>OZ020484.1:44149711-44628986 GCA_963971405.1 Psococerastis gibbosa
GTTCAAGTGATTATAATTTTTTTTTTTAAACCCTTAATTGACTTTAAGTCGAAGAGTTAACCTCGTTAGGACATTATTCGTATATCCGAAACTAGAGAATAAAGAAATAACTGGACCTCTTACATATTTATCAATTAGTATATGCCCTCGGCGTCATTGACGATCTTAGAGCAAAAAGGCTACAATGGATAGGACATGTGCACCGGATGCCGGACCACAGATCCCCAAAGGCCGTGTGGGAAGCAATCCCCCGCGGAAGAAGACCAAGGCGAAGATGGGCGGACCAGTTCCAGGAGGACCTCCTTCGAGTTGGCGTCGAGGCAGCAGATTGGACAGTGGCTGCTGAGGATCGGCAAAGATGGAGGGAAATCGTCAGAGCGGCCAAAAGTCCCCCTGGGCTGATCGCGCCTAATTAAGTCAAGTAAGTCAGTCAATTAGTATAGGTACCGTAATAGTTCTTCTTCTTCTTCTTCCCCCTTAGTGCCGCGTGCGCAGCGTCAGGCGGTCGCCCCGGACCCATTTCCTGAACTCGCCCGGTCGGACGCTAAGGTGCCCATTCCATTGACCGGCTAGGGCTATTTCCAACAACGGTGACGTGGTAGCAGATATTCAAGACTTAGGTGGCGTTTCCACCGACCTCGCATTGCAGAATTGACGGAAATGTTTATTTTCCTCTATGCAATAGTTAAGATTGATCAATGATCATACAGTAAAATCACAAACAAAAAAACTAAAATTAAAAAATGGCGTCATGGGATATGTTAAGTACAACATTTTAATAGATTTCTATAAAAAGAAAAATTCTAATTTCCGTCAATGTCATTTGCATTTTGCAACGCGAGATCAGTGTAATGGCCACCTAAGTCTTGAATGTCTGCTACCACGTCTCCGTTGTTGGAAATAGCCCTAGCCGGTCAATGGAATGGGCGCCTAACGCCTTGAGCTCGGCCATTGTTTTCCCACTTGCTCCGGCGAGTTGTTCAATCATTTACGGTGTCCTTTACGCAGGAGCCAGGAGGGTTCTGGAAACCTGAAGAGGGGACCGATCAATTCCGTGCATTGGGATAGGGAAAGTAGAATTTATACCCCAGGACAATAATTTACCATGGTACTACTCATATTTCTCATAGGCGGACATAAAGAGTAGAGTACAAACTCTGACTTTCACCCGAAAGGCTGTTGGTTCGAGTCCCACACCGGCTACATTTTCTGGCCATGCTTCGGAGGGCATGTAAAATAGGCGGCCCCGGGCCTTCCTAGTTGAGTGTAAGAGAGGGCTTTACTCGTATAGCCCTAACTCCGCTAGGTTAGCTTAGTAAAAGAACAAAAAAAGTCCTCATTTATTTATGTTTATTTATTTCTATCTCGGACCTCGATACCTATATACTAATTGTTATATAGGAAATCAGGAGTAAGCTCACTCGCACCGGTTCTTTTAATTTAGTTAAGATAAGAATAGTATACAATTAATACGCTTCTGAACAATATCTGACCTTAATTAGGACGGCTCATATATTGTAAGTACAGCTTGAACAACACAGTCTGCAGTATTAGCCTGCTTCTGCTTGATTGCTTTTACAGTTCCTCTTAACTCAGTATGAAACAAATCATCCTATCTGCCTGTGCAAGCGACCGTCATGTATGCCTTTGCAAGCAGACTTAGCTACAGCAATCGAGGTAAGTTAATCGTTTTTATTTTCTTACGCCGCCAAATTGCGTTAGCCAATGAGCGACAAGAACGGCAACCATTCTGGTCCGTCATTAGTGGCCGTAATTTGGTTATTGACTATGGCGATTACTTATAATCTGAAACCTGTGTTTAAAATGTAAACAAGATAATTTTGCAAATGAAAAGTGCTATTCAAAATAGTTTTGTTTACAATTTTAACCCTAGGATTAAGTTATGTTAATCGTCATAGTAGGCCCGCAGCGGTGGATTTTTTTATGAGGCAAGGCTTCAAAATGGAAGGACCGACTGTAAAGTGTAAAAATGTATATTGGACATAATGCTAATCAATTATTATCCGCGTATGATTTTTTTTCAAGTGGAGCCTAAAACTTTTCCGTTGTATTTTGATTTGAGGGAAGAAATATATTGATTGTATAGGATAATTTATGGGTTAAAATCTCAAATGGAACGAAAGAAGTTTTGGATTTTTTTTTATTTGTTATTATTTCCTTTTCAGGGCCAGAAAGAATCATATAAGATATTATATTTTAGAAAATAATATCCGGTGAGGCCTTTCGGTGCCGTTTACTTACTATGCCAAGCATTAACTTGTTCATGGGGTTAAAAATTTAAACAAAATAGTTTCGAATCGCACTGTTTACATTTCTAACTGCAGGCTAAGGCATCCTACCATTCACCAGGGACGGATCCAGCTCCTTTGGGGGGGGGGGGGTGGTTGGGGGGTCAAAATAGGAGAAACACATGCAGTATCGATTAAATAAGAGCCTAATAAATTAACTTACAATAGGTTTACAATAGATTTACTACATTTGGGAGGGGGCAGCCGCCCCCTTGCCCCCCTGTATAGGTCAATGCCATTCACCTTACCGTACCTTCCTCAAAATGCACCCTTAGATAACCCTTAAGAAACGTCGTCAATTAAATCGTATATATGGGCACACACAAAAGGTTAACAGCCCATAACACGGGATCAAGAAATATTTAATATACAGTATTACATTGAAGGGCCATACAAAAGAGTAGGCATTTATATACCTTATACCCCGTCAAAATAAGTAATAACACTAATTTATGATAGAAGGGGGAATATGTATATGTGAAGCGGTGCAATCCTTGTCATCTTAATCGCCGTATTTCACTGCATTCACGTAATGATGGGGTTAAGGGAGAAACGAGGTAAGTCACATATTATTTGAATTTCTTTATTGGTACTATCGCCATACCATAAGGGCAATTAGGGCATATGAGAAAATAGGCGGGGGGGGGGGGGGGGGGGTACACAACTCCGGAGTTGTGTCGGTTTCTTTTAAGCTGGCGTATGCTATTGCATGAGTTCTAAATGCCTGCCAGTGGCGGCCCTACGGGGTAGCGAACAGGGATATCGCCCGGGGCGTCGCTTCTGCAGGGGTCTCGCGCAACAACCCAAGCAAAAAATATTTAGATTTTTTTTAACTACAATATATTTTTTTATTTAAAATTAATTTTTTTTAACCATAATTATTAATTAAGGTTATAATATAACGGTAAATTAAAATAAAGTTAGTTTACTCATTCATTCAATCAAAACATAATTGAAAAATTGTTTATGTAGTACCTACTTGAATATCGCGCCTCGAAACACTTGAAGATCGGTTTTTTAATCGCATAGCATAGTAAATATTCATTCTATGCATAGCATGGCACTCGGGTCAATTAAAATGACAAAGCATCAAATGCTTTTCACGAATCACGAAGGAGAAGGACATAGGGCCTGGCAATGGGTAAAAGGCTGCCGCAGATGTATGCCTTCCCCAAAGGTAAATTACGGGAATGGAAAATATTTTCTAAAATCAACGGTGTCTACGTATAATTAAGAGCAAATCGGACACACCCCCGCTATTGGCTCACACAATGTCCTGTTTTTCTAAATTCCCTATTTTCTGTCATAACGAGGAGGTCGCATCTTCAACCTCAATTAGTTACATTTCAGTGTTATATGCCAGTATACACAATAATACTGCAATGCAAAGGGCAATACTTTTCGTTCCTCTTCACATGACCGAAGTATGTTAGTTTCCGTTTCTTAATCATCAGCAGAAACTCGGCTTCTGAGTCAGGATCTCAGCATTAGGTACACGATTTCTCCAGGATATGTACAGTATTCATCTGTATAAGTTACTTCATGTAATGTAATGTAAGTAATGTAATACTACATTTCAAACGCACTTATTCTATTCTCCATAGCTTGTGTCCATCCCTCCATACTATATAGAACGACTGGGAACACATTACGTTTCGCCCAACTTGGGCCTTCCTCAGTGCTTATATATAGGCAACATAGGCATCAAAAGTTCTAATAGCCTAACAGTGCTACTGAAGTAGTTAAAATAATAATTTAAGCCCCATATGATGAAAATTGGTGCAGATTGTGAAAATGTACAGTTATTCAGTATTGCTTATTTTGCATACAGTATGTTGAGCCTTAAAATAATGAATTTGTGAGGAATTCAATTCATTTTTTGTGACTTAGTTGGTTTTTCCCTGTTACTTCGTAACGTATAAAAACCAAGGCGAAAGGAAACTGGCCAGTTTTATTCTGGCTATAAAACGTTGACATTGATTTTTCGCTTTGTGTGCAACTACCCTGTCTTGCAATTTCCGAGCTCATGCAGTAAATTTAATCGCCTCCGGAGCTCTTGACGGCTTCAGACTCTTAAAGTTTTACCTGCTGCTTATGTCGACTCGTTTTCTTTGTCTGAGTTAATGGGTCCTGTAAAAAAAAGGAGATGACGGCTGACATTTTGTAATAATTAATCCCGCTAAGCCGTCCAAATGTAACAAGATAATAAACACCTTGATGTCACGTCCCCGTAGTTAAAAATTAGTTCTGCTGTACAATACATCGGAACATCCCTCCCCCACCCGCTGTTTTCACAAGATCAAATTTCACAGAAGATCTTCGTAGCTATCAATTAGGTCATAACCTTGAGAAGAAAGTTTCCTCTGTACCTAAGTATACACATTTTCATGTTATTTTGTATGTGTGTGTCAGTGACCGTGGACCCAAGGGGCCTTCTCCCCAAGAAAACCCAGTGATGACTACATACATAAAATGCACTTGCCATGTAAAACAGCAGCATCCCCGCCCCCCCCCCCCCCGAGAAATATTTCTGTTTCCGCCCTTGGTGTGTGTATGGGTTCCGTCAACACATGGTCAGATATGGTCTCTTCGAACACGGAGCTGGAGTTCTTTGACGATGTTGTGGGGAAAAGCTAGAGACGCCATTACACTTCTGACAGAATGTCTGCATGCATGCAGCCATTTCAGGTGCCTAACGCCGGACGTCCGAAGTGTGCTGCGATTCACCCGTAAAACTGTAACTATAAAGTCTTTAATAGGAACAATATTTGGTGCTCCACCTGTATGTACTGAGCAGTATGCGGTCACCACATCCAAGGCCGTAGCCAGGATTTTTTTTGGGCGGGGGGGGGGGGCGGGGTTTAGTTAGAAAGTCTTCCACCGGACACCCTCACCATCCGTCTTTTACAAATCAAGTGCTAGTGACGGCCACTGACTAAGTAAATGTAGGGGTAACATTTCTTCTGGGGGATGTGACCAACTTAATGGCACCCCAATCGGTATTTCGTGTAATTTTTTTTTTTTTTTTTTTTTTTTTTTAATCGCCGGTCCCCCTTGGGAATTCGCGCTAGGAAATTGGGAATGCTTACCGATTATTTGATTATTTTGTGGGAGAAGGTTGTCCGCTCAAAGGCTCATAAGGTTTTTCCCCTTCCAGCTATCTCTTGAAATGGAAAACTTCGCTATGAGACCATCGGTTATTCCACTATCAGTCGCTTTTGTATAAAATCAAATTTTTCATAAAAGATCGATCCTTTTTTTTAAAGGTTAATCGCATGTAAACAATTTAATGTATGCGGATCTAGTTGACCTCTTCAGTCGCCTCAATGAATAAATTAATACTTGCATACTTGTGCTGAGTGTTACGACACGTCTCCGATCGCATGGCGCGTAGAGATTCCCACAAGTAACAGAAGGCCACCACCTTGCCACCATAGAACCATTAATGAGACACCATAAAGTAGAAGAAATGCTCCTCTACAGTGGTGGTGCTGCGGGGGTGCCTGAGGGGGCCTGGCCCCCCAACCGATTCTCCGGCCCCTCCGCCCCCCCCCCCCAATTTTGAGATATTTTACAAGATGTTAAATTGCAGAATTATCATAATTAAAAAATGTCCGACACAACTGATAACAAGTTACTTACTTCCATTACGGTATACCTACTCTCAATGAAAAATCTTATGGTTTTCATCGGCCCCCCCAGATGTATTGTATGTAGCCGGCTCTAACTTCGTTTGCCCCCCCCCCCCCGCCCCCCTCGTTTTTGAGGGCGTGGTGATAACATAACCATACATTTTCTCACTTCTTCAACAGGTGCGGACAAACGGTGTTAGTACCTGGTACATATTGTACATACCAACATACCATAGTGAAGCAAAATAGGACTTAGTTAAGCTACCCGTCACCCGAACTAAAAAAAAGTGTGACCTGAAAAGGGTCCTAGCCCTTCATTAAAGATATAGGTATTGATGAGGAGCAATAGTTAGTTGAATTATTAAGGGGGAAAGAATTACTTACTTTGTACTATAGGTACTTACTTAACCTTTAAAGCTGAAGTACAGTAGCCAGTAGGAATGCATATACAATACGAAAAAACGTACCACTAAATAAAAAAAAATAAAAAACTAAGTAAGTATACGTGGATTTTTTGGCGGGAAATTGTTTTAAAAACGGCAGTTCTCCCAGTCAAAAACCTCTAATTTTAATGCTTCTTGCAACGAGCTGAGTAAATGTTAGAAACTTCTTTACAGATGAGTTTTCTTTTAGTACCGGCTGACTGCATACTTGAATTTTCTTGTTTATGACAACTAAATCATAGAGCGAGTGATTGTTATAGTCGGCGTCACTACTAGGACTAATTTTTTATGGCAAATAATATAGACGAGGCCTAGCCCCGAGGGCTAATAATAATGAAAATGGTAAATAACCGTAAGGGCTGTAAAGAAAGCCCATCAGGCCGCATCACCCTTGATAGTTTGCTGCGGGAGACAAAAAAATTGAAAAGGTTCAATTTTAATGAAAAATTACTAAAATATAATTTTACAGTGTAGCCTTTTTATCGGTGTTTTCTAACTTCTGGTGTCTCCTAGTGGCTAGTTGCTAAATGTGGTAGCAACAAAACCGTATAGGTTGCTTTCCCACCCAAGGTTTTGGTTTTGTATAAAATAAAATAACGACTTTTTTGTTGTGTCTATTAATAAGCCAGCCTAGCGGAGTTAGGGCTATAAAGCCCTCTCTTACACTCAACTAGGGAGGCCTGGGACCGTCTGCTTTACATGCCCACCGAAGCATGGCCAGAAAATGTAGCCAATGCGGGACTCAAACCAACACCCTTTCGGGTGAAAGTCAGAGTCCGTACTACTACGCTACGCCTAATATTCTTGATGAAATTATTCATTTCGTGCTCAAAATGCATTGCTTAGGCGCCCATTCTATTGACTGGCTAGGGCTATTTCCAAAAACGGCGACGTGGTAGCAGACATTCAAGACTTAGGTGGCGTTTCCACCGACCTCACATTGCAGAATGCAAATGACATTGACCGAAATTAGAATTTTTCTTTTTATAGAAATCTATTAAAATGTTTGTACTTAACATATCCCATGACGCCATTTTTTAATTTTAGTTTGTTGGTGATTTTACTGTATGATCATTGATCAATTTTAACTATGGCATAGAGGAAAATAAACATTTCCGTCAATTCTGCAATGCGAGGTCGGTGGAAACCCTGCCTAAGTCTTGAATGTCTGCTACCACGTCACTGTTTTTGTAAATAGCCCTAGCCGGTCGATGGAATGGGCACCTTAGCATACCATGCTATTATTATTGTGCATCATTATATTGGACCATCGTCCATTTTAGTCTGTGCAATATTGTCACATCGATCAATCAAGTCGAGACTCGAGACCGACAAAATTTAACATTAGTAACTTAGTCATTTTCCTTGGAACTAATAATGATTAACTTATTTGTAACAGCGGTTAAGTTTAGAATTTACAAGGAAGGCATATTCATATTACCTGTAATCGTTTTCTTTTTCTTCTTCTTCTGGCTCTGCAGCCCTTGATGGGCTTTGACCTCGGTTTTGTACAACGCTCACCATCTACGGACTCCCAACTTGCGATGGTCAGTTTCCAACTCATCCATCCAACGTTTTCAAGGACGGCCGGTCATCCGTTTTCCTGTCATGCTTGCTTTGTACATATTTTTTGGCATGCGGTCACCTGACATTAAATAAATAAATAAATAAGGACTTTTTGTTCTATTACTAAGCTAACCTAGCGGAGTTAGGGCTATAAAGCCCTCTCTTACACTCAACTAGGAAGGCCCGGGACCGCCTGCTTTACATCCCCTCCGAAGCATGGCCAGAAAATTTAGGAAGTGAAGGACTCGAACCAGCAACCTTTCGGGTGAAAGTCAGAGACCGTACCACTACTCTACATGTCCTGGCATTCTTACGACGTGTCCCAGCGCTGTGCTTTTATGAACCGGACTATGTCTTCTCCGTTGAGTATTGCGTCTATTTCGGCGTTGTTACAAGTAATAGATTTATTTAATTCTCAACTTTTCATTTTTTCATTTGGGGGGGGGGGGGTTCAGCCCAATAAGCTCCCCCTGGCTACGGCCATGGTTGAAGGTGCTTGAGCACCTGAACACCATACAATTCGGCGCCACTGAAAGCGGACCACATGATTGGATGATGATATACGAAAGGATTGGGTGCAAGGGACTTGGCATTTCCGGTCCTTTTTATGATAGGGGGACTGGGGTTTACGCAAAACTTCATTAAATTATGTAAATGCCGCAGCTCATGTTTGTCAATCTTGGGGGGGTTTCGTGTCATAAATTCCGTTTTATTATTTTCATGTCTTTTTATAGTGTCACGATAACAACGCGCAGCAGTTTTCATTATTGGCTGAATTAATTAAGTAATTTTTATTTTCACATCAGTATTTAGCTGTTGTTGCTTAAGTCCTACACTTGCTACATTTTCTGGCCATGCTTCGGAGGGTATGTAAAGCAGGCGGTCCCGAACCTTCCTAGTTGAGTGTAAGAGAGGACTTTATAGCCCCAACTCCGCTAGGTTGGCTTAGTAATAGAACAAAAAATTTCCTTATTTATCGACTTCGATGGCCAGGTGGTAACGTGTCGTACTCATCACGGGTAATAACCTACAGAGGCGGCTGAAAAGGTCAATCGGATACATTCATTAAATTGTTTGTATGCGATTTATCTTTTTTTTTTTTTTTTTAAATAAAAAAATTATTTTATTTATTTTTTATTTAGCCTACCAGTGTACCTACCATATAGCGACAAAATCTCATTTTTTTAAAAAAATGTATTACTTTACATTATCATGTCCAAGCGAACGTCCCAGAATCGGGTGAAGGTGTAGGCAGCGCTACTGGCCTCCCACTGGTCGTCTTTCGAGCATTGGGCTGGACAACAGGCCCGTTCTCAGGATTTTATTTTTTTTGGGGAGGGGGGCAAGAACAAACATTTTTATAAATGATACATCCGTAGTAATTTTAGTAGATTATGCTAAAACTCTTGCATTATTAATATTTTTTTTATTAAATTTGGGATAATATAAAATATACCTATAGGTTTTTAACAACGATAAGTAATAAACGCGTACTCAATTACTTTCTGCTAGGAAGTACGGTAGTCTAACAGTGACATCGCGCTTAGAGATATACTGTAGGTGCTTACAGGAGTTTACTGCGAAATGTAGATAATAAAGCGGGGGTCTATAAAATGCTTTGATGCAAGCGGAGATTTCATCGAGTGAGTTCTTTTCTGTCGAGCGAGCTGCTGCCGTTGAGGCGGTCGTAAACTCAAAACGTGATCCCATGCCGGCTGCGAATAAGCGTGAATAAACAGAAAAGCATAAGCTGTTTGTGCCGATAGGCTGTTTAGTAGAGAACAGCGTCAATTTTTCCCCTTAGGGAAAACCGCAGGGCTCAGTGGCTGAAATTAGGTGAAAGAAGAACTTTCCACTCACTATTATTAGTATATAAGGTTTTGAACAGTGCAGCTCCTCCATATCTATATGACCGGCTAAAGCCATTGAATTCCCATAGAAATGGACTTGTATTGCGAATACCCCGACATAACACAGCTTTACATGGTAGTTCTTTTTTTGCAAATGTCTGCCGCCAGTGGAACTACCTAGATAAGGAAATTAGATCGCAGCCAAAGATTCGTGGGTTCAAAAGCCAGTTGCTGAAAAAAATTACTAGGAACAGAATAGGTTTAGAATAAGAATACTGTCTAGATATTTACTGTATGTGGTTTTTTTTTTTTTTTTTTTTTTTTTTACGTCACGTCACTTTAGAATGAGTTCTTTTTATGCATTGTTAGAATAAGATTGTTTACGTTAAGCGTATGTATTTTGTATATTGTATTGTTTTTGGACGTGGGTTAGGCAGAAAAAGACTTTCTAGTCTTAAGTCTCGCCCCGTAAATATAAGACGTTTATTATTATTATTATTTGGCAACTTAGGCGTGTGCCTAGAGGGGTCAGGGGGGTCATGGTCCCCCCTAAATGAGTAAATTCATAAGATAATAAATTTTTTTAAAATAAAACTCAACTTTTCAACAAACAAATTACCTTTTGAACCTACATACAACTTGTGACCCGATGGATCCGCCTTTGCTAGGGCTCATATATGGGCATCATTTAAATGCAGCGTATACGCTATAGCGCTCACCTCCTTGGGCTTTTGCAGCAGTAATATGTTTTGTTCAGTTGAATGTAAACTTTAGCGGTAGACTGTAACATCGTTAAGGCTACAATTTTGGAGACGTGGACGCAACATTTTCACGCTTTAGTACTTAATTAAAAAACTGTGGGCAAAGCAGTGTGGTGTTAATTCCGGCTGCATAATTTATGAACTAGACCTAATTATAGTGGTCCCTTGTCCTAGCTATGAAAATGTTTCACCAACTTCTGCCTCCCCCACCTAGAAACAAAGTTGCGGAAGTCCTTGAATATGGCCACAGCCGAGGCCGTGCCCAGGTTTTGATTTTTTTTTTTTTTTTTTTTGGGGGGGGTCCAAAAAATTTTTTTTAACGTAATTTATTAATGAGTTAATGGATAAATTCATCAAACCATACACGTTTACATACAAAAATTAATTTCGGAGGGGGGGGGGGTCCGGACCCCTGGGCATGGCCATGGATGGCGACAGCCAATAGCCTTGAGGGGCATTTAGGCGACAGTTATGGTGGTTGGGAAGCGTAAAAATATTGTAGGGCGACGCACTTCCCGCGCCTTCCTAACTTTACCCTCCACACTGTCGTTATATGATAAATTCGGATCAGTGTAGGGGAGGAGCTGCCCTAAAGGACGTTATAATGAGTGTAGTGACTATCATATTGAATAGGGTGTAAGCCAGAGGCGTAACGTTTTAGAATGATGACGGGGGCAAAACTAAGTAGACCTTATGACGTCATCAGGCATGATAAGGAAAAATTGAACAAATACGAGCAAAATAGTAGGGTTTTACGCATTTTAATAGTTGTAGTTGTATACTTGTATAGCTGTAGATTTTACAAAGCTATAAAAGGAATGCTTGCATTCATATTGCTGCAAAGAAGACCATGAAGTATGAACTACGTCTTACATTGCTTGAGGCTGGGGGGAGGGGGGCAAAGCCCTCCCAAAAGGAGCTGGGGGGCAAGTTGGACCGTGCCCCCCCCCCCCAACTTTACGGCCCGTGGTATAAGCTACTGCACTAAAGTCAGATTGAACCATTACAAAAGTCGCCAACAGGAAAAACTCCAAATACGCCATTAAATTAAGCAATAAACCTCTAAAGGTTCGAACAAGCAGTCGCAACTATAATTAAACAGGTAGGTAGTTTTCCCATTTTCCCGACAAAAGCTCGTAAAAAGCATCTAAAACCGCGGCGATACGTATACCCCTGTAGTACCACTTCTCGCCGCTGCAACGCGGCCCAATCGGAGATGCACTCGCTCGCTGCAGCTTATGCAATTGGCTACATGCACTTAGCCTTCGCGTCCCCTAAACAGGCCAGTAAGAGCCTAGTAGCTCCCCGCGTCGGGTGTGTGTTAGTGGCTCCCGCTTCAAAGAGAGCGGTCGTTGTGCTCTGTGCTCTAAGGCAGGTCGCTTAAGTGTTATCGCCGAATCTCATTGGCCCGCCTCTCTCGGCGTTCTGCTACATTGTTGCAATACTATCTTAGTTTGTTTACTCGCCCAATTTCAACTGTTTTGCCCCATCACTTTATCACTTATCACTTGTTATTTTTTATTGGTTGACTTCTTTTATTGACATTACCTACAGAATCATTCATTTTTATTCATTTTGGTGTGGGCTGAAAAATAATCCTAATTTAAAATTTATTGACCGACCTTTGTTTATGATAGGCTAAGTTTGAAAATTTTTAACGAATTTTTATAAATGATTTTTAAGTTGTTTTTTATATAACGGGTACTTTCTTTGCTGGTAGAAGTGCAGTGGTTTCACGTCATTGGAAGTGTTGAATTGGAATATTGATGAAGGTGAGTGTTTTTTTCTATTTTTCTATTTTTATTTTAAAATTGATGGAAGCGTTCCAGCGCTGGGAGAGAAACGTGGCATTCGCTGAAAAGCAACCTGTTGCATTTTCATTCTCGAGTTAATTATTTATTAATTCAGCCTCAGTTGATTCTGTTTGCATTTTTAATTTCTTTTTATTACTAGGCTATGTACTTTTGGTTTAAGATCACATTATTTGTCATTTTATTGCCTTTTAGGCATAACTTCGACCTTTGTAGTGTACTGACAGAAATTTATATCGTGAAAATATGCTTGTTTCTCTAATGTAATCTCACGGCTCACAGTAAGACTAGGCATATGTGTACTTAAATTAGAGAGGATTGTTCGGATAGACTTATAACCTAGGACCGGTTAGGCTGTAGCCTAGGGCGATAAATTCTAGCTGAGTGTCGGCAGAATTTGCAGTTAGACAAATACCTACTGATACTTGATACAAAAATAAATATGAAAAAAAGGGGGAAATGATTGCAGTTAATGTCCAAATATTAAAATATATTTCAAAGAAAGACTACTTTTTTAGATTTTGTTTTTTATTTGTAATATCTTTCAAATAAAATGTATCTTACTTCTTGATATCTTGTACAATAAGCATTTCTATTTTTTTTTCTAATGCTTCAATTCTATTTAGCCTCATTAGACTTAGCCATTCAGAATTTATTCCAAATTTAAAGATGTGGCAAATGTCTAAATCCGGACCTGTACCTTAGCCAAAGTTTGCGTATCTAATAATAATAATAGTGAACCATCCCACCCAAAATAGTATTGGAGCCGTTTATAGGCATATATAATAGTTCTGCTTTAGGCTAATAATAACTTTAAGTCTACGCTTTAAAAACACAATAAAGAACACTTAGGCCACTAGTAGGCAATGTCAGCTATGGTACATTTTTATCAATATGCCACAATATAAGCAAGCGGCAATATAAAGGCTACTAGTAAGCAACAGCAGCTATGGTTCAACTGTATGTACAATATGCTATAATATAATCAAATTAAATGGCCATCTGTACGCTACTAGTAAGCAACAGCAGCTATCAGGCGCGGATCTACGGGGGGCTATGGGGGTCCCCAAAATACGTAAAACCCCACTATTTCAGTCCTATTTTTCACTAATTTTCTCCCGGGGGAGACCCCTGGGCCCCCCTTGTGCACGATTGTATTAATTACCTATAATATATAGTAGAACCCTTATTGCTCTGAGAATGCGTATAATAAAATATTTCAGCCCTACTTAAAAAAAAAAAAAAAAAAAATCGAAATTTAATCTTAGCCCCCTCCTTGGTCTCATTCTAGATCCGCGCCTCGCAGCTATGGTACTACTGTATGTTCATGCTACAATATAATCAAGCGGCAATATAAAGGCTACTAGTAAGCAACAGCAGCTATGGTACAACTGTATGTACAACATGCTACAATATAATCAAATGGCAATCTGTAAGCTACTAGTAAGCAACAGCAGCTATGGTACTAATGTATGTTCATGCTACAATATAATCAAGCGGCAATATAAAGGCTACTAGTAAGCAACAGCAGCTATGGTACAACTGTATGTACAACATGCTACAATATAATCAAATGGCAATCTATAAGCTACTAGTAAGCAACAGCAGCTATGGTACTAATGTATGTTCATGCTACAATATAATCAAGCGGCAATATAAAGGCTACTAGTAAGCAACAGCAGCTGTGGTACAACTGTATGTACAACATGCTACAATATAATCAAATGGCAATCTATAAGCTACTAGTAAGCAACAGCAGCTATGGTACTAATGTATGTTCATGCTACAATATAATCAAGCGGCAATATAAAGGCTACTAGTAAGCAACAGCAGCTGTGGTACAACTGTATGTACAACATGCTACAATATAATCAAATGGCAATCTATAAGCTACTAGTAAGCAACAGCAGCTATGGTACTAATGTATGTTCATGCTACAATATAATCAAGCGGCAATATAAAGGCTACTAGTAAGCAACAGCAGCTATGGTACAACTGTATGTACAACATGCTACAATATAATCAAATGGCAATCTATAAGCTACTAGTAAGCAACAGCAGCTATGGTACTAATGTATGTTCATGCTACAATATAATCAAGCGGCAATATAAAGGCTACTAGTAAGCAACAGCAGCTATGGTACAACTGTATGTACAACATGCTACAATATAATCAAATGGCAATCTATAAGCTACTAGTAAGCAACAGCAGCTATGGTACTATTGTATGTTCATGCTACAATATAATCAAGCGGCAATATAAAGGCTACTAGTAAGCAACAGCAGCTATGGTACAACTGTATGTACATCATGCTACAATATAATGAAATGGCAATCTATAAGCTACTATAGTAAGCAACAGCAGCTATGGTACTAATGTATGTTCATGCTACAATATAATCAAGCGGCAATATAAAGGCTACTAGTAAGCAACAGCAGCTGTGGTACAACTGTATGTACAATACGCTACAATATAATGAAATGGCAATCTATAAGCTACTATAGTAAGCAACAGCAGCTATGGTACTAATGTATGTTCATGCTACAATATAATCAAGCGGCAATATAAAGGCTACTAGTAAGCAACAGCAGCTGTGGTACAACTGTATGTACAATACGCTACAATATAATGAAATGGCAATCTATAGGCTGTCACAGTCACAAGTTTTTTGGAAGTTTTAAAGGTAATTTTGTTGTTGAAAATTTGAGTTTTATTTCTTTTTTTTACTAGGTACTCATTTAGGGGGGGTCATGACCCCCGCCATTGATAGTGCTGTTCTGTTTCTGTTAATTATTTCATCGGGTATATTGCTAACCCGCGCTGCCGGAAATCCTGCATCTGTCCCTGAAAATGTTTTAACCTTTGGAATACGCAGGTTGCAATCTAGTCTTCATTTCGCATCCTTATTTAATACCACCTGGCCTATTCAGCGCTGTCTCGGTTGAAAATGGCGGTTTGTAAGTTATGGAAGTGGCTGTATAAGATGACTTTTCCAGTCTCCAAGGCTGGTTGCTTTGTATAAAAGAACATGACAATGCAATGGTATATATTGTAACAAATGCAGTTAATTAATTGGCTATCACTCTAATGAAGTCGGAGCCATTGAGTCTTGGTATCATTATGCTACTAGTAGTTTAATGAAATCAGTGAATTTGGAAATTAAAAATTAATAACTTTAGTCCGGTCAATTTAGACATTCGAAGTTACATAAAGTCCCAACAAGCTGAATTTCTGTGAAGTTGTTCAAAACATAATTACAAACAATGTCTAGAAGTTCCCCATCATTCCCCTGTAAGGAAAAAATTTAATTCAAGGTCAAAGGTCAAAAAAATGAGTTTTTCGCGATTTTCAGCAAAACGGTAAGTTTTATCATAAAAGTACCTTAGACAAAAATTGTAGATCATAAAATTATCTATAAAAAATGTATTCATACTTTTTTCTTACAAGCCACCGTTTCTGAGATATAACGATTCTAAAAGTTATAAAAGTTGTTATCGTCATAATATGCACTAATATGTACTATACCTATGAGGTAGTGTACTTAGCGCGTTTTTGTTAACGTGGTTTCCCCAGTAGGCCTACTCCACGGGTCAGTTGTGATCCTGTTTAATGTAAAACTATTGCAAAATAACGGAAATTTTCAAAGATTGGGAAAGATAAAAGCGATGTAAATGAAAAAAAAGTGTTGAAGTTTATTCATCTTATTCGTAAGTTTCAAATTCTTGTTCTTCTTCTTGATCTTCTTCTTGTTCTTCTTCTCCTGCTTCTTCTTCATCTTCATTTTGGATGCAAGTAAATTGCGTCAATAGCGATGTATCGCATGATACTTCGTCGGAGTCAAACGAATCCTCCATTGTTTGTGATTCAATATTAGAGCACGACCGGCCTTGACAATTTGTGCATGCCAAAGAACAAGACAGTCCGACTTTTTTGCAACCACATTTAGCACTGCATCCCTTTTTGCAGTTGCAAAAAATAATGTTTAGCAGTTTTTTCGGCGCAGGTGAAAGTAAAGTTTGAACTGGCTCTAATATCTTGTTGACCAACTTCCAACCCCAGTCTGTAGGGTCTAGCTGATAACCAAGCCACACTTGAACTTGGTAATATACTCGAAAAAGATGTTGGTGAGCAGCAACTGAAGTTGGAGGAAGGCAAGCTAATTGAACTTGTTTTTTATTTTTAGTATTTTTAACGAAACATGCATATCGATGTTTATCTAAACAGGTAGTTTTTTTAGGAGCTCCGTACATAGAAAGAAGAAAGCGGATGCCGTTGGTAATAACTTCTTGTTGAGTTGAATCACTTTTTTTAAAAACTTCAGCACATTGAATTAAATCTTGTTTTTCAAACATTTTGAAAACTGCTGTTTTACCCCTCCTGTAAAATGCAGATGTCGTATCACAGCCAGTTATTGCGTGTAAAAATAGTACATGATCTTTACACTTTACAAAAGTAAATAAACTTTTTGATGAATATATATATGATTGATGCTGAGCTTTTCCTGGTTTTAAGAAAAAAATAGTTTTTTCAGTTGGCGTTCGAGCAGTGAGTAATACAAGTAAGTCAACATCTTCACCAACAACAATAGTTGTATTTGTCAAATTGAATTGCTCTATTGCTGTTTCAATAATCAATACATCAGCATCATTATTAGCTTGTTTTACCAATATATTTTCAGCCCTAAACTTTTCTTTCAACATTGAAATGAACCGAGACTTGTTGTGGGTATTAGTAAGAAATTTCTGTTGACTGGTTGGGACTGTCATAAGTTCATCAAATAAAATATTTAAACATTAAATATATAAATATAAATATATATATATATATATAAAATTTTACAACTCTAGATGTATGTATATACGTGGCGTACTCATGCATATTATGACGATAACAACTTTTATAACTTTTAGAATCGTTATATCTCAGAAACGGTGGCTCGTAAGAAAAAAGTATTGATACATTTTTTATAGATAATTTTATGATCTACAATTTTTGTCTGGGGTACTTTTATGATAAAACTTACCGTTTTGCTGAAAATCGCGAAAAACTCATTTTTTGACCTTTGACCTTGAATTAAATTTTTTCCTTACAGGGGAATGATGGGGAACTTCCAGACATTGCTTATAATTATGTTTTGAACAACTTCACAAAAATTCAGCTTGTTAGGACTTTATGTAACTTCACTCTCATTTTTTGGTCTAAATTGACCGGACTACTTTAAATATTATGATAATACGAGGTACCCTTATAGACTCGGCAACAGGCTAAGGGCGGATTGAGGACTCAAATATGCTCTCTATAACGTAATAGAGTTCACTTTATATACGCATTATCATATATATTCGTCGATTCGATAAACTGCCCTCAAAACTCCCTGCGTGCCCCACTGCCCCATATCTTATATCGAGCCATCGAGGTAGTTCTACCTGTCGTTGTTATAGGGAGCTTATAGCGGATTTTTTTTTTAATTTTTCGTTATTTCTACTAAATTACTCAAAACTTTCATGTATAGTAAAATAGTAGGTACATACTTATATAGTCCCGGGGAGGGGGGATAGCTTAATACTATCAAGTTGCATAAAACCCCACTATTTTGGGCATATTTTTTCAAAAGTTTTGCGCGAGGATTTGTAGGGCACAACATGTGGATTATTTTTATACTTGGAAGTTGATTACACAGGCTACATTTAATACAAGCATTGGGCTATTGACTGACACCCCCCCCCCCCGTTTCAAAATTATTGGGCACGGTCGGCTTCGGCGGTGGCAAGGTGGTAGTAGGGTGCTTGTACTTGTGCGAGTCTCTACACACTATGCGATCGGAGACGTGTCGTAACTCAACACAAGCCCATACACAAGTTACATATTGAGTAAACTGTAGAGGTCAATCGGATACATTCATTAAATTGTTTGTATGCGATTAATTTTCTTTCTTTCTATAGAAAATAATTTAAATGGTACTGCTCATTTCTGTCCATATTTTCTAATAATAATAAAAATGTTGTCGGAAGTCCTCCCCTAGATACGAGTACGTGCTCGATCACAATAAATATTATTATTTGTATTGTTATTAAACGTGTATTGAAAATGTAAAAACGGCAGACCAATAACAATTTTTCCTGCCCTAAAACTAACATAAAAAAATAAAATTAGACATACTACTACTACTAGTAGTAGTGGTACAGACTCTGTATTTCTCCCGAAAGGTTGTTGGCTCGAGTCCCACACTTGCTACATTTTCTGGCCATGCTTCGGAGGGGATGTAAAGCAGGCGGTCCCGGGCCTTCCTAGTTGAGTGTAAGAGAGGGCTTTATGGCCCTTACTCTGCTAGGTTGGCTTAGTAATAGAACAAAAAGAGTCGATATTTATTTATTTATTATTTATTTATTTATTAAACTAAACTTACATGTTAATGACATATCTCACGAAAACACATTTAACAGCTAAGTCTAGTCACTATTTCAAATAAGGATTTCACCGATTATTTGTACAGCGTACGTATCACTTGCCTGTTGCCTCTTTCTTCATTAATTTCATTAATTAATTCAGTAGTTAATGGCTGACCCTTGATGAGTTTCATTGGCCTTGCCAAAAACTGCACAGATAATTCGGTCGCTTTCAATCATTAATTTGGCATGACACAATGTATTTTATGCAGTAAGGTGCTACATACTTGCGAAATTCTGTCCCCTAGTTCTCTGCCAACATTCTGAGTAGGTCACCCTGACAATTAGCCGCAAGCTGCTACCGTACATAAACAAATAATTTCTTTGCTACTAGCTAAGGCGGGGATTCCACAGACCTGCTACTGCTAAATACAAATACGGTCACGTGATAACAGACATTCAAGGCTTAGGCGGGGTTTCCACCGACCTCGCATTGCAGAATGCAAATGACATTGACGGAAATTCGAATTTTTCTTTTTATAGAAATCTATTAAAATGTTTGTACTTAACATAACCCATGACGCCATTTTTTAATTTTAGTTGGTTTGTTTGTGATTTTACTGTATGATCATTGATCAATTTTAACTATGGCATATAGAGTAAAACAAACATTTCCGTCAATGTCATTTGCATTCTGCAATGTGAGGTCGATGGAAACCCCGGCTAAGTCTTGAATGTCTGTTACCACGTCACCGTATTTGTATTTAGCACTAGCAGGTCTGTGGAATCCCCGCCTTATGAAAACCCATCATGAGCTGCGCATTGGGGTTGAAACATGTAAAACAGGTGGCATGGGCCAACTTAGTTGAGTCACTGTATAATGTTAACTTTACTGCCATACTAAAATGCGTAAGCCCCCACTATTTCGAGCCTTTTTTTCAAACATTTCCTCCGGGGGAGACCGCCCCCCCCCCCCCAGCTTCAGCTTAATGAATCTTATGGATATGGAAATGCAATAGACTCCACAACATGAATCATAATAATTACTATATATACTGCGTATAGTGTTTCAATAAACACATAATGTTTTTTTTTTTTAAGCCTTGCAACACAGGTCCATTTCCCACTGGTATGGAGAAGTAAGACTACCTGTATATAGGTACTCGTGTAAAAAGCTGGAGCCCTAGCCGTATGTAAACAAATTTTTATCAACGGTATAAAGATTAGATGTTCACACTTTGTTTGTACACAGCTAGTTTTTGCTTTCCAATTTATACGTGGTATAAGGAAAGCTTTGTGATGTTCGAAATGTTCGACCCCGAGATTTCAACGGATTTACACGTTTTCAGGTCCCAGGATCCCAAAAAATTGGTTTTTACGAAATGTCTGTCTGTCTGTCTGTCTGTTTGTCTGTCTGTGCATCTATTTCCGGGCAAACAACTCGGTCGATTTTGATGAAATTTTGCATGTAGGTTTAAAATCATACCTCGGGGTAATTTTTTTATATTTTGGGCCAATACAATTTAGGGGGTTTTATTCTCAAAAAACTCCAAAAAAGGTCTAAAAAAATTATTTCTCAAAAACGGCTCCAACGATTCCTTTTAAATTCTCATATATTGTAGTCGTTATTAATGTTGACAAAATGCGGGAGGTCGCTTGCCCCTTGATAGTTTGCTTCTGGTGGTAAAAAAATAAAAATAAATAAATTTTAATGAAAAATGACTAAAAAATAATTTTCCTCCGAAACCTTTCTATCTATGATTTCTACCTTCAGGCATGTTTTAGGTGTTAAATTGAGCAACGAAACCGAATAGGTCTCTTTCCCAAAAAAATATTTGGTTTTGCACAATAAATTATTTTTTGAAAAGATGATAGAAAATTCGCGCTCAAATGCATTGCGTGCCCTGCCATTATTGCTTTGTGGTAATTAATGTGTAGGTCTGACCTATCTAGAATTTATCTCACTTCCAGTGACGTCAGGTGGACAACCCCCCCCCCCCCCCCCCCCGAGATATCAGAAATTTATCCACTGGAAAATTATTTATCATGAAATTACTCATATTCTCTATCTACTAATGTTGATAAATTGGAAAACATGTTCGAGTAAACTCGGACCGGTTCTTTATATTTTGGTCAGAATGTGTCCATAAAAATCTGACGACTATCGCGCCTGCTTTCATTATTTAACGAATAAAATGAGAAAGCAATGAAAAAGGTATTTCCCCACAAATAAAAAAAAACCGCGTGGAAGTTAGATAAGAAACAAATCTTATTTTACGTAGTTGCAGCACGTTCAGTCACGTTGGCACTCACTGTCTGTAATGCACAGACTTGGAAATTACAACGCTTCTGTTGGCTGCACTGCCGGAATAATGACCCGCGCTTTATTGCTTTCCAAAAGATTGCCCCCTGCACCCCTACCTACATGGGCTTTTATGTGCAAAGCTATGAAAACTTGACGGTCGTAAAACTGGCTTTGACCGGGGCCCCGGCTGTCTGTGGATTTTTATCTTTTCTCGGTATACGTTTTCAGTGTTGTGAAGTTCTTTTTTGTTAATACCCCTCCGACAGGCTTTCCCCATAATATTTTAATTTAGGTTTCAACCCGGAATCTGTCATTTTATTTTCGAATAAAAATTATGATTTATCAGTCTGCGGACCGCTTATACAATTTTAACAGTTTCGGCCGCCTTTGTATTTGTGAATGATGACTCTCTTCGGGGAAGTAATAATTATTTTATTTTAACAAATTTATCTGAAAAATATTTTATGTGCTCTTTAATTTTGAGTAAAAACATGAGAAGGACATCTTACTTTTTTATGTTGGTTTAATTGTTAGAGAGAGAGTTTTTTAATTTTTTATAGCTGCGACTATTCTATAAAATCTGTTTAATGCATTACTTTATCGTGTTTTTTTTTCTAGAATAGCCTAATACTAGTACATTTCGTAAAAATGCTAATTTGGGTTCCTAGGACCTAAGCGTTCCTTATACTACGGTACGTATAATAAAATTCACATATTATAATCCAACATATTTTGGGTTGATCCAGGCAATGGCGGATCCACGGGGGGGGGGGGGTCAGGGGGAGCCAAGACCCCCCCCCCCCCCTATATGAGTAAATTTAAAAAATAATAATAATAAAACTCAACTTTTCAATAAATAAATAAAATTACCATTTAAACTTACAAAAAACCTGTGACCCCCGAAATTTTCCGCTGGATCCGCCCTTGGATCCAGGGGTGGTCAATGTCAACGGCCAGCTTCCCATTAACAAAGCGTTCATTTTTTTACAAGTTCTAGTGTTGGACCGAGGACAGGGGACTGAACGATCCGGTCCGCGGATGTTTTCGGTTCGGTCTAGTCCAGCCTCACCGATTTCTATTATTTTCAATGTATTTTCAGTCTGGGCCGGATTGATCTCTCTTCGGTCCTTGGTTAGGTTAGGTTAGGAATCAAGTTCAAGACTAGTACTAACGGAACAACATTCCCTGCTTCGATTTTGATGCATTTAGCCCACAAATTTCAAATTTAGATCGCGTCCTTGCAGCAACTGTACAGAAATAGCTCACACACTGTAAACTCACTGACTTCGTTGTATCCTTGCGAATTCCCTTCCTGTTAGCAGCATTTTAGGTCGATTCCAATGTTTGTAGACATGGTAGTTTCAGGAGCGTCAAATGGGACCCCAGTGGGGACGATTGGAAAAAATACGATATTGACCCTAACTAACGAAGAAAACGTTACAGCCTTGTCTAAAATGTTTCTGATTTTCATCTTGACCCTTCCGTTAAAAAAATATTAAATTGACGCCCTTGCGTAATTTCTACGTCGGTCTTACTTGTGACAATTTTAGGTTTGGAAAAGGGGAGGTGTAATGGTGTTGAGACCTTTCTATATTGTGGTAAGACTATGAATCCGGAGAGCGCAGGACGGTGCAGACTGGTTCGATTTGGCAGAGCAGAAGGCAAAGCCCTTTACGGGCTGTAGCACCAAGGAGTAAATAATAATCCAGAATTTGAAACAGTAAATGCAGATAGTGGTAAGCTAAGTCAACTTTTTAAAAAGTTTGGCTTGGATTGATAGGTACAGGGGCAAGGCCGAGCCCAGGTTTTGATTTCCGGGGGGGGGGGGGTCCAAATTTTTTTTTAACGTAATTAATTAATGAAAGTCAGTGTTGAATGTTGAATGAAATTTATTCCAATTCTTCAAACATCACAAGTTTACATAAAAAAGTTATTTCGGGGGGGGGGGGCACGGCCATTGGTACAGGCACAGGCACTATCATGACATCCCTGGAACTTTTCAATTTAAACACTTAGACACTCCTTCCTCAAAAATGGGCAACTTATCCGACTAACAACTACTTGAGCTAGCAAACTGCTATATAGAAGCTATTATATGGTATAAAATGCTGGCCAGGTCCGTATTCTTCATTTCTAGTAAAGGGTGCATCGTAAAAAAAGTGTTGCCCCCCCCCCCCCCTTGCTAAACCTGAAATGACGCCACTGCACCTGCCCCGTTCGCGACGCTTATCTATGTCGCGTTATAGCTGCCAATGCCGACTGGCCTACCTCAACCTAAGTCTACATTGTAGCATTGTATGTCACAGAGTGTAGGAAGCCATAAAGTATGGACGCAGAGACTGGTTTGACCTTTAAGTACGCCATCGTCGGAGGTCAGGCGTGGCTGTCTCGAACAATTTTGCCTCAATGCAGCATTGCTCGCGTAACTATATACTACAATATAAGCTATATCAATCTGCTGCTTTGTCCTGGATTTACGGAAAAATACTAGAGCTGATGCCCGCAGCATTTTGCAAGCTAACAATGCCGACAGCTAACTTATGATGTCGCTGTAAAACTAAAAGACCACTGTGCATAAATGGGCACCAATAGGCAATAGGACTCCCATAAAGTATAGGTTTTCCTGTCGTAAAGTGGAATCTGAAAGATATGGTACTGTGTTCCGTTTAAATGTTAGGCCTAACGAGGAGTTAGGGCCTTTGATGGCATACTGGTAGCTTGTTAGGGTCTTCGATGGCATAGTGGTAGCTTCTTTGTACTTGTGCGAGTCTCTACTCATTATGCGAACGGAGACACAGGTATTACTAACAAAGCCGACTAAAGAGGTTATTCGGATAAATCCATTTAATTGTTTATAAATTTTATGTGAATCTTTTTTTAAATGAAAAACAAAACAAAAAGTTACGGTTGTACAAAGACCTCTATTTCCCCCAACGAGGAAACCCTGCCCAGGACCGCCTGATTTACATGTCCTCCAAAGCATGCCAAGAAAATGTGCGGGACTCGATCCAAGAACCTTTCGGGTGAAATCGCATATCCTGTTAGTCTCAATTGAAGTAGACGCGTTTCCCAACCTTTCCGGCTCTAAATGAGCGGAACAGGGTTTATTTCGATGAATGACGCCTTTATGTAAGTCTTTGTATTGGCCCTCTTTCTCTTTCGACCCTTCTGAAAACCTGCTGCCCTTTATTACTTCAAGGTGTCCACACTTCGGCACTTCTATCAGCGTCTTTGTAGAAGTTTACGTCAATAAACTCGTGGGATTATTTATGCCTAACCTGCAGCCGTAGCCGTATAACACGAGGTACCAGGTTAACTTATTCCCATGGATAAAAATCTAAACAAAAGATGAATAGCAAGCAAAGTGCTATTCTAAAATTGTTTTGCTTACATTTTTGGCCCTACCCCGGTACCGTAATTAATAAGTTAAATTAGAATCTTGTGCTACGGCTGCAGTTGCAGAATATCTTTTCTGGGAATAAGTGTATTTTTTTATGGAGATTCATCTACCTATTGAGATGGCGACCAATTTTCGACTTTCCGAAATTTCTTTACAACTTTTTATTTCATGACCCCCTGAGCCTAAAACTACCCTTCAAATTGTTATATATACTGTATATATATTGTACTATATATTTATGTATGTACATCGATTTTAGGAAACACACTAACTTCCGTAGATATTATCTGATTTTGATGAAACATGGCGCGAAAGTTGATCAGACAAATGTCTTGATCGAGTTCGTTCACCAGCTAGATCCACTGTTTAGTTACAAGATGGCGGCCAATAGAAACCTTATATAATTCATATCTCAGTTAATATCGCAGAGGAATAAAGTTAAATCTGACTGAAAGCCCGTATTATTACCTACGATAGTGGTAATAAACACTGTTTACGATAAATCAACCATATGTTAAGATGGCGTCCAGTCAAAGTGAAAATAATTTGATAAGTATAGTTCATAGTCAGCATTGTGGTTCGAAATTTTGAATACAAGAGTGTTTTGTGTGTTACCTATGCTGTGGTCGGGAAAATAATGAAATATTTTTTATATCTAGCGTAGGTAGCGTAGAGGAAAAGCAGGGTCTGCGGAATCTCCCTACAACTGATCGGCCAGAGCCGAAAGGATTTTTTTTTTAATTCGAAGATTTCTTTTAAATACACATTTATCGTAGTTCTTATTAATGTTAACCAAACGCCACATCGCCCATGATATTTAGTTCGGTTCAAGACGTAAGAAATTAAAAAAATGCTCAATTTTCATGAATAGGCCCTAATGACGGAAAAATTAATTTTTTTGTTGATCCTTTGTTTTCGATGCTTTCTAACTTCAAATATGTTGTAGGTGCTAAATATATCTAAGCAAATGAACCGGGTGCCTAATTTCCTTAGGAAGATTTTGGTTTTGAAGAAAAAATTATATTTTTAAGATATTAGGATAATGCATTGGCATTGTAGTCATATTTAACCATTATTTACCAAGGAATTATTAAAGTGCCTATACTAATTGATGAATAAGTAAATGTACGAGTTCCCTCGTACCTTAATTCTTAATTTGTAAATTTGTGGCCTCTTGGCGAACGTGATGGCGGGGGTTGTCTGGCAACTCTGTCATGTGTCCATGATACTTGATGCATGTAAAACCGTATGAATTGCCAATTTTGTGATCCAGGTCCATTTTGCCAGTACATAATTCAACTCTGCCAGATTTTATCAAGACTCATTAAACCCACATAAACTATCTCATGTATACCCATGATGGGGGCATTGCAAAAACCTGTTTTTTGATGAATGTGCATACGAGAAATGATGCACACATACCTGATCTTTGATGATTTGCATTTTCAAGGCTTCATCTGCCGTATAGCTTTCCTTAAGTTAACTTGACGTGTGTTTAAGGTGCAGGCTGATTGCCAGCATCTGCAAGATAGGGCACGGCAGGGCCAGTTGCATTAAGGTTTTATAGGTATGCGGGGACCTAACCTCTGCAAGGGGAACAACCTGGACTTTACAAAGTTACCTGGTTCAGCATGTCTGCGTCTGGGCAAGTTAGTCACATGGCTAACTTGCCTAGTACAGGTTTATCCGTCAAACTGTCAATGCGAATTGGTATTCTATATGTTATAATGCTACCACCCAAAAAATTAACTAGTTTTTTTTTCTTCTTAAGGTTACAATCTTAGCGATTGGTTGGCAGCAACTCCCTGCATATCGTCCTCCAGTTTACTCGGTCCTCGATCTTCTTCTTCAGTTCTTGATATTATAGTTTTTACGCTTCAGTAATATCTCGTCACTTTTTTCCCCTTCGACGACAGTGAATTGACCATCATCATCGTCATCATCATCATTTGTGGTGCTACGGCCCTCCTCAACCATTTAACCGTGTTTGCAAATGAAAACGGACTAATTAGTTGTTTCTCATTTTCGAATCCGCAACTTTTTTAGTTTTAGGTCCAAAACCTGCGGTAGCAACTCAGGTGTGTCGTGTTGGATGGTTCTGAGTTCTCGTCCGGGCTTTTCAATGCATTTTCAGTTCGGTCCGATCCATGGTTTCGTTCGGTCTGACGAAAATCCGGGCCGAACCCATCACTATGTGTCACTATGTGTCCTATCCCTGGAGTGGCTTGGTACAGCAAACTAAGTTACTAAATTCAAGACAACATGGGTTCCTACCGCCAGAAACTACCTAGTATGTAGTTGTTGAACCTGTAGCGCAATATACTGGGCTGTAGTAACGAGCATTGACACTAAGACATGTAGCGTAGTGGTACGGACTCTGACTTTCACCCGAAAGGTTGTTGGTTCGAGTCCCACACTGGCTACATGTTCTGGCCATGCTTCGGAGGGCATGTGAAGCAGGCGGTCCCGGGCCTTCCTAATTGCGTGCAAGAGAGGGTTTTATAGCCCTAACTCCGCTAGGTTGGCTTAGTAATAGAAAAAAAAAGTCCTTATTTATTTTTATATATTTATTTAAGCTTCCCTATGTCATGAAATATGTTATTTTGCTAGCTTGCCGGCTGTAAGACAGCCAATTAAGGGGCGGGTCACTTTTTTTGAACAACCCCTGAATTCTGTACAGCGAGATTCGCTATTAAAGTCTCAGCTTAAGACACTTTTTGCATTCCAATTTATACTTAGTATAAGGAAAGGGTCCCAGGAACCCAAAAAAGTGGTTTTTACGAAATATCTGTCTGTCTGTCGCTCTGTCTGTCTGTTCATCGATTTCCGAGCAAACTACTCGGTCGATTATGATAAAATTCGGCATGTAGGTTCAAAAAAATCATACCTAGAGAACATTTTTTTATTTTGGGCTAACTCAATTTCAGGGGGTTTTATTCTCAAAAAACAAAACAAAAACAACTAAAAATATTATTTTTCAAAAACGGCACCAACGATTTCTTTTAAATTCATATATATTGTAGTCGTCATTAATGTTGACTAAATGCGGGGGGTCGCTTGCCACTTGATAGTTTTCTTGTGGGGGTAAAAAAAATAAAAATAACAAAATTTTAATGACAAATAACTAAAAAATAATTTATCTGCGAAACTTATCTATCGATGATTTCTACCTTCAGCCATGTTTTAGGTGTTAAATTGAGTAACGAAACTGGACAGGTTACTTTCCCAAAAAACTATTTGGTTTTGTGCAAAAAAATGTTTTTTTTTTTTTTTAATGGTAGATAATTCACGTTCAAATGTTTTGCGTGCTCTGCCATTATTGATGTGTGGTAATGTGTTGGTCTGACCTATCTAGAATTTACCTCACCTCCAGTGACGTCAGGTGGACAACCCCCCCCCCCCCCCGAGGTATCGGAAATTTAACCATAGGAAAATTATTTACCATGAAATTCCTCATTTTCTCCATCTACTAATTTTGATAAATTGGAAAGCATGTTCGAGTAAACTCGGAACGGTTCTTTGCAAGTAACTTCTCTTTCTTGCAATAAGAAAAAAGTGACTGTATACTTTGGGAGACACTTAATATTTTGTGGGTTTTTTTTTTTTTTTTTTTTTTTCTCATTGTAACTCACGGGTATTAAATATCGCAACGCTTGTGGCCAGGGGAGTCATTTAATATTTTTCAGGAGGGTGCAAGGTGACAATTAGATACATTTTAAAAAGCCTTTTATTATTATTATTATTATTATTATTAACGTGTATTGATAATGCTAATTAAACTAAACTTACATATTTAATGACATTTCTCACACTAACACATAACAGCCTTTTTACAACCTTGCAATGATTTCCTCGGTATATTGACATTGACATAGGGTCAATGTCGTAATTTCTTCCAATTACAGGGGGACAATTGCCCCCCCCCCCCCCCAATTGATGACCCTGCAGTTGCTGTTGAATAAGTGTAGCGGATTTATTTTTCCAACAGCGTTGTAGACGCAGATAGATTATAAGATATCGTCCTCCTCTTCAGGCCATTTTCAGTGCTGCCCACACTTTGTCATTGTTGTTACGATGGCTCCCTGATCTGATTAATCTTGATCCTAATCAGTTAACCCATAATTATTAGTACAATTTTACCTAATATTGCAAATTTAACTGAAATAAAAGAAAATATTAAAAAATTAAAACTATATAACTGACCATTTACCCACCATAGAAACCCATAAAATACGATAATACTAAAAAGCTATTATATTACTTCCAACAGAAAGCACTGTGTCTCTACAAGCTGTGCCAATCGCTGTCCATAGGGACATATAGTACGTGAAGGCATTTTAAATATCCTATTAAGTAAATGCTGATGAGAAGCAAAAGCCGCCGGTACACGCAAGATAGTTGCATCTTGAAAAATTGATAATAGCCCACGTAAATGACAATGTAATAAATTTATGAACGGTCACTGTACGGCTTCGAGGGGGCTGCGAAATTAACATATGAAAAGCATCTGCACAAATTGGCAAAGCCCCAAACCCTTTTTCCATTATTGCAATACGGCATTTTAACTCTTAAGAGGGCGCAGCAACAATAGTGTTAATAAGACATTCAACGCCCCCGAGCTAACCAGCTCTCTTTATCTTAACTCTTAAGGCGCTTCCCCTATTCACAGAGAGCCCAGCCAAATTTTGAGGGGACCTTGGAACGTCGCCACTCATCAGTAGGCGTAGTTCGCAGTGGCGGAGGTCAAACTGCTGATGTAGCTTAGGAGCGAAAATTCCTAAATTCGAAGCAGCTGTAGAAAAAGTGATTTTGCTTTCCTATTTATACTTATAGATCTATTATATGTGGATGGTCGAAAATTTTAGATTTCAACGGATTTATACGTTTTGAGGTCCCAGAACCCCCAAAATAGTGGTTTTTACAAAACTATTTTTTCTTCTCGATTTAATTTTAAGTACTTATTGACATGCAGCCTGAGCAATTTGAACGCTGCACACCTGACTTCTGATTTTTTTCCTTTGGAATCCCCGAAAAACAATTTTTGGTCCGGCCCACCGGGCCCGTCTGCCCACCGGCCCAGTCCGTCACTGTCCATACCTTGTGTCTAAACCCTTAATTAAGGAAAAAGGCATTTTGAGAACTACTGCTCATACTCAGCCAGGGGTCACGGTGCATACGCAAAATCGTAGGCCCAGGATAAGAAAAAAAAGCCGCATGTAAACAAAGTGCGACAGCACCGTCATCTTATTTGCCAACAGACGACAGTGTGAAGCACTTTTTCTTTACCATAAATACAGTTACTATATATTGTATTATATACACGGCTATTCATTTTATACCGTTTGGTTGGAAGGTCACCATAGAGGTCATGACGACTACTGAATAAAATTGTTGAGCACAGGCACGCGACCTCGCGACTGTTGTTTACATTGTAGACTGTTTAATTTAAACTCTTCGGAGCCCTAAAAAAACTTGGCCCAGACACAAACACTATCCAGTATATCGACAGTGAGTGCGTGTGAGAAATCCAATGCCGTGTATGCCCATTTATAATTAACAAGCAAATTACCACTTTTCAATCTCGTCTAACGCTGCCTGCAGCTTCAAATGTATACCTTGTTTTTAGGTTTTTTTTTTTTTTTTTTTTTTTGCATTTTGCCTGTAATTAATTTCTCGACTGACACCTGATAAAATAATAGTTATTATGAGTTGGTCTTAGACGCAATATTAAAATATGCATCACTGTTTTTGCTGTGAAAATTCCTTTGCAAATTTGGGAAACACCGCCAAAATAAGGTTTTGTTATTTTTATTTCAATTAATAAAAACAATATATAATAATTATAATAAAATAAAAAGTAAATACAGAAGATGCATCAAAAATCTGCGGGATATTATTTCTAGAGGTAATAGGCAGAGGCGTAAAGTTTTAGAATGATGGCGGGGGCAAAAAAGTAGACCTTATGACGTCATCAGGCAGGATTTAAGGAAAAATTGAAAATATAAGAGCAAAATAGTAGGGTTTTACGCATTTTAATAATTGTAAAGTATAGCTGAAGATTTTACAACGCTAAAACAGGAATGCTAACATTAATATTGCTGCAAATGGGACCATGAAGTATGAACTACGTCTTACAATGGGGGGGCAAGTTGGACGACCGTGCCCCCCCCCCCCAACTTTACGCCCCTGGTAATAGGTATACGGTTAACAGACTATTAATTGGCGTAAATAGGGGGTCCTGGGGGGGTTAGCCCCCCAGGTCCACCCGTAGTACCCCCCCCCCCCAGGATTTCTGGTGACACAGACGTTATGGAGGCTAAAGGCATAGTATCCACAATCATGAAAGGGAAATTAATTCTTAGTTTGCTTATTTTATATGAAAAAAATCAACATATTGACCAAGTACAAAAAATATATTACTCAAGGGGAGACCACCGGGCCCCCCTCAGTGTTACGTTTATTCGTCTGTAAAATTTCAACTGTACTGCTTGAAAAATGCGTAAAACCTCCCTAATTTGGGCCCATTCATCCATTTTTTCTCCCCCGGGCCCCCGGGGTAGAATATTCGCTAAACCTCACTAATTTTGGCCCATTTATCAATTTTTTTCTCCGTGAGACTCCTGGAATCCCCTTTCTCCAGGGTATAATATGCGTAGAACCTCACTAATTTGGGCCCATTTATTGATTTTATTTTCTCCGGGGGATCTAATTCTTGGGGTCCTAAAGCCAGGGGGGGTGGGGCTGACCCCCACTTCCCGCCAAAAATAATTCTAATTCTAATGTAAATAATGCACTACGCATAAAGATGTGAAGTGGAGGACTTTCAGAAGTTTTTGCTGCCAAAATGCGTACACCTCCACTATTTTTTCATAACTCTTCCCCCGGGGGAAACCCCGGCTCCCCTGCTAGCAGTAACATCAATCCACGTATGTACAATCTACCCTTTTCGCGTCAGACCACTAAAACCCACGGTATTTTTGCGCATTGTATAAATAAAATTATAAAGCTATGCAAAAGATTTCCGCCCCCCCCCCCCCTCTAATATAAAACCAGGACGGAACCAACGATCCGTTCCAAGGATTGCACGCCGTTCCAAAAGAAGGAAAAATGGATTGCTGGAAATTGACTAATAATCAAAGATAGTAGGCTAAAACAATATATACCTCAATTAAACAATAAAATTTCAACCATCGTAAGAATTCTATATTAATCGCATACCATTCACATTTTTTACTACCATGCAGGTATGCTTTGTATTCAGGGCCGGGCAGTGGTGAGGCAATACTATAGAAAATGGTGCCCTTTCCGAACAAGGCTATATTATACTTGATATTCTAGGGCTACGATACATATATAGGCCTACAGTAGGTACATGTGAGATTTTATACGAATCGGTAAATTAAATGTAAGCCTTTTTTTTACCGAATTTTCAATTTTCGATTTGTATTTGTTTTTATAAAATTATTATTGCAAAAAGACACGTACATATTAGTCTGAAGTTGGCCTCCCTTATTATCTGAGTAATTTAGCCGATTTCTTTATTCTTTCGAAAAGTTTCAAACTCCCATTGAACATTGCCCTGGCAACGAAGTGCCCTTTTAAAGCAGGCGGTTTGCCGCGCGACCCGAGCATAAAATAAACATAGGATAAGTTTGTCATTCCGTGTTTACATTGGGGAATGTGCCAAAACCTTGTGAAACATATTTTAAAAAGAGTCTACGTTCTATGTAAATAAACAAACTGCAAGATTTTCATATGTTTTTTTGCCCAATGTAAACACGGATTGTCAAACGTATATCCTACGTTTATTTTATGCTTGAGCCACTTCAGCGCTAAACTTGGTTTGTATTAGACCTGACCTGCAGCCTGATCGGGGCGTTTATAATACCGGTATTTATTTAATCCACCGGTAAACAAGATAATTTTATAATGGAAAGTGCTATTCAAAATTTGTTTGTTTACAGTTATAATCCTAGGGTATTTATTTAACCCCGGTATTAAAAACGCCTCGATCAGACTGCAGGACGATTCGATCGCGAGTAAAATTTATCATATCAATATGTAACCGTAGTCTATTGAGCAGATTGTACCTGCGATGAACTAGCAACCGAAAATCTGCTGCAGTACGCTGCGGTTTTGCCAGGTATACCACCATTATGGCCCTTTTGAAGCATGCGGTTTGCCGTGCTGCTAAAGGCAAAAGCTCTTAAGAAGAACAGTGACTTATTATGTAAACGCAGAAAAAATTATGTTAGGTATATTTCGTTTTGTCACGCGGCAAACCGCATTCTATAAAAGAGCCCATTCTCATTCGATCCCATGACAAGTATCTCCTGGCGACCAAATCATCCATGTGTACCGGGCCTTAGATACAAGAAGGTGTGCAACGACATCAACTTTCTGTTCATGAGGAAGTCTTACTGCCCGTTTGCAGTAAGTTATAAATTTTTGAATGGACAGATAAAGTCGTTTGGCTTATGTTGGCAAGGTTTTCGCTATTGGCCAGAGAAACTATACATGCAGAGAATGAGTATGCAAGGCTGTAGAGAGGCACATTAAAATCGTGGATGCAAGTTTTACGATGCATCCCGTCCATTTATGTATTCTATGATGCTGCTATTTAAATGTGCATTCGCAATAAACTGCTAATGGACAACAGGTCATAATATAAATGCATTTTGTATGCATGGCCGTACTATGTACGAATGTATATAGTCTTCGATGGTTATACAACCCTATGCAGTGTCGTCCAGTCCAGTTCGTTGGATTTTATGGTCAGGCTGTGCAACAGTGGCGTGATCCGACATCAAGAGAGAAAAACAAAACGTATAAGTCTAACCCTCATACATTATATAAGTCATACAGGGCACAATAGGCCCAATAGGCTTAAGTGCACACAGGTAACACCTGAACCCCAATTAATAAAAAAAAAAACCCTCATACATTATTTCGCTGGGCGGTTTTGTGCCAAAAATAAGGTCCCCAAACTGCACATATCACATATGCATATGTACCTATCTAGGATTTCATGGGGGGGGGGGGGGGTCCAGTTTAGACATAACTCCTAATTCTAGGTGCATTTCATATTAAATCAAATAGAATAGGCTATATTTGTTTAAAGAAAACGTACAAGATATATGCATTTTGGAGCCGTCAAGTCGTAGCTCGTGATTTGATATATTTTGTCTAAAAAAACTATCTAGTGTATAGCCTGCCCCCTCTGAATCTGTAAGATCTCCGCAATGAAAAGTACGCAATTTACAAGTAAACTCGATCGCTGGTTTGGCAAAACAATATTGTTCCAATGCCAGCCACTAGATTGCGGCAGAGGCGTTGTAAAGTTTTGCGAACGCTCGCTCAAGGTCCATTAGACAATATAAAACTCATTCTTGTTATCCCCGAAGCGCCAAACCGCCGAAAAGACTGCCACTACTATATAGTCCAGTGGTAGTGTTGTCGTTTATTGGCTACCACACTACAGAAACGGTCAGGTCAGTCCCGGTCAGGGCAAGGTGGAGCCCCGAGAAGAGACGCCTCGCAGTTTTAAATTTAGAAGAAGAAAAACTGGCAGCCTAATGTAAGAAATCTGCCTTCTGTGCATCTCAGTGGGCAGTCAGGTCAGTCTGTCCCTATACTGGCCTGCCTCAAGTTTAGCTTGCATTGTAAAAAAAACTTCTCAGAAATACATTGAAGATCATGGGTAATAATCAGTGGCGGCTCGCTAACGGGGGCAAATGAGGCAGTGTCTCTCTTAATTTTCAAATTAAATAGATTTAAGTCTGTGTTTTGAATATTAACAAATGCAGGCTAACCGAAAAATGAAAATTCTAGAAGAGAAAATTAAAACTTTAAAAATACTGCAATAAGGAGCCATGAAAAAAAACTTCCAAATGTTAGCTGCAACGGGCGCTCAAACGTCGTGAATATTGTTTTTCAATGTGTTTCTGTTGTTGCACTCAACCCAGTTAGCCGATGAGGCTGCTGCAGATTTTGCCTCTTAACCATGGACAATTAGTTTAACACGCACAGCCATTCCTCCCCCAATCCAGCTAGCTAACTAGACTGCGCCATTCGCAGGTGTCTAGTCAAACATTTTCTATTTGTCTGTTGTGCCTCACCACACCAAATTTTATCCCCACGAGCCGCCACTGGTAATAATATCTTGTCTAAGAATCTTCGCAAGTTGTAAAACATTAATTGGTGCATTCTATTCTTTACAAGCTATATAATGCAAAAGCTATATATTTCTGACAAGATTTATTTCCTTCGTTTAGTGGGAAGTGCATTGCTAAGCAAAACTGCACAAGAAAATTGCACAAGAAAATTTTATACTCAGTATATAAATGTCCAAGGTTCTTTTCAGTTTCCTATGCACTTTGTTTTTATTACCTACTTCGCAGTTTAATGTTCTTGCTCTTATGTGCATGGTTTTATGTGTGAACATTGAGAAGGATGTCAACTATAGCTATAAATTTTGTGGCTAAATCAATCTTAATTTAATTGCTGAATAGACAGAATAGAACGGATGATGGTTAATTTAATCGCTGACTTAACAAAAATCGATCGGATTATGTTAATTGGATTGGTGGTCGCAGGAGAGGACATCAAACTTATGTTATAAAATAAGAATAATATAAATTTAATTACATAAGTAAATAGCAGTAGTAAATTTTTTTTAAACGTGGTTTTAAATTAAAATAGATAGTTGTGTAGTTGTGCTTGCCTGTCTTGACAATAAGAGCATATTAGTATAGATAGAGGATTTGGAGGCACTGCACATGTCGGAGACCTCGGCTAGGCGCAGATCGTGGATTCGTATCCCGCCAAGTACAGTTTTTTCTATATCCTCAAATTTCGGTTGTAACGGGGAGGTTGCCACTTTAACCAAAGTTAATTTAATGTCAGTGTTACTTACTTCACTTTAACGGCGCCTTATCCCTCCCACGGGGTCGGCGGCACGGATCTTCATCTTCCAGGTGTTTCGGTCTTGGGTATCATCCGGGGAGAGACCGAGGGTCCTGAGGTCTTCCCCCACTTTCGTTTCAAGGGACTTTTTTTTTTAAGGGTTAATCGCATGCAAACAATTCAATGAATGTAACCGATTGACCTCTTCAGTCGCCTCACTAACTTACCTAATAGGTACTTGTGTCGAGTTACGACACGTCTCCGATCGCATGGCGTGTAGAGACTCGCACAAGTACAAGCACGCTACCACCTGGCCATTGAAGTCGATAAGTGAGTGTTATATATACCATAACATACCATTAATACTATATAATTCTTCTTCTTCTTTAAATGCGTCTTCTCTCGAAGATTGGCGACCATCATGGCAATTTGAACCTTGAAGACTGCTGCTCTGAAAAGGGAAGTCGTGCACTTGCAAGGCCGTAGCCAGGATTTTTTTTCGGCGGCGGGGGGAGGGTTTAGAAATTTCATTGGATATTACATAGTGGTTTTTATTTTTCCTCTCAAAATGCAATTCTATGTAGTATCAAGCATTTTCATTTCGGGGAAGGGGGGGGGGGGGTTTGAACCCCCATGAACCCCCCTTGGCTACGGCCTTATGCACTTGCCAAACGACTGCCTCAGGGTTTTCAATCAGGATGTTCTTCTTCTGCCCTCTGTCCTACTATATCTTCCTTTGTATTATTACATGCAGAAGGCGTATGCTTCAGTCAACTTACCTTGATTTTCTGCTGTGACATATGGCTCAACCTTTACTTTGGCGCCCATTCCACATACGTACAACGTCAATGAAAATTATGAAATTGAAGGACATTTCAATTTTACTCTATGCCATTGTTAAAATTGATCAATGATCAATTGATAATAGAGTAAAATCACAAACAATGAAACAAACAATCTAAAATTAAAAAATGGCGTCATGTGATATGACAAGTACAACTATTTTAATTGATTTCTCTAAAAAGAAAGCATTTCTGTATAAAAATTATAATAAGGATTAAATAATAAGGCAACGAAGAAAACAAATACAATTTCAAGAAACAAACTAATTTCAAAAATTTGGCGCATACGCTTCAATTGAAAATTGTCTATTTTTGAAAAAACATATGGAATGGCCCCCGTCAATGAGAAATTGAAATGTCCTTCAATTTCATAATTTTCATTGACGTTGTACGTATGTGGAATGGGCGCCTTTGTAAGTTTTACTATAGTGAAGGTAATAATTATTGTTTTAATAATCAGTAGTTCCGTTGGTAGGCATAGCCATACTAAATGTTCGAGCGATATTGTTGCAATATACGAATGCATTGTGTACCAATAAATACCGTAAATTGTAAGTTCGTTTAATGATGAACTACGTCAATAGCAGATAATAAATCTTGTAAAGATAACTGCACGAGTTTGCTACCATACATAGTAGCTAGTTGGTGTATAAAATGGTCACTGGTATGCATGGCGACTACGCCTTCTTTTTTCTTTTTGCATTGCTCAAGAATTGAAGTACTCGTACGTCTGTGGAGTAAAAACTTCTTTCTGCCACCTTCTTTCTGGTGCCTTTTTTCTACTACATGGATAGTCGAAGCCGTTACAACTCGGTTAAGAGCAAATCGGACTCCCTCCCCAGGGCCGGATTTACCCAGATGCCACTAAGCTAAGTCATCTTTGGGTATGGGGATACCAGATTTCAGTAAGCTCAATTCCTGACACCTGAACCAAAGTGTCATTCTATATAATGTAAATTTCCTTCTGAAGTGTCACATTATATCTAGTGTAAATTTACTTGTGCATTTGTGTCCTATGGGCCAGTGGCGTAGCCAAGGGGGGGGGGGGGGGTCAGCGGGGTCCGGACCCCCAACATTAAGCAAAATAGCAATTTTATAGTATAATAAAATTACAATATAAATAGATATTTATCTAAAAAAAATCGCCGCCCCGGTCTCCCTTTTTCCAGTTTTGTTAATAAAGTTATCGTCTGCAAAATCAAAATTGTTTGCCGACAAACTATCTCAGGCCTAACTTTTAAAAATCAATCCCCAGGGAGGGGGGGGGGGGTAGCGTCAAATGAAATTAAATACCACCCCATTCAAAAACCTATCGTAAGCGGGCAAACTTTACTAAAACTGGACCCCCCCAAAAAACAAATTCAGGCTACGCCACTGCTAGGGGCCCTCACCGTGGCCTGGGACTGCCAAAATCTACTACTACTGCTAATTGTGCATTTCACAGTACAAAACTGCTATGCTAGAATTAAAAAAAAAAAATGCATTACGAAATCAATTTTTTTTTTCATTTGCATATTTCTCGTAAAATTCCTGAAATTCACCCGGCAATTGCTGACATTCCTGACTGAGTCCCTGACTGTCATCTCTGACATCTGGTAACCCTATCTTTAGGGCAGTTGCGGATTTCCCTATGGGCTGAATGTGCTACAGCCAGGGGCGGCCCACTCCAAGGGGCGGCAAAGTAGCCTTAATTTGTTTTAATGTAAAAACAAAATATTTTGAAAAAACTATAAAACTAAATTTAAATTTTTTCGCGCCATAATTGTCTAGTACCACGTTACAAAAAATATTCATTTTAAGTAGGTTTAAATGAATTTCTTACGTTGGGTGGCACGATTAAAACAGTCGAAGCAGAGAGGACGAAAGAAATAGATTTTGAAGAAATCATTAATTTGTTCGCTTGAAGAAAAATCTCGGAAAGAAAATTTGTGAATTTAAAACACGAATTAAAAGTTGTGTACTTAATGGAACTATTTTTATCAATAATAACTGAAGTGTTAGGTAGGCTACTTTACAAAAATATGCCGTCTCACATGGAAGTGAGAGGGGGGCACATTTGTTGTAGCCCAGGGCGGCACTTACCCAAAATCCGCCCCTGCCTTGGGGCCCTTTCGAAAATTCAAATAAAATTGAAACTATCAAATTCGACAATAAACGAACTCTTTCAGTCCGTACTCCGTATACAATTCAAGATTTTATTCAGGTGGCGCAATTTATGCAGGGGCCCCCTCGGCAATTTTTTAAAATATTATGATTTCATCTAATGAATTTCTAAAAAAAAAAGTTAGGATTTTAAAGACATGGAAATTGTATCTTGATTGACCTGATGCATTCTATGCAATTATCTCATAAAGAACTGCAATTGCATTTGCAAACTTCTTGCAAGGTGCAGTGCGGCCATGGTGGCTTCCAGTGTAGGTACCGTTAGCATGTGATTTAGTAATTATCACTTAGAACCTAACCCAGCCTAGTCTAACCTATTTACTCCTTCCATTCGCGTAGACCTTCACGCTGAGGATTGCATAGGTGTGGCCTGGTCAAGTTCAAAGTTACATTACGCGCCACATAATGGAGACAGTACCTTTTAAGATTTTTAGCAGCGATTTTCGCAATGCTCTGCTGAGGGGAAAGGAAGGTAGGGTTAGGTAGGTAGGTGAAGGGGGGACTCCTTCTTCAAAGGTATTATGCCTTCCCAGCAGTGGCTTAATGATAGGTTTTCGAAGGGGGTGGTGTACAATTTGGTGCCCCCCATTTGTATAAAAGTGTAGAAAAAGAGTACCACGGACGACGCGAATTGCCCATATAAATCTTATTGAATGTTACCTTGTCCCAGGAGTGAATGACAATTAAAACGTAGGCTAATATTAAAATAACTTTTTATCACTAATAAAAATGTTACAAAATGAGCTTTCTACTACAATCTCTTTTCATCCAATACTTCGCCACTAGTGACTGGTTGAGCTGACATTACAGGTAGATCCTAACTAGTCCGCTCATTTACGATCGAGTTTCTTTAAAATGCTTAAATATGACTAAATCTGTTTCAACGATAAAAGTGTTCTGGAAAATATGCCATTTTGCCCCTCCCCTTGGCTATGCCACTGAGCCCGATTGTCTCTGAACTATGCAACCGACCACTGGGCTCTTTATTATTCGTAACTCGCTTTCAGGTTATTCCTTTTACGGATCCAACTTTTCGAAATGTTGTTCAGCTGATCTGGTGAAAGCAGTTCCTATCTATACGTTAGTATAAGGAAAGCATTGTGATTGTCGAAATCAGTTGATTCTATTGTTCCCCCTATGATGCAGCTTACAAAGTTCTCATGTCGAAGCAAATGTCCAATCCAGTGAGCTCTTCATTTTACTTATCGATGCAAAGAGAGTTTTTGTTTCGCTTACTCTGGTTAGAACATCCTCATTTGTAACATGGGCTTGCCAAGGTATTCGTAGCATGTGACGATAGCACCACGAATGGCGGATGGAAGCTGTACACTGCTCCCCAAGACGTCCCTATAACTATAAGTAGAATTAACGAGCTCTCCTCACAGTACTGGCTGGTGAGACGTTTCTTGGCAGAACTGTCGGCCACAAACGAGCGCTGGCCAAAGTAAGTAGTCTGAGCCAGACGGCTGCTTTCAAAGTTGTCCAAGATGTCCGCGGGGCGTTCCAGTAGTTCGTGGCCTAGCCTAAAAGGATAAGCCTTGCCTTATGTTTTATTGTTGTTTGATTAACATAATTGCACCAGGTTATTCTTTGTAATAACTTTCTAAGCCCTGTGAAAAAAAAATTCGGACATTCGTTTTCGCTTACATTGGTTAGAACGTCGTCATTTGTGTAACATGGGCATGCCAAGGTATTTGCAGCATGCGACCATGGCACCACGAACGGCGGATGGACGCTGTACACTGCTCCCCAAGACGTCCCTATAACTATCTAAGTAGAATTAACGAGCTCTCCTCACAGTACTGGCTGGTGAGACGTTTCTTGGCAGAACTGTCGGCCACAAACGAGCGCTGGCCAAAGTAAGTAGTCTGAGCCAGACGGCTGCTTTCAAAGTTGTCCAAGATGTCCGCGGGGCGTTCCAGTAGTTCGTGGCCTAGCCTAAAAGGATAAGCCTTGCCTTATGTTTTATTGTTGTTTATTAACATAATTGCACCAGGTTATTCGGACATGTTGAACAGTGTCCTTTCTTAACTCTTTTCTACAGTTCAAAGGCGGAAATCGTCAGTTTCTTGGTGATCTTTTACACTGGGAGCATTAAATAAAAGCTAGGGGTATATTCTAAGCCAATACAGAGGATTATGATAGAGTCAAGGCCGTATTCCACAATGCCAGCTTCTACAACCCGTGATTGCACATTCACTCATTGTTAAAATTTACTTCGTATAGTCTTACAATAAAATTAAATTAAAAACACAACCGGTTTCGGCTCACGCCATCCATTGAGATTAGGGAAGCTATGGTTAAAACAAAACGTTACTTAATGACATAACCTTTTTAAGTAGTTCCCCCTTGTTGGCGCTTCCATTGGTCAATGTTTAATTGTTCAATTTAAATTATTTACTTTATGCGATGCTGTGTATTATCCTGACAATGAGTTTTATTTTATTTTGTTTTAGCTTGCATACCTTTTGTTTACCTTTTTTCAATCGCACTTGACGATGGCGTGAGCCGAAACCGGTTGTGTTTTTAATTTTATTTTATTGTAAGACTATACGAAGTAAATTTTAACAATGAGTGACAGCAAGTTTTACAAAGTTACTAAGGAGACTATTATGTTTATTGCACATTCGGCGAGCAATGCGTTTGGCAGAAGTCTATTAACCATTATCGTTGATAATTATACGGGCTTTCAGTCAGATTTTAATTCATTCCTCTGCGACCAATATTTACTGAGATATTAATTATTTAAGGTTTCAATCGGCCGCCGTCTTGTAACTAAATAGTGGATCTAGCTTGTTAACGAACTCGATCAAGACATTTGTATGGTCAATTTTTGTTCAAAGTTTCATCAAAATCGGATAATATTTACGGAAGTTAGAGTGTTTCCTAAAATCGATAAACATACATATTTATATATACACCAATATATATATATATATGTACATACATATATATAACATTTTGAACGGAAGATGGTTTTAGGCTCAGGGGGTCATGAAATGATAAGTTGTGAAGAAATTTTCTGAAAGTCGAACATTGGTCGCCATTTCAATAGGTAGATGATTCTCCCTAAAACATAACAATCCGTTATTGCTAAATATACGCAAATACATTTCAATGTACTTTCTCGTTCTCTCCGTCCCTGTGAGCCAGTACCTTTTCTATAATACTATAATTTGGCTTTGTAAACATAGTAAACAACACCTGTTTTTTTTTAATTAAAATTTAATCGCACACTAACAATTTATTGAATGTATCCGATTGACCTCTTCAGTCGCCTCTATAGACCTGATTTAATTCTCCTTCTATGTTAGGCTACGGAATTTTTGAACGTCCCTCGTACTTGCCTCATTATTAGTTTTCCAGCAACCCGCGAGACAGGTCGTCTGAGTTTGGACAATGTTGCAACGGAATTACTGCGCGTTTAATAGGAGTTAGGGCTTTTCCTTGTGCCACATTGTTCATTCAATTATCCCAATAAGGCAATCAGGAAAAACGAGTGAAAAATGTTTTTTCACTTCCATTTCTGATGGGGCAGGTTAACGGTTTCAGACTTGAACAAACTAACAGACCCCCCACATTTAGCACATTTCACTGGAAATACCGCTCGTGCGGGGCTAGACGAAAAAAAAAATATTTGATTTGGTAGGTACTTGGTGAAAAATTGTGGAAGATTAGATTTGGATGCTGTTCATTATGTGAGACTTGTTGTTAGTATGTACGCAAGTTACAATACAATACAACCGGGGGGAAACAGGGAATCATCGGATTCACAGGATATTTTTCTGAAAATAGAACCATTGTTAGCATTGCATGTGCTATTAGTCACAGCGAGAGACGGGCTCCACGGGTGCTCCCTTCTAGATCCGCCATTGTTTTGGACTTTTGTAAATAAATATGCCTATAAATTGCATAAATTCTAGATGCATACTGCATATACTTTTGTGTGCATTGAAATAGCCTATGGAAGTTAATACCTGAGATAATGACCCATCATTTGTCGGGAATTTCTAGCTGCATACAAGCAATTTTCTCAACTGCAATGTGGCTATAGAATACTTTATTGCCCCTGTTAAGTTTCAACGTGTTTCTCCTAAATGCGTCACGTGGAGATACAAATGACTCTGTAATTCAGACAATCATGTACTCCTACATCTGCATCTCGTACATATTGTACATTGTACTATGTTATGATTCTTTTTATATTTATTATTATATATTTATATTTTTTATATTATATTTATTTTTAGCAAACATTTAAAAAATTATATTTAAATTTTTCTAATTCTTAATTTTTTAATTATACAAAAATTCCAAAAAGTAAGGAAGTGGATCCTTCTCGGCTGTAGCTAATCAGGCGTGGGGGGATTTCATAAAGACGTTTAGCCTAAGCTGATGTTTTTATTTGCCACTTATTTTATGAAATTATTTTGTTTTCAGGTAAGTGGAATTCTGTGAATACTCAACAAAACTCAAGACAGAGCGGATAATCACAGTAATCAGTAAATATAGAGTGCAGAACTGCAGAGCATACACATACACTTAGGCGCGGTTTCCACCGACCTCTAAGTGCAAAATACACATACGGTGACGTGGTAGCAGATATCATTAATAAAGGCGGGGTTTCCACCGACCTCTCATTGCAGAATGCAAATGAGATTGACGGAAATTTTTGTTTTACTCTATGCCGTAGTTAAAATTGATCAATGATCATAGAGTAAAATCACAAACAAACTAAAATTAAAAAATGGCGTCATGGGATATGTTAAGTACAAACATTTTAATAGATTATATAAAAAGAAAAATTCAAATTTCCGCAAATGTCATTTGCATTCTGCAAGGAGAGGTCGGTGGAAACCCCGCCTTTATTAATGATATCTGCTACCACGTCACCGTATGTGTATTTTGCACTTACAGGTCGGTGGAAACCGCGCCTTAGTGACAAATTACTGATCTTGTTGCCGAGTGGGTGACCAGGGGGAAGGTACCTATCCGAAACTAGAGGCATTTAAAAAAATCTGAGCTTAAAATTGTGGTCACAGTAAAATGAGCTTAGACTCGGTACATGAATAACTTGCCGCTAACTATATAGGCAATTACCTAACTAACAAAAAGAAAATCATTCTATGATAGACACAAGAGGGATTCACTATGTGATTCAGCATGCTAAAAGTTTAAAATTTGGAAATTTAAACATCGTGAAGATACTTTAAGAGTATCCCGTAGGAAATTTAATACAGTACTTCATATTTTTTATTTAATTAACTAAGCAATTTATTAAAGATTTGACTCATTTAAGTTGTAGAAGACTACTTCATGCATAATATAATAGGCTATTTTTAATTTTTGGTAGCGTAGCCTTTTCCTAAAAATTATAATAATTTATAAACAACATATTTTTACGTAAAATAGATGCCAAGGTACATTACAAAGAACATGACTATGGCATTCTTTCTGAGTCTGATAAAAAAAAGGATAATTTAATTTATTTTATGCTACCTATAACATATTTTATAAAGGATAATTTAATTTATTTTATGCTACCTAAAACATATTTTATTTGCAAATTATTGCTGTAGGCTACCTCTACTGTATATCGTTTCTTACATTGGTGTCCCATTGGAGGGAGGGGGCGCGTTAGTTGAGTTACACAGCCTTTTTCAGCCTGCATTCACTACGCTCACTCAAACACTTTCTACCCAAAAGAATCAAAATTCGGCTATTTCAGTCACTTGTATTTCCACATTTCGACTACTGTGATAGCCTCCTTTCTAATCTTTCCGTTGACTTGCAAGCAAGACTGCAACGTGCACAAAACTGCTGTATTCGCTTTTGTTGCAATACCCCCTACAGAGACAGGGTCACCCCATTTTATGTTAGTATTCCTTGGCTTAAACTCGAAGGTAGAAGGAAGCTGCATCAAGATACTTTAATATATAAAATCCTCAATGGCTTTGCTCCTTCATACTTTCGGTCCTTTTTTCAGCCTCTGTCAAACCGTCACTGCAACACTCGAAGGGACGATCTTCTCGTTATACCTACTCATTTAACCCAAACCTTTGATGCCTCCTTCCTCGTCTCGTCAGTTCTCCTATGGAACTCCCTCCCCACCCACATAAAAGAATCTCCCTCTCTTCCAATTTTCAATGTTCGCTATCGGGAGCATCTAATTAGACTAATACATTAGATTCACCAAGATCTGATGTTGTTTCGCTCTCCATGTGTGAATAAGTGTGTGAATGAGTGTTATCATTTTTTGTGTATTGCAACTATTTTTGTATTTACAGCTCTGTAACAATAATTAACTAGCCCTGTAGTTGAGTGTAAGAAAGGGCCCGAAGGCCCTAACTCCGCTAGGGGAGCCTAGTGCAATAAAGGAACTATTATTATTATTATTAATATTTCTACACATTTTACATATTATCGGTATTGGTAGTTACACCCCCCCCCCCCCCCCGTGAAATTTTTCTGAGTCCGCCCTTGTTACCTATTACCTGAAAACCCTGGCCAAATTTCTCATCCTTAATTCATAGTTAAAGCAGAAGAAATGTTCCTATTCATTGAGACGCATGGTATGTGCCCGTGACGAACACCAATTAGCCACAGTTTTGGAACTCCTTCGACCTGACATCCTCAGCAGTGACTGTAATTTTCAATAAATCAAGTTCCATAACTGTGACCGAGTGGCGTTAGTATCGGCAACATATTGTACATCGAAGTATAGAAGAATATATTTTCTAGTTTAACACATCTTATTTATCGCTATGTACTGTATATGTATATAATGCAATCGATATTTCTTAAGAAATTTGAAATGGAAAATAGAAGGCTCCATTGGCCCTTAAGAGTGTACAGCCCGTAGGAAAGTGGCAGCCCGAAATTTAATACTATTTATTTTTTATTTAGTTAATTTTAACTATGTAAGTTATTAAATATTTGACTCATTTAAGTTGTAGAAGACTACTTCATGCATAATATAATAGGCTATTTTTAATTTCTGGTAGCGTAGCGTTTTGATAAAAATTATAATCATTTATAAACAGCATAATTTTACGTAAAATTGATGCCATGAAAACTACCAAAACAAAAAATAAAAACACCTTATTATATTATGCATGAAGTAGTTTCTACATTTTAAATGAGTCTAATCTTTAATAACTTGCTTAGGTATTTAAATAAAAAATAAGAAGTATTAAATTTTGGGCTGCTAATTTCCTTACACTCTTAGTATTCAGGCTAAAATTTGAAATATAAAAATTATTTCTCATAAAATATACATAAATCATAAATAATTGTATGAATAAAATATGAAAAAATTCTAATAAATATATAAAAATTAACCGCTCACACTCTAAACATCCGCTGATAAACAAATTAAAAGATATAATAGGCCTAAAGTTTTTAAAAAAGAAATTGACCACGGTCGCTAGGTTATTTTAGCAAATTTACGATTTCTCGACACTTGCGATGGTGCCCTGCTAAATACTAAAATTTACAATTGGTTTTATTTACTATTGAAGAATCTCGGAACTTCAATCCGAACGCGGTTATCATTTTTAGCTAAACATAGCCCATAGGGGAGCATAAGTACCAGTTTAATTGGTCTGTTCCTCAAAAAATTTGTTGTTCCCTCGGAATTCCATGGTAAACCTTGGAAAGTGGCGGACGGTTTGACTTTTTTTTATACATTTTGCACAGCAGTCTAATTATCATCCAGCATTGGCAAGGTTTGCAGGCAATGCATTGCGCTAGTTTCCATCTATTTACATTGTAGTTGCCCTTGAACGCCGTTGTATTAATGACGCTCATATAGCTCATCCTCATCATGTTGTCCTTCTAATCTTCTAATGGCTAAGAAAAAAAATTATACACAGGCGTAGGCCTATATTGGATTGAATTAGCCCTATGAATTTTTTCGGGGTCGGATTTCATCCCCCCCCCCCCCCCAGGGCCAGGCTGACTGTGGTCTTTCCGTCCCAGATATTGTATAATTCGATTTTTCATGCATCGTTTTTTTTGTGTTGAAACGTTACATTATGCCATGTCATTATATTACAATGTCCACCCATTCGATATATTATCATAATACAGGTAGGCAGCAATGCCGAGATTATTCTAAGAAAACTGCCTACCACAGTAACATGTCTACTATCTTTTTTTTTTTTTTAAGACACTTACCGAGGTTGTTTCTGTATGAATGTAACAAATTTTGGGGGGCCCTTACGCAAGACAGCAGTGTGGCCCCCCTATAATTTTTTGCAATTTTTCTGGTGCGAAATTAGGTTTTGTTTTTAAACTTTCATTTCCTTTTTTTAATTTTTATAAATTTTAACAGAAAATTCCCTGAAAATTACGTTCTTTTCCTTTCTGCGGGGGCCGTACGCCTTGCGTAACTTGCCACCCTTCTGTTACGCCCCTGTGAATGTATGAGACAAAGGGTGGGGGGCTGAAGCCACCTAGGGCCGAGCCCCCCTCTGTGATAGTGGGTGCCCGATTTGCTCGTCAAGTAAGTCAGTTGACACGGGATACGGCATTCGATATAAAGTCAATCTAGATTTCAGAAAATTTTTAATTTATACTTGAATTTCTTGTCTAGACCTAATGCAAACTGATCATGCGAACTCGAAGATATCAGATGGAGAATGCGCTAAGTGGTCATTCCTCTTTGAGATCACGTTGCCGGCCTGCCACAATGTTACATTATACAATCGTTGTCTGACTATAGGCATGGGTATGGTTGGTTCAGGGTCGGAACGTGGCGCTTGGTTACGCAAAAACATTTTAAGAGGAAGCTGACCGCTGACACGGGCCACCCCGGGATCATTTTTTAATTTAATTTATTACTTAAGTTTTAAATATTTGGTTATGTTATTGGTAGAGGAATATTTCATACACCATATTGGATGGATATTAAACGGTGTTTTTATTTTTGTTGATATATAGGTAATTTTGAAATGAACTAGAACTAGGAATAATTCATACACCAGAACTAGATAATTCGATAAATTTCAGTCGCCTGTCAGTTTCACGGAGGAGCCCCTGTCCCCTGTACTAAAACAAAAAAAAAAGTACCCGTACATGCTTTCCTATTTATGAGTTAAGGCCTATAGGTACATAGATAGATTCGATGGTAAGCAATTGCCTCGACTTTCCCTATCCCAAAGCACTGAATTGATCGATGGGGTGATTGCATGATCCAGAGCAGGCAATATATTACAACACCGTGAGATAATGGCAGGGTATGCAATGCATTGGAGGAAGAATTAAGGTTCCATAATGTTATCAAGAAGTATTTTTTTTATACGAATAAAATTTTTGTTTGGTAAAGCAACCTATTTAGATTTGTTGCTCTATTTAATACCTAAAACATAGGTACCTGAACTATGAAGTAAGAAACTTAAGAAAGCATCGATAGGAACGGTCCGCAGAAAAATTATATTTTCATCATTTTTCATAAAAATTGAGTCTTAATTATATTTTATATATTATTTTATATATTTATATAAACTATCAAGGGGTAAGCGACCTATTGTATTTCGTTTATATTAATAACGACTAAAATATATGTGAATTTAAAGAAAATCGCAGCAGCCGTTTCTGAGAAATAATGTTTTTAGAGGTTTTTGTTTTAGTTTTTTACCCCCCCATAATTGAGTTAGCCCAAAATAAAAAAAAATTGTCCCGATGTATGATTTTTTTGAACAAGCATGCCCAATTTAATACAAATTCACTGAGTAGTTTACCCGCAAATTGACGAACAGACAGACAGATTGACAGATAAACATTTCGTAAAAAACACTTTTTTGACCTGGGCCCTGGGTAAATCCACTGAAATCCCCGGAATCGAAAATTTTGAACAGCTTTCCTTATACTACGTATAAATAAGAAAGCAAAAATCATACTATAGTTGTAGTATTTTAGTATGAACGTAATAAAAAAAATGCACTTGTTAATTAAAACAGCTGCAATAAGTTACTTTTAATGAGGCTTTATGAATTATGACATAAAAAAATCCTATTATGCCGATAACTATGCTAGCGTGCTTATATTACCGGCATAATAAATGCAGGTAATATATATTATAATAAATAATAATCTTAATATATATATAGGAGTAAATACACATTAATTTGAGTTAAAGATTTATTAATACAAAATACAGAAACACATTTTATTGTGGGCAACTAAACGTTCCGACACCATCCGCCATCTCTCAACAACTGACGCACCGCCTTCTCAGTGTCGCCAACCTCTGGGGCATCATTTCCTACAATCGGCCGTCCTGCCTGGTCCCGACCCTGGGCACCACTCCTTCATGTACTCAGCAGTTGTAGTTGTCATTTTAGGCCCCTCACCACTGAACCTTTCAACGTCGTAGCTGTTGTTTGCCGATTACAGTGTTTATACTTCGTCTTTATACTTCGTGTTTATACTTCGTCTTTATACTTCGTCTTTATACTTCGTCTTTATACTTCGTCTTTATACTTCGTCTTTATACTTCGTCTTTATACTTCGTCTTTATATTTCGTCTTTATACTTCGTCTTTATACTTCGTCTTTATATTTCGTCTTTATACTTCGTCTTTATACTTCGTCTTTATTCTTCGTCTTTAATCTTAAACCCAGTAAAGTTGAGGATATCCGTCTTGGTAGCATCTTCAATGTTTAGGAATTCGCCCAAATCACTAATGCACGTCTTGGACGCACTTCGAATACCTCTATTTACTTTGGAAAATGATTTTAGAGCCATCGTTGTTATGCAATGATATTATTTCAATGCATTAAAATTTAGACTACTCACACGAGGTCATTTCACCAGCCGCACTTAGCAAAGAGGAAGTAGCTAAAGCAAACACATTGGTCACGAACGTCTTCTTACAGTTTTTATCAAGTTGCGTACACTAGCCTCAGTTATCGTCGGCCTCAATTATCGTCTCACCTACCACTCATCACACAACTCTAGTGAGCCAAGTGTACTCGACCGCGCCTGCGACTGTAGTGCATACCACTGTCCATAACATATTTTCTTCATTTATAATTCAATAACAATCACTTTCACTTATTTAAAGCCGAGTTCACAAAGTTAACTTAACACGAATCCCACTTCTGAATTTATAGGAGTAAATACACATTAATTTGAGTTAAAGATTTATTAATACAAAATACAGAAACACATTTTATTGTGGGCAACTAAACGTTCCGACACCATCCGCCATCTCTCAACAACTGACGCACCGCCTTCTCAGTGTCGCCAACCTCTGGGGCATCATTTCCTACATATATATTTCGACTGTCCGTGTGTATGTTCCGGGCCTCCCCTCAAACGACTGGACCGATTATGATGAATATTGTTGTGTGTGTTCAAGGAGATTCGAGGATGGCTTACATTAACACTTTCGTCCATTGGAGAATGTTTTTATAATTTGATTTTGGAATATTTTACATTGGTGCGTGTCCATGGCTGCTGGTACTGCCGACAACAACCGACATCTAGCGGCAGACTGCGCTACATTTAATTATCGTTTATCCCGACAGTTGGCGCTACCATCGCCAACCGACATCAACTGACATCTAGCGGCAGACTGCGCTACCATTAATTTTCGTTTATCCCCACAATCGGTGCTGCGTGTCTGTTGTGTGTGACCACAATTAATTTACAAGAGCAGTGACTGGGAGGCCGTAGGCCGAGCTGCCGCCTGGTGTACATGAGCAGTGACCGCGAAGCCGAAGGCGCAAGTGGTGGAACCAGCAGCCGAATGCTGCGCCGGGAACCGCTTGTATTAATATAAATGCTATTTGAATTCCTTAAATGATGGAACTTGTGTCCATTACATGCAGTGGCAGGTAGATAATACTTTTTGTCTTGTATTACCATTACCGAATGACAGCTGCGGTATACGGCGTGAAAACAGATTTTATGGAATAAAGACAATTATGCTAAAATAATTAGGCCGCTACCTATTTTTTACTAGCATAATAATTTGCAATATTTCAATGGCCACACGTCCATCATACGAAATAGGTAAAAAAATAATAGGTGCTGTACTTATTACTTAAAGTACTAGCTACTTTTAGTTCGATATTGCAGAAACACAGCTGTATATGCCACTTGCAGATTTAAAAAAAATACAATTACAGACCGGCGTATCGTCATTATTAGCATAATACAGTAATTGCAATATACTTCAATAAACATGTCTCAATTGCATGCAGTAGGTACAAATTAAATACTTTTTGTACAGAATGACATCTGGGGTATGTGACTTGCAAGCAAAATTTTTAGTCATGAAGACAATTATGCCGGCGCGTCTTTCTTATCGGCATAATTATTGCAATATTACAATACTCATGCGTCCATCAAATATAGTAGGTACACATTAAAATATTTTTTTGTCCGGTGGTACCGAAAGACAGCTGCAATATGCGGCTTGCAAGTAGATTTTTTGGAATAAGGCCAATTATGCAAAAACGTAGGCTGGCGCATTATTTTTAATTGCATGCAATCTTTCAATATGCAGTAGCCATTGGATACATTAGGTATGCAATTACATGGTTGCGCGCGGACGGAGGACGGGTCCTCACAGTAAATTTCCTTTTTTTTCAAAACCTACCTTTCCCAAGAACCCCCTCTTGCCAAAGGTAGGTACATTACAAAGAACATGACTATGCCATTCTTTCTGAGTCTGATAAAAAAAAATATAATTTAATTTATTTTATCCTACCTATAACATATTGTATTTGCAAATTATTGCTGTAGGCTACCTCTACTGTATATCGTATCTTACATTGGTGTCCCATTGGAGGGAGGGGGCGCGTTAGTTGAGTTACATGAATATTTCTACACATTTTACATATTACCGGTACCGAACATATGAACATGAACACATACTCGTACATACGATATGTAGTGTGCCGGAACAGAGGTACCGTGAATGGCGTGGATGATGGTGAATCGGGCCAAAACTGCATGGGCAGCACTCAACAAATAAAACTACTAAAAGTAATTTCCACTGCAACCCCCCCCCCTCCTCTCAGAATTCCTGGGTACGGCCATTGGGCTTAGAACCAGACAAACGCCAAATGCAGTAGTAGTAGTGAATATTTTGGTTAAAGTCCGAGTACACGCCCCATCTTGCTCACTCGGACAACCCAATTGCTGCGGTCGGCCCGTCGTAAAGGGCGCCACCTCAAATGGGCGAAGCTTTTTCCCTGCCTGTAGTCCTCCACAGCAAAAGGAAAGACGTTCTTGCCAGACAGCCGGGCAGTCCATCAGCACGTGCCACCCGGTCTCAGCGCAAATCTCGCAGGCAATTCTGCGAGGGAACCTGTACAGTGTACAGTGTACAGGTTCCCTTAATACATTTTGCGTTTGGGTATACACTGCACACCCAAACGCAAAATGTAAGTTTTGACCCCACCATTCACGGTAGCTAGGGGCTGACGAAATTATTTGGAAAAATTGGAAATTCCCTCCCAGCAAGACGAAGCCCCCCCCCCCCCAGTTTCTGGTGCGGGACATGTCCCGAAAACTGCTGTCAGGTCCCGTCCTGCATGCATCTCTAACTCAATGTTCTCTACTACAGAAAAACAGCTGCAATGCATGCATTGCGAGCGGATTTTTAGAAGAAATGACAATTGTCAATTATGCTAATAATTAATCATAATACCAGCATAATAATTGCAATATTTCAATACCGATGGCCTATAAGGCCAACTTGTTGCCAACATCTGCCGGTCTGCACGCTATACGTGCCCAAATTAATATGCAGTTCTCGACCATAAAAAGGTCTCATAATGTTTTAAGCTATTTCATGGCGGCAGTTAAGCACTTTTATAGTTATGACTTTTTTATGTCACTTGCTGCACTGACGGAGATATTAATAACAATGCACAACCCCCGGATCTATGGCGGGGGGGGGGGCTGTGTGTGCATTTTCCCCGGGCACCGAGGTAAGAGAGCGCCAAAATCATTCAGGGTGCCTCAAGTCAAGAAACAGACTCTCTCCCCCTTGCCAGGCTGACAGGGTTGCTTACAACAGATATGCTTACAGCAGGCGTTCCAAAAAAAAAACTATTTTACCTTTGCAATTTGGGTTATTGTGCTAAATAAATTTACTTTACATTACTTCCCGCGCCTTCTATAAACTGTGTTGTACCGGTATTAGGCGTGGCCAGACATTACACTTAATAAATTACCCTATTATCCTGCTAGACGGTAGTGACTGATTCTTTCTGCCCTATAAGTTTACAATTATTAATATATTTCCTCAATCCTGTGAAATTTGATTTTCTAAAAAAAAAATCAGATGTTTGGAAGGAGGAGGGGGTGGGTTAGTCGCTCAATTTTACCCATTAACAATACATATAAAATCGTGCATAACACTTACTCTGGACGAGGAGTAAGAAGGGGTGGAAATTTAGAAGGAAAAAAAATTAAATCTAATCTAAAATCCGTTAGCGTTGTTCCCAGTTGCAAGCTTTAAATTCCCTGAAGACTTTTTAAACGTTTACTGCGACAGCCCCTCTTGTGGCGATTCCCCCTTTGGCAAAATTTCGCAACACGAAGCTCCGGGTCTTGTTCTCTTGATTGACAATTTAAACTGCCGGTGAAATCGGCGGAGGTTTTCTAGCTCATGGCCTGCGAACAAAAGACGACAAAGTAGTCACACTGGTCCCTGCTGTTGACGGCAGCAAACTTAAGGCTACATACGCAATTTGCTATAAGGATCCCCCCTTTGCTGTTGAACTCAAAGATGTGATGAGGGTAGACGTCAGAAAATAAACAGCTTTTGTTATGGTGATTGCCGTTGCAGATTTAGCACAAGTTTGGCTTCATTACAAAATCGTTTACTGCGTCGTAAGTGTACTAGTATTGCCTTTAACAAAGGTTTGGTTGGCTTTACATTGCCTGCTGTGTTAATAGTCATTACAGTCATCGAACAATTGTCAAGCGAAAGGAGGCGACGCGTCGGGAGTGGGTGCCACTTCTACCACCAGGCTATCACACTGCTACAATGTAAGTCCAACTAACTCTTGTTAAATTATATTTCACCATTGCCAGTAACCTATGCCAAATATAGGCTTCTTCAATAAATGCCTCTTTTATTGAAGATTGACGATCTTCATGGCGATTTGGAAAATGCTGCTCTGAAAAGAGAAGTCGTGCTCTTGCCAAACCGCTGCCTCAGGTTTTTCGACCAGAGTTTTCTTCTTCTGCGTGGGAGGCCTGTGTCCTTTCCCTTGGGTCATTACATGCAGACGGCGATACTTTTTGACTTTTTGTTCCTCATCACATGGTGGACATTATTTTCGACCAGGGTTTTCTTCTTCTGCGTGGGAGCCCTGTGTCCTTTCCCTTGGGTCATTACATGCAGACGGCGATACTTTTTGTTCAGCACATGGTGGACATTATGTTTAGCAGCAACTCGGGTTCTGTATCCATTCGACTCAGGATTTCAGCAATAGGGACAAGATCTCTCCAATATATGACCTGCATTCATCTGGATGCCCAAATTTCAAATGCACTGTAATTATTTTGTTCTCCATAGCTTTTGCCGACGTCCATCCCTCCATAATATAGAATTGTATAGCCTATTCGGGGTCAATCTTGTTTTGCGTTAGTTAGTTTATGAGAGTGAGCGCTCGCATAATCAAGGTGCATATTGAAATGTTGAGGAGCATTTCTTCTATCGCATGAATTTTCATGATATTTCTATACCAGGGGTTCCCTACGGTGGGCCATGACCCCCCAGGGGGCTATGGACCAATTTCAAGGACTTTCACGTCATTGCCTCTGAGACCAAAAGGCATATTAGGCTACTCAGAACCTCAGCCACTTTGAAGACCCGCCACCCTTAAGGGTACCTGTGCCTTTCCTTCCCCGGTATGTCTAGGGAAACCACTATAACCTTTGGACCAAACCGTCCCGAACAGAGGATAAAAGGCGTATATATTCTCGAAATGGGAAAATTAAAGAATAAGTTAGCCAGTGTCAGTTTTAGGCTATGCGAGTTGTTGTGTTTGGGTCAAAAATGAGTGGTAAGCGGGTTGGTTGGTAGTATTCAACGTCGCCTCTGCCGGATCAAGAGTTTGATAGCTAGAGTTGATCTGATCTTGCCCCCCTAAATATACAATATGTACTGTATATACCTCTGAAAGCAGTGATCTAGAAAGAATATCCATTTATATGGCTGTTAGAGCGATTATTAAAGAGATGAAGATGATATAAAGGCTATTTACTAAAAATTTAGCTCGTTATAAGTTACTTTTATATGGGCTGTGGAGAAACCGTGGCGCGAAGCCCCGAGAAGTCGCCACCGGCAAGTCAAGGCGATGTCCCGCGAAGTGGGTTGATGCCTTGTACATTAATTAATTAATCCCGGCTACATTGTAAACATTTTTATCTGTATAGAATGCAGATTTATCGTTGGTTAGTAAATGGTAATGGTGACGTGCCTTGCATACAACGCGCATTACATAGAATATGTGACCATACCTAGGTATACATATTAGTACATGTTCTGGCTTAACGGGCTTAATTTGCAAGAGCCACTTTTCTTTGAGGTTTTCTCAGCAAAAAACTTTTTTTATAAGCTTGGTACCGCTAACTTAAAGAACCGGTCCGAGTTCACTCGAACATGCTTTCCAATTTATCAAAATTATTAGATAGAGAAAATTAGTAATTTTAAGGCAAATATTTTTCCTATGGTTAAATTTCCGATATCTCGGGGGGGGGGGGGGCGGTTGTCCACCTGACGTCACTGGAAGTGAGGTAAATTCTCGATAGGTCAAACAAACACATTAATTACCACACAGCAATAATGGCAGGGCATGCAATGCATTTGAGCGCGAATTTTCTATCATTTTTTTCAAAAAATAATTTTTTGGGCAAAACCAAATATTTTTTTGGGAAAGCAACCTATCCGGTTTCGTTACTCAATTTAACACCTAAAACATGCTTGAAGGTAGAAATCATCGATAGAAAGGTTTCGCATTTTTTAGTCATTTTTTCATTAAAATTTAGTTATTTTTATTTTTTTACCCCCAGAAGCAAACTATCAAGGGGCAAGCGACCCCCGCATTTTGTCAACATTAATAACGACTACAATCTATGAGAATTTAAAAGAAATCGTTGGAGCCTTTTTAGACGTTTTTTTGGAGTTTTTTGAAAATAAAACCCCCCCAAATTGAGTTAGCCAAAAAAAAAAAAAAAATGGTTCCGAGGTATGATTTTTGTGAACCTACATGCCAAATTTCACTCAAATCCACTGAGTAGTTTGCCCGGAAATCGACGAACAGACAGACCGACAGACCGACCGACAGACAGACATTTTGTAAAAACCACTTTTTTGGGTTCCTGGGACCTCAAAACGTGTAAATCCGTTGAAATCTCGGAATCGAAAATTTTGACCATCACAAAGCTTTCCTTATACTACGTATAAATTGGAAAGCAATTACTATTTGTAATGCAGCAATATTGTATTGATCACATACCTCCTCAGTGCCGGATTTACCCGGTATGCCGAGTAAGGAACCTTATGAGGCTTCCACAGTTCCACGTGCCAAGGGCCACCACGCACCGCCAGTGTTAGCAAAAATGAATAAAAATACGTAAGTCACTAGGCGAATTTAAAAGAAAATTCGAATGAATCTGTAGTGCTATTGTATTTTGCGGCTTTTATACTAGTACACAGACGGTTCGAAAATGAACGGGAAAGCCGGTGCAGGTATCTTTTGTGAGGACCCATTGCTATCTCACTCCCCCTCGGTGACTATGCGTCGGTCTTCCAAGCTGAGCTATTTGCTATACATGAAGGGATAAAGTGATGTGAAGACTTTAGTGGCAAGGCCATTGCAGTTTGCTCCGATGGCAAATCCGCAATTCAAGCCCTTCAACGGGGCTGTGCTAGCTCTGCTGTTGTACGGGACTGTAAGGCTGCATACATGTCATTGAAACACCATAATTCCGTAACGCTGGTGTGGGTTCCCGGTCACAGTGCAGTGCTTGGCAATGAAAAAGCAGACGAACTAGCTCGTGCTGGATCAGCAGTTTTTCCAGTTGGTCCGGAGCCTATTCTCCCGGTCCCATGGAGGGTTATCCTTAACCAGGGGAACTGCGTCATGAGGGACAAGTGGAGCTCAGTGTGGTCCAGTGCAAGCGGAATGCATCACTCCAAGGCATGTTTGCTCGGACCGGATGAGCGGCTAAAACGAGATGTCATCTCCAGCAGTGGACGAGCAGTACGCGCTGCTGCTGCTATGCTGACGGGACACGGCCCCTTCCGGGTTCACCTTGCTCGCTTGGGTGTACAGGTTCCCACGCAGGATTGCCGCTTCTGCGAGATTGGCGCTGAGACCGGGTGGCACGTGCTGATGGACTGCCCGGCTGTCTGGCGAGAACGTCTTTCCTCGGTCGGTTTTGCTTTGGGAGGACTACAGGCAGGGAAACAGCTTCGCGACCGCAATCGGGTTGTACGAGTGAGCAAGATGGGGCGTGTGTCCTATGGGCCCTCACCGTGGCCTGGGACTCTGCCAAAAATCTACTACTACTACTACTACTACTAGTACATACGTTCGAATGTATTCCCACTTGGGACACCTGCGGACCCGCTTTTTCCCAATTATATAATCACAGTAATAATTTAAAAATTTATACATCAACTTAAAGTGCAAAAATAAAGCATGCTATTGCCCCTTGTTGTAGAGGGTGTTCCATTAATAAAATTATAAAAGAGAAATTGGCCTTTACTATACAAATTATGCTATAATACCTGTATATTGTACTTTACATGTAACGTTGTTTATGCATTTAAGGTCGTTTTTAATTCAAAGTGTATTAAAACTTCACGTGAATTGTATTTCGTATCGATATTTAAAAAATGTGGCTCCGAGATATGTTACTCACCAAAAAGCTCAAACGTCAAGAGTTTTCTCATGCCTTAACTCACAATAAATTGTAAAATTGACCACGACGTTTTTTTCTTATGCGCTTTTTAATAAAAACATACTAATTCAAAGTCCGGACGTGTAGAGTAGTGGTATGGACTTTCACCCGAAATGTTGTTGGTTCGAGTCCCACAGTTGCTGCATTTTCTGGCCATGCTTCAGAGAGCATGTAAAGCAGGCGGTCCCGGGTCTTCCTAGTTGAGTGTAAGAGAGGGTTTTATAGCCCTAATTCCGCTAGGTTGGCTTTGTAACAGAACAAAAAGTCAATATTTATTTATAAAAGTTATTCGCATGCTTTGCTGAAGCCATGTTGCTTAGTGCAATAGGTTGTTGCAGTGGTCGATTCAATGCATTTAATAATCGTTCATAGTGCACTAGCCCGAGTTGCACGCGTGATGATATGATATTAGATAACAATTATGGTTGTTATAGTAGCCTAGTTTACATTTTACTTGGCAAAATATGGGTTTAGAACAGGAAACTGCCGCGTTTGACTGAAATCATAGAGCTTTGTGTTCCGACATTGATGCCGACACATTAGACCAGTAATAGGCTAATTATGGGCTTTTTTTTTTTTTTTTGCGACTTTTTCCGTGGATGTAAAGTTGGGCGCTTTTTCATTTTTATTTTGGTAGCTTATACCGTTGTTGAGGTCCTGAGGCGAATGGAAGCAGAAGCAGAGTTGCTGTTGACGGCTAAGAAACGGAAACTAACATACATCAGCCATGTGATGGGGAACGAAAAGCATTGCCTTCTGCATGGTCCCTTTGGGGAGCATCTTCGGACAATGAGCTATCCCATTGAGGGTGAATTGTGCTGATACTGGTGAGATCGTGTCCCTAATGCTGAGGGCTTGAGGCGAATGTAAGTAGAAGCCGAGTTGCTGCTGACGGTTAAGAAAATAGAAACTAACATACTTCGAACATGTGGTGGGAAACGGAAAATATCACCTTCTATAATTAAACAAGGACTTTTTTGTTCTATTACTAAGCCAACCTAGCGGAGTTAGGGCTATAAAGGCCTCTCTTACACTCAACTAGGAAGGCCCGGGATGCATGCCCTCCGAAGCATGGACAGAAATTTTACGAAGTGTAGGACTCGAGCCTACAACCTTTCGGGTGAAAGTTAGAGTCCGTACCACTATTTTACATGTCTTGTGCATGTTATAATCCTAGGGATGATGACTGCAGGCTCCCGGCAGAAGAAGAACATCCTGGCTGAAAAGAAATACTGGAAATGTGCGCGTCCCTCCCACTCCCACCCCTCGCCTTCTGCGGTACAACTGTGGTCGTGGTCGATCTGTGTGGTTTTTTTTATGCATTATTGGCCACTGGCAAACTGGTTCACGTCCTCAATGTCAACCCACACTGACTATAAGTGACGATGGACAAGCTGCGACAAGCTTACCATCGACAATGCTACAGGGGTTAGCTTAACTTTACCATGTTCGGGAACGGTTCCCAATCGGAGCGGTTCACGGCCAAATACTATTATAAATGTTTCAAAGGGTAGAGGAGCATTGCTTTCATCGCATGAGACCTCGATGAAGGTTCTACAATCAATTTTCCTACGAAATTTGGTTTTGCTCAAAATGCAAATTTGTATGGCGGCCCTGTTAGTCTATTACTCGTAAATGGCGAGAAATACAGCCCACAGCGTAAAAATGACAGTGATGGTGTTATCGCATGCAGTTTGGTCTTATCAGCATTCGGCGACATCCTGCATAGTGCATATAATATATGCTGTTATCTACATGGATGGAAACAAGTTGCTACATTCGCATAAATGCATACATCTTGTAGTCTATGTGGAATGCTTAGCGCAAATAGGCAATAGTGGAAAATTTAATTTCGCGGAAATTACTGACTGTAGCGCCTGCAACGAGGTGTCATAAGATAGGAGAAATGTTTCTCTACGTTTCGATGGGTGGCCAGGTATGCTTGGTATGCAGGGTAAGACCGTCTACGCACGGGGATACTCAAATTGCAATGCAACGCGGGTCCGTGACACGTCGTAGATACACTGCAGACTTGGCTCCACACACGAAGCGACTCATCTGCAACCCAAATCTCTCATGTTCAGTCATAATCCAATGCTACCATGCCTATATCAAAACCGAGACTGAGAGTAGAGACAGAGACCAGAGCATTTTTTCAAGACCGAGACCCTATAGTAGTCTCGTCTCGGTCTGGGACGAAAACCATGTGATATTATAATAATAAAAGTTTGAAATTAAAACACAGCTGGTAATTTTACGACGTTCCCAACTTCTGCCCACGCCTTCTCCGTTTCGTGTCTCCTGGAATACCCCGGTAGGCTAAAGTTATTTAAAATGGGGTATTTATCTACTTCTCCCACAAGCAACAAGTTTATACGTTGGTCACCCATCATTGAAATCATCAACCGAAATCCCTTGTCGACTCGACATGCGAGTCGCAATGCAACACGTCGCAAAGCAACTTGAGTAGCGTCGTATACTAGGAGCACCGTGTCCGTGTGTGGTATCCCATTGAATTACACAGGTTGTGTACTGGCTAGTGATTCGCGTCACATTTGCGTTGCATTTGAGTATCCCCGTGTGTAGACGGTCTAAGTGGAAGAGGTACGGAGCTGAGTTGGCAGGGTCGGTAGCTTAGGTTGTTTTATTCTCTCTTGGTCGAAACGGTTTGGGTTTGCTGGTCCTTACTTCAGTCTTTGGCTTATTGTAACACTGTTCGCCTTCTTTTTGTAACTTGAGTCCATCTGGTTTCAACATTCCTTAGCTCAGGTGGCTTTGCCCTTGGACTAAGTCCTCTTTTGCTTCGCTATGGTCTGGGCATCGTTCGTCCCCGTAGCGTAACTGTCTCACAAACTCCTATCAGACCTGCAAGTGGTTTGCATACAGGGTTTTTGGCAGTCCCTATCATGTTGAGGGCCTGAGGTGAATGGATACAGAAGCCGAGTTGCTGCTGGCAGTTAAAAAACAGAAACAGACATACTTCAGCAGTGTGATGAGGAACATAAAGCGTCGCCTTCTGCATGCGTAATAATCCTAGGGAAGATAGAAGGACAGAGGGCTCCCAGCAGAAGAAAAACATTCTAGTTGAAAAACTTGAGAAGGTGGTTTGGCGAGATTACGGCTTACCCTTTCATAGTAGCAGTCTCCAACAGTTTTTTTTTTTTTTTTTTTTTAACAACTAGACCATGTTCTGACCGATTTTTGGCAGTCTCGATCATATACACGACATGTAGCGTAGTGGTACGGACTCTGGTTTTCGCCCGAAAGGTTGTTGGTTCGAGTCCCACACTGGCTACATTTTCTGGCATGTAAAGCAGGCGGTCCCGGGTCATCCTAATTTATTTATTTATTTTTATACGGTTATTGAGATCATGGAACATTGAAGCAGCAGGATGTACGAACAGTGTCCGCCTGGTGCCACCGTTCAGAACAGGTTCAGCAATTTGGCCGTCATGCATATAGAGAATGAGACGACTAGGTCGCTGGGCGGGTCAGAACTTGTAAAAATTTCAGGAGATTTAAAACAATTTTTTTAAATTCTAAAATTTCGAAAACAAAAATTTACTTTTTAATTTTTTTGTTTTACTGAACTTGAATAGTGTATAATATATTTCATACACATTAAAATTAAATTAAATTACTGTACCTAATAAACAAGTCATATAGTTTGCTTGGCAGACTTCAGAAGTGAATGAGTAATGAATCAAAGTCTTGGGGTCCTAAAACCCCCCAGAAATTTTGGGAATTTACGCTAATGGTCGAGTTACGGCAGGTTTCCGATCGCATGATGTGTAGAGACTCACAAAAGCACGAACACGCTACCACTATGCCATCGAAGTCCATGTCAGCTTCACCAAGTGCCGCCATTCATTCTAAGCTGCATATAGCGTATAGGTATCAGTATATAAATTGAATGGGTTAATTTTCTCGGCAGTAGGTCTTGTCCTTGCGATAACTTAAACCTGGTTGTTATGATTTTAATTAAAATGTATTCATTCATTTTGCATGGGCGAGAAAAACCAGATTAAACTGTTTTAATTAAAGAATTATAATTTTCAGTTACAATTCTATACAAGTTCATCTCATATTAACAGGTTGTATGTAGGTGCATACCGTAAAGGCTATTATCAAATCAAATATGGTGGCTGTGCGCTCTGCTGCTGTAGGCTATTACAGTACATATATTGTTGGCGCCTCTTGCGTCACTAAGAACAATAAAATTGATGGAGGTGGAAACTTGAAGTCTGGAAAAACCTTATGTACAAAGGCGTAGCCATAGAGGGGGACACCCCCCCCCCCCTAAAGACTTGTCGAGTTAATACTAGATATGTAATTGGGTGTTCTTTGATGAATTCACACAATCAAAAAAATATAAAATGGAAAGTACAGATATAATAAATCAGTTTTTAATGTTTATTTATATTTTAAAAAAATGTCAAATAAACTCGCAAAAATCAATCGATTTAATAGATCATTTGCACCTGCCCCGACAAGTTTATTAACACAGGATGTTTGTATTATTGTACAATAGTACAGTTAATAACTTTTAAATAAATATATTCCTTCGGCGCAGGGGAGTAGCGGACGAAGAAGAAGAAGAAGAAGAATTTAAGGCCCTCATCGGCCTCATCGATATGGTGGATGGTTTCGAATGTCGTGACTTACGAGACCAAGGGGCAAAGACCGGCTCTATGTCAATCACCCGCGCTTAGCCTTCAGTGATCAGCCTTACATTTTCCTCATCGCATTATAATACATATGCATAATATGTAGCAATTTGAAATTTGAATGTGAACCGGCGCTGGTGCAACGTACTCGTAGTACTCGGTAAGGGATACCACACGGTACCTACCGGCATTCATTGGTAGATTGCGGCGCCATCTTGTATTCCTCCGCGTTAGGCGTTACCTAACCTTTCAAGCAGTGGTGCGGGCCCCGGCCTAAAGGGATAGTCATTGTTAGGACATGCAGAGTAGTGGTACTGACTCCCGAAAGTTTGTTGGTTCGAGTCCCACACTTGCTACATTTTCTGGCCATCATGCTTCGGAGGGCATGTTTTTTTTTTTTTTTTTTTTTTAATAAAAGGTTATAAAACGCGTACAAACAATTTAATGACTGTATCCGATTAACCTCTTCAATCGCCTCACTACGTCACCTGATAGGTACTTGTGTCGAGTTACGACACGTCTCCGACCGCATACTGTAGATACGTTATATGTACCACCTTGCCACCGACGTCGCTATGTAAAGTAGGTGGTCCCGGGCTTTCCTAGTTGAGTGTATGAGAGGGCTTTATAACCCTTACTCCACTAGGTTGCCTTAGTAATAGAGCAAAAAGTCAATATTTATTTATTTAGGCCTATAGTCTCAAAATACAGCAGACATTGTTTGGATCGCAGTTGAAGAAACGACCGTTTCGACCACTCCCTCTACATCATTAGTGCAGCACAGTCTGCAGACCTTGAGTGATGGTCTTAGCCAAGGGCAACATGACAAACCCAATGCAAAATTTGATGTGGGCAACGAATGTACCTAGTCACGGTGCACTTTTTATGCAGCTACGACTTCCTCGCCAGCTGCACAATTTTCAAGGTTTGACAAGATGCAAAGTTGCAGATTATAAAACTATCCTTCTTCCTCTTTGAATGTCTCTTCTACCAAAGATTGGCGATCATCATGGCATTTTGGATGTTGGAGACTGATGCTCTGGAAAGATTAGTCGTATTTTTGCCAAGCCACTGCCTCAGGTTTTTCAACCAGGATGTTGTTCTTCTGCCGGGAGCCCCCAGCCCTTCTGTCTTCCCTTGGATTATTAAATGCAGATTGTGATACTTTTTGTTCCTCATCACATGGCCGAAGTACGTTAGTTTCCATTTCTTTACCTTTAGCAGCAATTCGTCCCCTAAATCCAAGCGCCTCGGAATCTCAGCATTGGGGACACGATCTCTCCAGATATGCGCACTTTCGTCTGTATATGCGCATTTCAAATGCTCTTCTGCCCTCCCTAGCTTGGGACAACGTCCATCCATCCCTGTACCATAGTAAGGAACGATTGGAAAACATAATATTTCACCATTCTCCGTCGCAGATATACCTATACGTAATCCTACATCTTCGCCATAGCAGCAGTTGGCAAGGTTCCAAATGGTACAAAGTTGCTAATCCCGTTCGCCATGAGACATGAACGACCACAATTTCATTTATTTATTTTTTTCATTTCAATCTCTGCAGCTGCCATCTTAAAACTGTAAATTTACATATTGCACTGATAAAATAAAATAGATTAATAATGACTTTTTGTTCTATTACTATATCATAAGGCAATCTAGCGGAGTCAGGGCTATAAAACCCTGTCTTACACTCAATTAAGAAAGTCCGCTTGCTGTACATGCTATCCGAAGCATGGCCAGAAAATGTAGCTGGTGTAGAACTCGAACCAAAAACCTTTCGGGGGAAAATTAGATTCCATTCCTCTACTCTACATGCTACTGATAAGAGTTAATTTGACGTTTATCTCATATTTCCTCTACGGTATGTAGTTTTGAAGATATCAATGTTTAAAAGTATTACAAGTTTTGTTCCGCTGTGCAATTGTCAGGGTTTCAAGAAGTGCAAAGTTGTAGATAAAGCGGGTATTCCACTGGTCGATTTTACTTCAAATTTGATTTTGTCATTGAGGTTTGTTTTGTTTTAATGAAACTATTATGTCGATACTTAACTTATCTATTATGAATAAAGTTATAATATGGTAGAGACTTATTAATGATGTCTGCTACCATATTATAACTATTATATAATAGATAAGTTAAGTACCTACATTCTACATAAAACCTCCTTAAAACAGAACAAACGTCAATGACAAAATCAAATTTGAAGTAAAACTGGTTCCTGGTTATGTGTATATGTAGGCTATCTGACTATGTGTTATCTTCAATTCCTTTGGGCCGATTATGGCGATTGGTATTAACTTATTCCTGGGGTTAAAACTGTAAACAAACCAATTTTGAACATACTATAGCACTTTCCATTGTAAAATTATCTTGTTTACGTATTTAATACCGGCAGGGTATTATATGAACCCCGGTATTAAAATCCCCATGATCGGGCCGCTGGTCGCACTGTGCATTCCAATTTTATTGGCTACCTTTCATCAACGAATTTTATTAGCATTCTTGATTCTGGCAGTAACATCAAAAGCAGTAATTACAGTAGATTATACGAGCATTCATGTCCATGGAATTGCAGATTTGCAGTCTTTTGGCATGGCTTGAGACATTTCAACTGCAGTATACTATATGTAAGAAGTGTAACAACCGCTCTTATGATGGCTGGCGTGCGATTTGCAAAAAAACGTCCTAAATCAATCAACACAGATGATACTGATAACCTAGATATTGCTATGCAATGACAGACTGCATATGCCAATGAATGTACATTGCATTTATTATCTCTGAGCCCTCAGGGCCGAAGGAAGGTCCAGGGATGCACGCGGGTGGACAGTGGGACGGGAATAAACTCCGTTCCAGCCCCGCGTCCTGCACTTTTTCGCTCGTCCAGTCCCGCGTCCTGTACTTTTTCGCTCGTCCAGCACCGCTTACCGTCCCGCAGGGAAAACGCGGTTATTCGTGCAGCCCCGTAACTTTAGTTAATTAATTATAAAGATGGTATAACCATATAGGCCTAACTCATTCTTACCTGCAGGGCTGTAACATAAGCTTAAGAAAGTAATTATGTAACTTTTTAATAGCCGTTGTTCCTTGTGGGACGACGAGACGTCCCGTGGGAAATGAATCTTGGGCCCCGTATCACAGCAAAAGTCACTGTCCCACGTGCATCCCTAATATAATATACGTATCACCTTTATCTGGATGATGAGATTTTTTAATAAGACAAGTAAGCAGTCCCATCTATATTATTCAGCTATGGCCGCTGGGCGGTGTTGTACCTGCAATAAGGTCTTGCACGCACCAAACTACACATTTGGAGTAAACTAACTTCCCTTAGAGCTCCAGAAATACGCCAAACATACGCATACATATGTCCTATTTAATTAAAATCGTCTTGGAAACTTATCCTTCGTGGGCACAGGAGTAGTAAAATGTTGCGTACGAATTCGCCCGGGCTCACTAGTGCATATAATTGATTGGCACGCTGTTGTCATTCAGTAATGTCTTATCACCTTAGTATGTCTCAACGTAGAAATAAAAACAACTTCAAAGTGTCGTATCTTGAGGTGTCCCATAGGAACAATTAGTATTCTTATGAAATACACGTATAGGTGGTTTACAAATTCAAAGTAGGGTAGCTCAACTTATACTGTACTAAGGTGGTACTAGGGAAGTAACGGATTTACAGTTGTGGGAGCCTGTGGCCATAATATTTATGGGGGACCTAAGCTGATTTTATCTTAAGCTAATGAACTACGTATAATTTCACGAACGCATTTTTTACATAAAATGAAAAACTTACAAATTTGCCTTCCTAGTCTTTAAAAACTCTTACTATTACGACAGGGAAGTTAATTTGCCTCAAAATGCATCTGTTCTCGTAAAGGATAGCCAGATCATTTAGGCGTTTTTGGGTTCCTATAAAAGTATAGGTTAGCTTTTAACTCAAATGTTTTATTTTCCCCCAATTTTGTTTTAAATAAATAAATAAAGAACCGGTTCGAGTTTACTCGAGGGGTGGCGGAGGGGTTGTCCACCTGACTTCACTGGAGGTGAGGTAAATTTTAGATAGGTCACACCAACAAATTACCACACAGCGATAATGGCAGGGCACGCAATGCATTTGACCGTGAATTTTCTATCATTTTTTCAAAAACCAAATAGTTTTTAGGGAAAGCAATCTGTCCGGTTTCGTTACTCTATTTAACACCTAAAACATGCCTGAAGGTGGAAATCATTGATGGAAAGGTTTCACAGAAAAATTATTTTTTAGTCATTTTTCATTAAAATTTAGTTATTTTAATTTTTTTACCCCCAGAAGCAAACTATGAAGGGGCAAGCGACCCCCTGCATTTTGTTAACATTTATAACGGCTACAATATATGTGAATTTAAAAGAAATAGTTGGATCCGTTTTGGATAAATAATAATCTTTTTAGACGTTTTTTTGGAGTTTTTTGAGAATAAAACCCCCCCAAATTGAGATAGCCCAAAATAAAAAAATTATCCCGAGGTATGATTTTTTGTGAACCTACATGCTGAATTTCATCAATATCGACCGAGTAGTTTGCCCGGAAATCGACGCACAGACAGACAGAGCGACAGACCGACATTTCGTAAAAAGCCCTTTTTGGGTTCCTGGTACCTCAAAACGTGTAAATCCGTTAAAATTTAGGATTCGAAAATTTCGACCGTCACAAAGCTTTCTTTATACTACGTATAAATTGGAAAGCAATATATAAATATAAAAATATATATAAATAAATATATACAGTGTAGGTATATATTTCTGTTACATTATACAGTGAAGTACCTAATCAACTTGACAAGAAAGTATGAAGTAAAATCGTCAAAATATCGTCAATATCAGGTAGTTCTGTCTTTGTCTTGTGTTAGTGCCTCAGTGACAGTGTAAAAAGCTTTCTCTAAGAGATGGTCTCTAAGCAATATAGGGAAGTTAGTAGCATTTCTCGCCGCTCTCAGTTCGATGGGGAGTTTTCTAAGGTAGGCGAAACCTTGTAGTATAGGATTCAGTCGCTCATACTTGGTTCTTTTAATTTCTTCCATTTCCTTATTTTTTGAAACTAAATTATGTTGTACTAGTGGCTAACATTTTGAAATATATTTTTTTTTGTAAATTGTAAATATATCAATGTTTGAGGTGGACCTGTTCTGTGCGGGGGGCCTGTGCGCACATGCCCACATTGCCCATGTGTAAAATCCAGCTTTGTAGGTACTAAAGTACTTATTACCCAAAATTGCATTATTATTGATCAGTGGGCAGCAATATTTATGATTTTTGTCTCAATAGTGCAGAGCTGCCATTTGCTTCATCCTAGCTCATACAACGTATAAACTATTTCGATGTGCATACGGATATACAGTGCAGCCGTGTTTACTGGGGCGATTTGTTTTGATTTGTGCCATTTTGCAACTGACCTTCCTCTGGCGTTTATTGCTTGACGGGCTAACGATGTGCAATTGACCTTGAACGAATCCTAACAAAAAGTCCATTGGTATTTCGCTCCAATGCCCTGCTATAGATAGCTCCACTTTTTTTAGCCAGGCAGTGACGTCTCGGGCCAGAATAGTCCAGTTGCTAGATCACTGGAGTGCTGGAGAGAAAGTTAGGGCTCAGGACATGAAAGGTAAAATCGTCCGGTGGCCCTGGGTCCGCCCAATCCTAATGGGTACCTTACCATAATCGATAGGGAAAAAACGCGGCTGCTGGTCATGATACGGGTCTCTAAAAAAATTGAGCAGCGATCAACTGAAGAAAGAAAATTGCCTTCTTATTGCATAATGGGCGAATTTTGGGTCTTTCAGCCCACTCTCACAGTTAACCCATTATAACTAATACAACAATTTATATAGTAAAATATAAATGTGCAATATGATTACACATTTAACTGAAATAATCTTCTTATATTCCGTAGCCAAGGTCTAGACTTTTGTCCCTTCAAAACTTGGGCTATGCAACCATGCACACTAATCCATAGGCGGGTATTCCATATACGTCAATCTTCAATGAAAAATTGAAAAATGACGTTTTAGCAGACATTAAAGACATACTAAAAATTCTGCTACCACGTCAATTTACGTCATTGTTACGTCATTTTTCAATTTTTCATTGACGATTGACGTACGATATATGTGGAATACCCGCCTTACACACAGCCACTTCTTTTCGATTCAAGTTTTAAAACTTGTCAGGTCATGTAGAGTATATAGGTACGGCCTCTGTCACTCACCCTTAAGTTCGTTCGAGTTCCACACTTCTTGCTTCATTTTATTCTGGCCATGCTTCGGAGGGCATGAGAAGCAGGTGGTCTCGGGACTTCATATTGCTGTATTAAACGGTATAATTGTATAAAACTGACATTTACTAACTTTGGTAACCTCCTCGTTATAACCAAAATTAAAGGCTATAGAAAAAAAACAGGACTTGGCAGGATTCGAACATACGATCTACGCCTAACCGGGGCGTCGTCTTTTCGGTCCTAGCACTAGGGACGTCCTAGTTGAGTGTAAGCTCTCTTTTTTAATAATATTGTCTTGAAGGACTTTTTGTGAACATAGGCCTACTAATAGTGGCTTATTGGTCCCTAGTCCAATTCCAACGACACCATGGATTCCGGACATGATTCATATTGCTTCCTTATAAATTTTTGGCCATTGGCCAGTGGCGTAGCCAAGGGGGGGGGGTCAGCGGGGTCCCCCTTTTTCCAGTTTTGTTAATAAAGTTATCGTCTACAAAATCAAAATTATTTGCCAACAAACTATTTCAGGCCTATCTTTTAAAAAACAATCCCCGGGGGGGGGGGGGGGGGGGGGGAGCACCAAATGAAACACCACACCATTAGAAAACCTATCGTAAGCGGGCTAACTTTATGAAAACTGGACCCCCCAAAAAAAATCTGGCTACGCCACTGCCATTGGCAAACCGTTACACGTCTTCAGTGTCAACCGAGACCGGCTACAAGGGATAATGGACAAGTTGAGACAAGGTTATCATTTACGCAATGTAATGGGTGAAAGAATGGCTTAACTATAAGTACAGATACGGGTTATAGCCCTAACTCCGCTAGGTTGGCTTAGTAATAGAACATAAAAAAGTGATTTTTTATGAAATAGACTACAGTACATAATAAGCCTCAATTTTTACACTCAGTGCATGGTATCCAAAAGGTATGCATGCATATCCTGCTTTTAGTAAGGTGAATTATTATAATAAGACTACATAATTAATATTAAAAAATACAGTAGGTACTCTATACATGAGCTGTAAATAATTATTATAGTCATCCAATAGTACATGCAAATCTAACGTCACCTATCATTCATTATGACAGCCGTTAATTAATTTAATTTTTATTTCACTCCGTACTTATATGACTATCATATCAAAAGCAGTCTTGATCGCGGTATTTCCCCAGTAGTCATCCTTGTTCGGTGTTTGCAATATATTCTATAAAGGAAGCAAGAATTATCGTAGCATCCCCACGTGTACAAATTACAATATACACGTATACTGTACGACCAGCAAAAAAAATGATACACTGCTTACCCTAATGTAAATCAATCAATCAACGTAAGCGGCCGTAGTCTGCCATAAGTTCCCGCATGACCCTCAGAAAAAAGAAATATCGGTATATAGTAGAAATGCTCCTCTACATTTTGATGCATAACAGGCTATGTGGCCGTCACTAATCCCGATTGACCGCGATTGTGGGCGTCGAAATTGTGTCATTTTCATTATTTTCTGCTGTTTTTCCGCTCTCTCCACAACCGTTATTGACGACCATGCCCATGCCAAGAGTCCTTCATTCAGAACTAAACAGTTTTTTGAGAGGTGTCTCGTGAAAGATGAAGATTTTAGAAACCTTTGTAATATTGCCAGGCCAATTGTATATGTTTCAATGCTTGTGTGAGAGGAGACTTAATTGTGAACCATCAGAACTCAGACTGGTTCCTGCCCGGTTCTCTCTTACTGGTACCAACAGCGTTTCTTCCATTATTTGAACATGGTTTTCTCTTTGTTGCAGCACTAGCCATGCCCGAGTCGTGTGAGCTCAACGACGGCCATCTTTCTGACAGTGTCAACTCCGCCACAAGCAGCAGCCCAAACAGCAACGCCCGCAGCTCCCGCACATCGCCCAACTGCAACAAATGCAAGAATCATAATCTGACTGTACTTCTGCGTGGACATAAACGATACTGCAAGTATAGCAATTGCCGGTGCCAACCCTGCCGCCTCACCGAAGAACGAAGACGAGTCATGGCCGCACAGACGCGGCAGAAGAGGGCCCAGCAGCAAGACGAGAGGGCCGGAGTACCAGTGGAAGAACGAGCCCCGGTCCAACACAGACCTCTTTCGGAATCCGTAGACATAAGCTACAGCCACCCTGTTGTAGAAGTTCCTAGATCGCCCCCGCCAACTCTTAAGCCGGTTCCGCATAAAAGGCGTTATGGTTAGTATATGGGGGTTACTGATTAAACTAAATTGCAGTCCATATTGCACCTGTATGCCTTTATGCATCAGGTCTTATTAGGTTTGTTGCCAATCATATCAATGCTTGGAGATTCTATAACACACATTTGTTATCAAAAATGATAAAAGCTTTAATTTATTGTTTAGTTGAATCTGGAAAATCTCATCTTTGGAGTTGGTTATCAGTGGGATAGGCCACAGCTTACCCCCTTATCTTTGGTCAGTCATTTGTAAATTTTAAAGTCTGATAAGCTGGGAAAATTGTTTAAGTGCCTACCTTCTTTAATTAAAACAAGGGTTTAGTAAGTACCATAGAGCGTAAATGAATCAAACTGTTGCTCAAGTAAATTACCCATACAGCTGTTTGCTTCTGTTTTTTGTTACTGTGTGTTAAAAATGAAAAAAAAAAAAATGTTTGCAGGGTCTTTAATGATCTGAAATAATTGAGCACTATAATGTCTTTATTTACTTGTAGTTTAAATCTAAACATAACTCTAAACCCTGCGTTAAGTAAACACGGTAGTCATTCTAGGTTGTTACCATATTTTGATTCTATGGCCCCCGCTATGACAACTCAGTAAATTGTGGTTTGTCATGTTGTCCGAAAGAAATGCACATATTGTAGCCTACTCGAAAAAAAGAGCATATTTTTGTCATTTGAAAATTGAACGGATTTTTGACTTAGGCGCTGGAAGTAGATACCGTACCGTGACCAGTTGTACTCTTTTTCATGTCGCTGAAGGTACTTGTACTTGAAGGACTTGTACTCACCGTTTTTTTTTCACTTCATAGGCAACTATACTTAGTGGCACTGACTGGTATGGTGCTCAAGCACCCCCAACTTTCGAGAAGATCTTAGGCAAAGTTATTAGTTATTTGTTTAATAACTTTTTTTTATGGACCCAGGCATACCCATAGGTCCCTTGTTCCTTTCCAAAGACCCCATGGTTTTAGACATTAATGCTTTCCAATTTATACGTAGTATAAGGAAATCTTTGTGGTGGTCGAAATTTTTGATTCCGAGATTTCAACGGATTTACACGTTTTGAGATCCCAGGAACACCAAAAAGTGGGTTTTACGAAATGTCTGCCTGTAGCTCTGTCAGTCTGTTCATCGATTTCGGGGCAAACCACTCAGTCGATTTTGATGAAATTTAGCATGTAGATTCACAAAAATTATACCTCAGGACTATTTTTTTTTTGGCTAACTCAATTTGGGGGGGGGGGGGTTATTTTAAATAAAACTCCAAAAAACGCACTAAAAAATTATTTATCAAAAACGGCTCCAACTATTTCTTTTAAATTAAAATATATTGTAGTCGTTATTAATGTTAATACAATGCGGGGGGTCGCTTGACCCATGATAGTTTGCTTCTGGGGGTAAAAAAATAAAAATAACTAAATTTTAATGAAAAATGACTAAAAAATAATTTTTCTGCGAAATCTTTCGATGGGTGATTTCTACCTTTCAGGCATGTTTTAGTAGATCCGCGCCTGCTGTGTGGTAATGTGTTGGTCTGATTTATCAAGAATTTACCTCACCTCCAGTGACGTCAGGTGGACAACCCCCCCCCCCCCCAGATATCCGAAATTTAACCGTAGGAAAATTATTTACTTATTATATATTTACTAATTGATAAATTGGAAAGCATGTGCGGGTTAACTCGTACCGGTTCTTTGTATTGTTTCCGTAAGAATTTTTGGCCATTGGCAAACTGGTATACGTCCTCAATATCAACCTATACCGGCCACGGACTAGCTGACAAGCTGAGACAAGCTTACCATTGACACAATGAAACAGGCGAAAGTACGGAAAGCTGAATCCAATAGATGGCGTCTACCTTTCAACTCCCCTTTCCCTACCAACTGCGATGGAGCCACGTTTGATACCCGAAGATACTAACCAACTTTTGCAGTGGAATCCGAAGGAACTGAGAAAAGGCGTCATGGTTTTCCTATTCCTATATGCATGACGGGCTTCCTTCGGATTCTACACTCCGTAGCTTTACTAACGACCGTTAATGTTGGCGCCCACGCCATCTGTTCGGTTCCGAATGAAGGAGACCCAATGATCCCGAAGCATACCTACAGCCCGTTTTATGGTCCTTTAATGGACCGCAAACCATCAGCACACAACAACGCATTAGCCCTCATTAAACACCATATTATCTTTCTACTAATGACCAATTCCGTAGTGTTAGGGCGTTTTATTGCTGTCCCATTATTTTACAATGCCTATTTTATAACAAAAGCTGTAGCAAAAGGCATGTATAGGTCTCTACGTCAGCCAAAATACCAGTGTAGTGAGGTGATCCGAGAAGAAGCAAATGAATATCCATAGCTAAATTAAAATAAATACCTGATGTCAAATTAGCCTTTAGGCCCGGTACACAAGGACAATTGCGACGCCAGTGACGAGCTAAGAAATGCAATAGCCATTATAGGAAATGGGTAGTTGGACAGCCACGGAATAAACTTCAGAAGACTTCTGAAGCTGACGTGAAGCTGACTGCACACCGATGCCCGGGTTTAACGCCAAAAAGTGTTCGTCCCCCCCCCCCCCAATACAGGTACGTTTCTTCTTCTCTTCTTCTTCTTCATCGTGTTACAGCTGGTTGACTGGTTGGCTGGGTGGCAGCAACATGTGACATCAATGCCTCTTCTTCCCTCAATCCTAACACGCCCTCTTCAGCTCCACATTTGTATTTTCCCATACATCCTCCATTACTTGCTGCAGATATTCCTTTCTCGGGCGCCCAAGTCGGCAGGCGTCTTCTATGATTCCTTCTTTGATGCAACTGACGATGTTCTCGTGTCGTAGCAAAGTGTTCGATCCAGCGATCTCTTCTTGAATGTATGCATACAACCAGAGTTTTGCTTACATTTATTCTGGTTAGGACTTCCTCATTGGTAACATGGCCTTGCTATGGTATCCGTTGCATGCGACGATAGTACCAAATCTCAAACGCTTAGGGATTTTTTTAGGTGTATACACCATATCTCCATCCGTACAGTGCAATGCTCCAAACCAGTGAAAAGCATTAGTGGAGCTTTTATATAGCATAAAATGGTATAAGTCAGTACATGAAGAGTAGTGGTACAGACTCGGAATTTCACCCGAAAGGTTGTTGGTTCGAGTCCTACACTTCCTACATTTTCTGGCCATGCTTCGGAGGGCATGTAAAGCAGGCGGTCCCGGGCTTTCTTAGTTGAGTGTAAGAGAGGGCTTTATAGCCCTAACTCCGCTAGGTTGGCATAGTAATAGAACAAAAAAGTCCTTATTTATTTATTTTACATGAAGAGTAGTGGTACAGACTCGGAATTTCACCCGAAAGGTTGTTGGTTCGAGTCCCCAACTTGCTACATATTCTGGCCATGCTTCGGAGGACATGTAATGCAGGCGGTCCCGGGCTTTCCTAGTTGACCCAAAAAAGTCAATATTTAATTTATTCAATTTAATTTTAGTCAAAAATCCGTGGGATTTTGAAAATTCCTCAAAATGCGGAGAGAAAGTATAGTATAAATAAACAGCATGCATGTTTATTGTACCCGATGTGTATTTCTTTCGGATCAAAATGATGGCCCCAATTCACGCCAAATATATTTGTTCAGGCTCGACTTGAGTAACTTAAAAACACCTCAATAAATATGTTCTTGAACTTGGTTCAATTACAAGCTGATCTACCTAGTTAAGTTTTAATTGAGTCCGAGTTAACTTTATGTAACCTTGCAAGTCTGCTTGGCAAATTCGCTGCTATGGTCTCAGTAGTTTTGTTGTAGCTTTCACAACAAAATATGAAAACACTTCGCATATGTATAAATACAGTGAGATACTACAGTCTAATCAACTGTTGATAAATAAGTTTACAGTTTCTGCCTTGTTTATCATACCGAGTACCTACATACCTGTATATCATATTGAGTAACTCGAAGAAAAACACAAAACTGCTCATTCTACAGTGCTAATTTTCTGTTAAAATTTACTAAGAATTTATTCAAAGTTCTAAAAGCACGTCTGTGCTATCTGGTTGGTAGCTAACTCATGGAAATCATAGACATCAAGGCATAGACATCAGTAATAGTCTGAATTTCATAACTTTGACTATATAAAGACTATAATGGTCTCTTCGTATAACCCACAGGGGAAATAAGAACTCATTCTGTCTTTCAGTTATTAATGACAAGATGTTAGGCTGAGCTAAATTTTAGTTCGATAACTTTTAATTTGGGTGATTATTTATAAATTAAAAATTTTGTACCAATGTTCGGATAACTGTGTTTTATTTTGTCATTGTATATTTATAAAAATTCCTTGTGTAGGCCTACAAAGATAGGCAGCTTTAGACAGATAGTGAAACTTAATTGTCACCTGTCTCTGCTAACATACTGTATATGTCATATCCTGTGACGTGGTCAGTTTAGTTACTTTCGGAGACGACAGCGCAGTGGCGGCGCTACGGGGGAGCCCGGGGGGGGGGGGGGCCTGGCCCCCAGCAGTTTCTCCGGCCCCCCCCCCGGGGCCCCCTCACTTTTGAGATATTTGAAATTTTGTTAAATTGAAAAATTATTGTAATTCAAAAACGTCCGACACAACTGGTAAAAAGTTACTTACTTCCATTACAGTATGCCTACTCCCCGTTTGCGTAAATAATGCCAAGCCCCCCCCCCCTAGGGTCACCCATAGCACCCCCAGGATTTCTGGTGACGTTATGGAGGCGAAAGGCATAGTATCCACAATAATGAAAGGGAAATTAAATCTTGGTATGCTTATTTCACATGAAAGACATCATGAAATAAACAACAACATTTTGCCTAATTACTTTCACAAAAATTAATTACTCAAAATGCTTAAAACCCCAATACTTCAGACCTATTTCTTCAAACTTTTTCTCCGGGGGCGACCCTCTGGCTGGCAGGTTTATTCGTCGGTAAAATCTCAAATGTACAGCTTGCAAAATCCGTATTGTCAGGACATGTAGAGTAGTGGTACAGACTCCAACTTTCGCCCGATAGGTTGTTGGTGCGAGTCTCACACTTGCTTCATTTTCTGGCCATGGTTCGGAGGCTATGTAAAGCAGGCGGCCCCGGGCCTTCCTAGTTGAGGCATAAGTGTAAGAGAGGGCTTTATAGCCCTAACTCCGCTAGGTTGGCTTAGTAATAGAACTAAAAAAGTCAATATTTATGTATTTAAAACCTCACTAATTTAGTAATTTAGGCCTATTTCTCAATTTTTTTTCTCCCGGCCCCCCGTTTCACTAATTTGGCCCCATATTTATCAGTTTTTTTTCTCCGGGGGAAACTCCTGAGCCCCCGTTCTCCAGAGTACCTATAATATGCGTGAAACCCTACTAATTTGGGTCTATTTATCAATTTTTTTCTCCGGGGGAGACCCCCGAGCCCCCCTTCTCCAATCTCTGTAGGGCATAACATGCGCAAACTCTCACTAATTTGGGCCCATTTATAATTTTTTTTTTCTCCAGGGGAAATCTCCGGGCCCACCTTCCTCTGCGCCTAGTACCACCATTCAGAACAGATTCAGCAATTTGGTTGGCATCCATTACACAGAATGAGATGATTTGGTCGCTGAGCGTGGTAGAAATCGTCAACAATTTCAGGAGATTAAACATCTTTTCTTTTTTTTTAAATTTCGAAAAATAGTTTACTTTTTAATTTTTTTGTTTCATTGAACTTGAATAGTTTAGTGTAAGTTATATAATGTATTCATACACATTAATTTTTTTTTTTAATAATAATAAAGTCATATACGGTAATTTGCTAGGCAGACCTATTCAGAAGTGAATGAGTAATGAATCTAAGTCTTGGGGTTCTACAGCCCCCCCCCCAGAAATTTGGGAATTTATGCCGATGCTACTCCCTATGAAAAATGTTTTGTTTTTTCATTGGCCCCCCCCCCAGATAGAAGTCATGACCCCCCATGGCCCCCCGCCTTAAAATTTCTAGCGCCGCCACTGCGGACAGCACATGGTAAGGACATGTATTTAAGTGGCATCTTGAACGGACTGTAAGCCAGAGAGAGAGAGAATCAGTCTCCCATGTTTTCTATGGGCTGGAATAAAAGACCCCCGGTCTAAGTCGGGGATTCCCAACAAATTTTATCCAAGAACCCAGTCACCACGATGACAAAAGCTAAAAATGTTCTCGTTCCCTCCCCCCTCCCCCTACAATGTTTTGCTAATGTAATACAAATGCATGGTTGGTTACCATTCCATTGTTAAAATAGCCTATGCGAAAAAATAAGTAAAATTAACCATGAAAGCTGCAAAAGCTGAAAATCTGTTTCTGAACTAAATATTCTAATAATATCTTGCGGACCCCTCTGACATGGCTTGCGGTCACCTATGGGAACTACTGATCTAACTTATGAAATTCAGACTGTCGGTTTGACTACTTAATTCTTTTCCAGAATAGAATAGAATCCATATTAACCCCTTCTTTACAACACTTACACAAATATATATGAATGAATGAATGAATATTTGTAATACAATACAATACACAGTACAACAACAATTTATAAAAATATAATAGTCACCTTATTAACTTTGCAAAACTTAACTCATTGTGAATAAAAAGAACTTAGTAAAGTTTTACGCCGTACAATTATAAAAACACGACCGGTTTCGGCTCGCGGCATCATAGGGAAGTGACAAAAAACTGTAAAATTTTTATTTTGGAAATAAATTTTGATTGATTGATTGATTGATTGATCAAGTGTTAGAAAACAGTAACAAAAATGACTTGACTTCCTTGAGGAGTCCGAAGTACGGGATCTACGTGTTTATAATCGCCATGATGATGGCAAATATTCGATAAAAGAGATGTAGGAGAAAGAAGTGTTATTTTTAATCCCAATGAGTGACACTTACACAACTTCATAAACACTTCTGATGGATTGATTTTTATTTCAGAAGATACACTAGAAGACTCAAGGCAGGCATCTAAACACCTGGTTGAAGCCTTTGGTGTGAATAACACGGCACTTCCCTTTGCTTTAGTAATATTTCGCACTGCCCGTGGTGATATAGACATGGCCAAGAACATTGTTATTGATGGTAAGCCTGAAAATGATGACATCACCAACACCGGGTCAGGGCTGGTGGCACAAAGTTTGACATTTCGGCACTGGGGGAAACCTTGTGGGGTTATTGTCCATAATATGATCGTATTTGGTTAATCACTCTCTGTTTACAACACATATTGATTCTTTGAACACAAGTAGGGTTAAAGTGCTTAGTTTGAAATACCCTCAACATGTCCGCAAGTATTGTAAAAGTGCTGACTCTAGACGGTCCCGAACTTCTTCGCCAGTCCTACGTATTAAGTAAGATTATGAAACAGTTTATCATTTCCCCAAGTCTTGTAAGAGTGTTATTCTGGGAAACCATCAACATTTTTGCGGGTAGTCTAAGTGATTCTTGAATAGCCCCACTTCTTCTTGACACAAGTAGTGTAGAATTGTCTATTCTGAAAGACCCAAAGACTTGCCAAAGTCCCTAACCCTGTAAAAGTGATATTTCTTGAATACCCTTAAAGTAAGTAGTATAAGAATGAAGATTCCGGCATACCCACCCAAAATTGTCTATGCATGTAGTAAAGTGCCGATTCTGAAACAGTTTCTCGGCAGTCTTCGTCCGGAATAATCAAGTTATAACATTATTGTTATTCTTGCCACCTGTACAATAATTTCTTTTATCATCTACAATTATTATGGAATATCATTAAATTCTCCACAAGTAGTGTAAAATTACCTATTTTGAAACACCGAAAGCCTTGCCTGAGCCTTTTCCAAAGCCTCCTAGTCTTTTAAATTGCTATTTCTTGAACACCCTTCAGTACTATAATGTCGATTCTGAAACAGTTTCTCGGCAGGCTTCGTCCGAAATAATCAAGTTATAACATTATTATTATTATTGCCACATGTACAATAATTTCTTTTATCATCTACAATTATTATGGAATATCATTAAATTCTCCACAAGTAGTGTAAAATTACCTATTTTGAAACACCGAAAGCCTTGCCTGAGCCTTTGCCCAAGCCTCCTAGTCTTCTAAATTGCTATTTCTTGAACACCCTTCAGTAGTAAACAATTGATGATTCTGACATGCCAGAAAATGTCGATTCTGAAACAGTGTCTCAGCCATCAGTGTAAAGATGTCAGTTCCGGATCACCCTTAATTTTTTTTCTGTTGTATCGAGCTCACAATCGCGAAAATTTTCTTCCAAAAATTGGCCTAAATACTTACCATACACATAACCCATTGTGACTTGACTTAATATTGTTGTTAACAGAGTGCATAGTATAAATATTGTGGCTAATTGAAAAAATTTGACCCTTTATTAGCGGGTGTCAGGTCAGATGACTACAGATTGTCTCCTAAATTAACCTTAAGTACAACCGAACAACCAATAAAAAATTAGCCAGTCATAAAGTCAGCATACTGTATTAGCATTATTTTTTTAAAGCAACAGGCTTTTGTATGCGATTCTATTTTTGATTGTGCACAGTTGCATAAATTAATCAATAATTGAACCTCTTTCATGGTCTTCTTGTCCTTCACCTCCTGTTGACGTCACGTCTTCACACAACGGCAGCCGCTGATGTTCATTCATGTTACCCACGTACCACAACCTTCTCTGCCCCTTATCGCTTTTCTCGCCCCCATTAGTTCCTTCTAACCACCCATATCACTCTTAACAGTCTTGATGCAGACGCTGTAGATCATACAATTTCTTTATGTGCCCTAACCATGACAGACTTCTCGCTATTCCACTATTGGTGTCCGAACCATTGCAGCCCCTTCCTCGCCTTTTTCTCTACGATTATACATTACTTCCTTCAAGTCAATCGTCGCGCACTAGCTGTTGGTCATTCTCTTAACCTTCAAAATCTCCTCACTATTCTCTTCACCCCTGGTTCCCGAATTTCCTTCAAGGACTTGATGCCACTCTACACTCTCCTGAGATCATCCTCAATCTGGGTTCTCATCCTTTTCTTTGGTCCTATAGTTTTTTTCATCGCATGTTAAGGCACTTCAATATCTCTTTATGTCCGAGAACCATTGCAGCCTACAAGTATGTCTCGCCTTTCCCTCCACGATTGCATTAGTATACCGCAGTACCGAACTTCCTTCTAATACCACTACAAGCCAGTCGTCGCGCACTGGCTGTTGTTTATTCTCATGCCCCAACCTATGAAATCTCGTCGCTATTCTCTTCACCCCCGGTTCCCGAATTTCCTTCAACGACTTGATGCCACTCTATTCCCACTCTCCTGAGATCATCCTCAATCTGGGTTCTCATCCTTTTCTTTGGTCCTATAGTTTTTTTCATCGCATGTTAAGGCACTTCAATATCTCTTTATGTCCGAGAACCATTGCAGCCTACAGGTATGTCTCGCCTTTCTCTCCACGATTGCACTAGTATACCGCAGTACCGAACTTCCTTCTAATACCACTACAAGCCAGTCGTCGCGCACTGGCTGTTGTTATTCTCATGCCCCCAACCTATGAAATCTCATCGCTATTCTCTTCACCCCTGGTTCCCGAATTTCCTTCAATGACTTGATGCCACTCTATTCCCACTCCCCTGAGATCATTCTCTATCTCGTTTCTGATCCTTTTCTTTGGTCCTATATAGTTTTCTATAGTTTTCTTCATCACATGTTAAGGCGCTTCTTTATCTCTTTATGAACCCGTACCATTACAGTCTCCTTGTCACCATTCTCCTCACCTTTGGTTCCTCAACCCCGCACGTTTTTCTCGCCAAGGGCGGATTTTGCCTTCAATTTAGATGGGGGGGGGGGGGTCAGCGGGTAGGTTCAGTGGATTATAACATTAACAAACATTATTATTTTTTAAATTTCCACTGTAAGCCCATTGTTATCTAGTGTAAGTTCTTTTTTTTTTGGGGGGGGGGGGTGGGTTTGACCCCCCCTAAAATCCGCCCTTGCTTTTCGCCCCTTCGTACATGCCTTTATCGCTTCCTATTGGCAGCCTGTTAATTTACTGTCTCTTTCAATTTGACTACTCATTCTATTAGACCTAGACCTACTATGAATAACAATTTCAAATGTATGAAATATTATTTTTAAAGGTACAAGACAGATAATCTATTATTATATAGGCTATAGGTTGTGTAATTAAAAACAGGTAGTGGCTAATATAGTATAATATTGGTTGTTTGAACTTGAATTGGCGTATTAATTTTCATAATTTTCTTTATCTTATACAGGACGAATACTGAGAGGAAGTCGATTAATTAATTTTTACTATGTTAATTTTATTACTTGATTTATAACATCATTTGCTACGAGTCCGTCCTCACGCACATGTTTGAATATTGCACGCTTTTATTATGGTACGGTTTATGGAACTAATTTACAAAACAACACATATAGGAACTCAGGAGTTCTTCCGCTCGGACCCAAGAAGAAACAAGAGGATGATAATATTTATTTTGAGTTTGAACTTCTTTTTTGCAAACTATTTGGTACCTACTTTGCTTTACGAATCTGCTTCATTTCGTATTTTTAAAGTTTCCTTTTACACAGGTGTTTTTTTTTATCTGTACGTGATATATTTTATTTCTTTTTCCATGAGAAATTAATATTTTTTTTGGGAATATACATATTTTTTTAACAAGTGGACTTTTACAAGAGGATAAAAGAAAGCTGTAAATTGGAGATTGGAAGGTAAAACAGGTAAAAATAGGTCAGGGGTACATAGGCTACATACAATACACTGACAACGATTGTCTTATTGTACATTTCTGCACTTATACTGTAAGGGTGCTCACCCGAAAGGTTCGAGCCTCACACTACATTTCTAGCCATACTTTGGAGGGTATGTAAAGCAGTAGGGAATCTAATTAATGGGGACGATTAAATCTGCAAGTCTGGTTGATGTTTCAGTGAGTGATCGCTGACTCGCACGAAACACATTTGTTTATAGTGATATAGTCCAGTGGCATTTACGAATGTAGGGGGGGGGGCAGTACATTTTTTCCCAATAATATTATAAATCAATAGAAAGGGGAGGGATCTGGACGAAAGTTTTGAAAATGAAATGTTTGTGAAAATAGAAGGATTTTAAGTGTTTTCTGCTTATGCGTTGCCTATTGAGCAAGGACACAGAGACGGGGGGGGGGGGGGGGGGATACGTGTAGGCATACATTACGGAGAGATTAAAAAAAAAAAAAATACTACCCGATCACGATGGGATGACATTTGGAACACTTTGTTTATTTGAAGACTTGCATAAGCGGACCACAGAGTATATTCGATTTTTATAAGTATTCCAAATGTCATCCTATCGTATTCGGGCAGTATGTATATACTGTATAGATATGCGAAACCTAGCATGTTATATATTTCTCGAGAAAAAATAATCCTACACAATCCTACATAAAAAAATACCGTTAACAAACAGGGCATAAGTACTTTTCAATTCCTAATTAATTTGAATATTCACTAAAATTACCTTTTCGTCGTTTCAGCTCAAAAAGAAATACTACAGAAATCGCTGATGCGGGCGAGCATGGTGTACGAACGCCCATCTATCTTCTCGCACGGACCCAACTACGTGCCGGACGCCCACTCCTACTCCCTCCCGTTTACGCCCTATAGGCCGTTCGCGAACGGCGGGGGCGCCCTCTCCCTTGTCGACCCGTCCCGCCGCCCTTCTCCGACGAATTAGTGCTCAAATACTGTGAGTTTTACCCTTTTTGTTTCACTCCAGTATTGTCTGACTGTCGTCTATGCAAAATTATGTACCTCAACCTCACCGCACTCTAATAGTCTTAATAATAAGGGTATTTACAATCTTGGTGTTCAATCCCTTGTTATAAGTGTGTTAAGTCGTTTCCATGTTTGTTTTCCATCGCCTGGTTTCATCTCTGCTTTAAGTAACCCTGTCAGCCTCACGAGAGGAAAGAGTCTGTTTCTTAACTTGAGGGCAGACTCCTTCACCCCAGGGAGAAAAGGAGTTGACTGACGGGGTGGTCCTCCTGGTTGTAGTGGATTCCGAGCCACTTGGGGAACACAGTAATGTCACACGATTAATTCGCAAGTGACCAGGACTTGGTAGTCTCAGCGCATTATCATGTTCCACCATGTTCCCCTGCCAACGCTGTGAACCCTACCAAGTTGGCTGCAGTTTGGAACAGGCTCTGTCCTGGTGGATTCAACTTGGTATGGTGGTTAAAGCGAGTTCAACTTTTAAAGTGATAGTTAAATGGGATGATCGCCGGCGCCATACTTGTATATATCATGGGGAAGCTGGGGCACCCAGGGGTAGTAACTAAGATAACACTTTTAACTCGAAAGTTCAACATTGTGAATACCCTTATTATAATTTATTAGTATCTATTCTAACCCATAGGAAGCATAAAGAACTTTGTCTATGTCTTACAGTCCTTGGGGATGGGATGTTTAAGGCATTAAAAAATCAGTTGAGATGGGCAGCATTAAGTAGGTATCAGCGATGCAAGGCGAAGTTCAGCCAAGGTGGGCTGGGCTTGAAAAGAAAGAGGATTAGCTTAGTAACGACCTTGCTGACTGGCCACGGGCCACTCCGTGCACATCTGATCAAGTTGGCTTAGCGGGAGATACAATCTGTCAGTTCTGTAGAGAATAAGAGACTAGTAGCCCAGTCCTATGGCGTGTTCGCTGCCTACATCTTGGAATAAATGGCGTACATGACAACCCCGTGGTGAACATTAGTCCTACAGCTACTTTATATGCAAACTTCGCTAAAGATCTGGCTTTGTAGTCGCATTGCCCTTGGCCCTCGTGGCCTAAGTCTATCGCCAACTCACTACTACTAAGTAGGCCTAGGTATCGGTAGTTACAAAAAATATATATATATAAAATATATAATAATATATATATAATATTAATTATATTGTATTTTTTCTTAGATGATAGATTCAATACATAATCCAATTTACCTCTTCAGTCGCCTTTGTAGGTTATTACCCGTGTTGAGTTACGACACACCTCCGATCGCATGGCGTGTAGAGACTCGCACAAGCATGTGGGGTAGGTGTAATTATAGAAATTCTTTGTGTGCAAAGAGGGGCAGCGCATAAACATATCGTCACCCTAAAGTCAGAAGGGCGTACCATCAAAAACAACATATCGAGATAATTGCGGTTCTGTGGCTGTATAGCTTCCTATAAACAGTGAGATGCACCCTTTTAATCGAAAATATCAGGCTTATTTTCCAAGATTGATTTTTGTTGTTGATATATGCAAAGGTATCTAAATCTCTGACCATAACTAAATTTCGCCAAAATGTTGGTTACGCCCTTCTGACTTTAGGGTGACGATATAGTAATGCCTAAATATGTTTTCTCTATACCGTACTAGCGATATCATGTGGCATGGTCACTTTTTGAGACGAAAACCAGTTTTTATTTGCTATTGTGGTATAAGCTTTTTTTTCTCTTTTTTTTTCATTTAAAAAAAAAAGGTTAATTGCATAAAAACAATTTAATGAATGTATCCAATTGAACTCTTCAGTCGCCTCTGTAGGTTAGTACCCGTGTTGGGTTACGACACGTCTCCGATTGCATGGCGTGTAAAGACTCGCACAAGGGCAAGCACGTTACCACCTGGCCATCGAAGTCGAAGCTTATGCATTTAAGTGTCATCTTAAACGGACTGTGAGACAAAGAAAAGTAGTTTGTTTCTTATGTTGCCTATTCTAAAACATAAATAAGATACTGAGTAGAAGGTTCAAGTTACAAAATTCAGATCATAACCATAAAATATCACATTTTGGGCTAGCCAAAGTCTGCTACCAGTGTCTTCTTAAAGCAAACTGTAATATCCATATCGAATGCATGAGCGTGTCTACAGTTTTTTTTCGAGAGGAGGAGGCTGTCAACAGACAGGAGCGTATCTAAGATTTGATTTCGGGGGAGGGGGGGGGGGGTAATCGATTCAGAGATCTACTATATACTATAGTTTTCAATAGTTGATAGCTGTAATTTCCAATGCGTTCCCCCCTTTTTTTTTACACATTATTGTATTATGGGTATTATTGTGTCGATGTTTTATATATCACTTCGCCCCCCCCCCGCCGGTATTCAACCAAATTTTTATTGTGCAAAAATACACTATTTTACATTACCGTACCTTCGCAAATTTTTGTGAATAATTGCAAATATAATTATGTATATCAAAGGTGTGTTTGATTGTATTCGTTATCATATAACAACAATTAGAGATGCAGAACACTTATTTAACTTTGTAGAAAATCTTCTAAAAAAATCTCTAAATCCGCCGTCACTTTATATGTAGTAACTCCGTAGGTACGTAGGCAACTCTACTCGTAATTAAGTGTTATATGATATCATATACCAGTGGTTCCCAAACTGTGGACCGCGGCACCATGGGAATTTAGACTAGGGAAAAAATACATAAACGATAAATTAAAACTATAAAAGTATTATTTTTTTTCTGATAATTGAAACAATTTTATTTTCCCGCCAATGGTTATTTATTTTATGTATTTAAGAATTTGAATTTTATTAGGGTAGGCCTATGTGAGATATGTTCTTTTGTAGGCCTACATGTACAATAGTTCGGGCCATGCTGGGCACCGCCTCCAAAAAAGTTTGGGAACCACTGTCATATACGATCTTGAACAATCCATATATACGTGTAGTCATTGAATATATATTATGAATATTATATATTATATATTATTATATATATATAATGACGTAGTGTTGCTAAAAGTAATCCATTGGTAAAAGTTAACAGCAATAGTATAATATTATTTAACAAAGTGTTAGTTGGACTTACATTCCTGCTGTGTTAATAGTCATTGGAGGCAGGGGCCTTATCGTCATTGAACAATTAGGGCGGAGCCCATTGACAGGCTGAGGCACCTGCTTCTAATGACTATATTAACACAGCAGGCAATGAAGTCCAACTAATCTTTTGTGAAATCGCTTAAAGTAGTACACCATCATGCTAGGCTTGAAATTTGTTAGCATAGTTAGTCGGGTGACTTGGAAGGTATCAAATTTGGTGTAGAGGTCAAAATACCGCTGCTACAGGGTGGCGACACTCAGGTTGGAATCCCGTTTCCGTTAATTTTTTCATATTTTTCCCTCTCTCAAATGGGGAGCGGCAGCCTTCTATGCCTACGGTCCTGTTCGGATGTATCTTTTATATATCTTTTGCAGGTTTCTAACGTCATAAAATTTCTGTTGTTTCAGAAATGACGTGACACACGGCCATTCAGCAATAATGTTTCAAGTGTTCGGACAGCTTTGAACAATTCTGTACATTTTTGTGTGTACCTACCTACCCAATAACTACAATGTACCTTTCATATAAATTCGCGTTATATACTAAATATCCCAACTGGCTGGTCAGTAATAAAGAATTAGCATTATTTTTATCACGCTGCCTAGTTTTGTTCATGTAATTTGTGATAACATGATAAGGTCTGAAATTGCCATGCACAGCATCATAAACCTCATCAAGGGCGTAGCCAGAACTTTTATTTTCGTCGGGGGGAACTGAAACTTACCCAGGTATCTGGTATCTAATTATTTTCATTTTTTATTGTAGGACAAATAATACCTTTATATCAAGTCTACGGCTCTTAATTTAGGGGGATACCTCCCCCCCTGGCTACGCCATTGAACCTCATTACGGATCATAGATGCCGGAGTCAGATAATATCAGGTGCTCCAGGCACCTGCCTGCGGGCGCCAAATTTTAATGTGTAATTGTTGGCACATTCTGCATCTGCCCCATAATATATTGTAGCACCCTGTCGCTGTCAATGAATGACCTTCAATGGTCTGTGCTGGAAGAGTGCTAAATAACCAGCGCACCTTTGGGATAGTCCGTGTCAGCTTATTCATGTGACGTTGTTATAATTTTTAATGTGTAATTGTTGGCGCATTCTGTATCTGTCTCACACATTGTAACACCCTGTAGCTGTCAACGAATAGACTTTCACAAGCTGTCCCGAAGGCGCACTGGCTACTCACACTCTTCTGGCACAGATCGTAGAAAGTCATTAATTGGGGTTACAGGGTGTTTCAATATATTATGAGACATGCTGAATGCCGCACCAAAAATTACACATTAAAATGAAGCTGTAGAATCTGAGAGCTGGTCGATCTGAACGCTTACTTCTAAGCCTTTCGACAACATCTGCAGTCATCATCCTCAGTGGCACTGCACATGCGCATACCGGCCATAGTTCACACTTCCTCCCTACAGGCGTATTTACCTGTATGCGCCGTGCCGCACTGAGCTACTCAACCATTGCCCTTCCCCGAAAAAATATACTTATTTTTGAGTGTAAGAGAATGCTTTAGAGCCCTAACTCCGCTAGGCTTAGTAATAGAACAACAAAAAAGTCAGTATTTACTTGTTATTTATTTATTTGAGTGCCGAGTGGTCTGTGCTTTGATACTAATTACTGGATATGCAATTGACATTTGACTGACTTACTTAATTGGCTTAAGGCCGCCTTAAGTTAAGCTGGCGCAGCCTGCACAGAGGGACTTTTGTACGCTCTGACAAGTTTCCTCCATTCTTTACTGTCCTCTGCCGTCTTGTCGAGACCAACATGATGGAGGTCCTTCCTTCTTCTGGGTCGTCCTCTAGGTCCTCCCCCTGGGATGGCTTCTCAGACTGTTATGGGGGTTCTACCAGCCGGCATTTGGTGCACATGTCCAATCCATTGCAGCCGTTTGGCCTAAAGTCGTCGACTACGCTGGGGGCGTCGTATAGGTGATGAGGCGATGCATCTCGGCGTTCTTAAGTATTCGCTAAGCTCCGTTTAAAGAGGCACCACCGACGGTCCTTCGAAGCATGTTGTTTTCGAAAACTAACAAATGTCCACTTTCCCGATCAGTATGTCCATCACGCTTCGGCACCATAAAAAAGGAACGGCTTCGCCAGAGTTAGATACAAGCGTATTTTCGTGGTCCAGGATTAGAGACGGGAAATTGTCTGAAAATACCTGTATGCCGTTTTGGCACTCTTAATTCGGCTTTTGACATCTGCGCTGGTGTTGTCTTCGGTTACAATCGAGCCGGGGTATCGAAAGTGGTTCATCTTTTCAAAACGACTATGTTCAGTAGGGTTTCCCCTTTCCGCAGGTACTTTGTTATATCGCATTTGATTGACAGCAACATTCTGGCAATAACTTCAATCTAAACTTGCCACTAAATGTTCTACTTCGGCAAGGGCTACGGCTATTAAATTGAAATCATCAGCAAAAGCGCCCATTCCATTGACCGGCTAGGGCTATTTCCAAAAACATTGACGTGGTAGCAGACATTCAAGAATTAGGTTGAGATTCCACCGATCTCGCATTGCAGAATGCAAATGACATTGACGGAAATTAGAATTTTTCTTTTTATAGAAATCTATTAAAATGTTTCTACTTAACATATCCCATGACGCCATTTTTTAATTTTAGTTTGTTTGTTTGTGATTTTACTGTATGATCATTGATCAATTTTAACTATGGCACAGAGGAAAATAAACATTTCCGTCAATTCTGCAATGCGAGGTCGGGGAAAAGCCACCTAAGTCTTGAATGTCTGCTACCACGTCACCGTTTTTGGAAATAGCCCCAGCCGGTCAATGGAATGGGCACCATACCCGAGAATTTTGAGAAGCTATCCAAATTAGACACCACCCGGTAAAACCACCAAACTTTCCACTACTTGCTTAGGCCTAAACAAATTACTCGCTGGTAAAAACTGCAAACAGGTCGCCCGAGGGGGAAATATTTTTTAAAAAAATAGGCCCGTAATAGTGGGAATTTACACATAAGGACAGCAGTAAAGTTTAGATTTTGCAGACTTTCAAAGCAGGGGGTTCAGCGGTAGTCCCCCGGGGAAATATTTTTTTAATGCCGGTTTTATGCATTTCGACATCAAAAACTTTACATTTTACAGACAATGACAACATCCAACGCCTTTAGGGACAGACTTTTTAACGTCAAAAAATCTATCACCCCTAAAAATTTTCCGCACTGGACTGTAACCTATTTAGCCCATATGTACAAATACTCAAATAGGGGCCTGCTTCGCCTTGAGGAAAGGTTTTCCAGATCCACTACTTCAAACTAAAACTGAAAAAAAAACACCTGCAAAAATCAAAAACAAATTACGCGGCTAAAAACAATAACAAAAACCAACTGACAAAAAGACAAGAACGTAGCGCCCACACCTGCAGCCTGATCGAGGCGATTATAATGCCGGGGTTAAATAAATACCCTAGGATTATAACTGTAAACAAACAAATTTTGAATAGCACTTTCCATTACACAATTATCTTGTTTACATTTTTACTACCAGGGGATTAAATAAATACCGGTATTATAATCGCCTCGATCAGGCTGCTGTTGGTAGTTCCATGTAGCATACAATTTCAATTTTTACCCCACAGAATGCGCCTTAAAAACTTTCTCTATTTCTACGGGTGACGGAACGATTTTTCGATTTTTCTATTCCCTTTTCTATCAACAGAGTGAATCCCCCTTATATGAGAATGAATGAAATGCCGAGCTTGAAAATTTGGGCAGAAACTGGTCAGGTACCTTATGTCGTGCGCAATATGCTAATGAACCGGCTGAAAGTTGGCAGTTAGGCTACATTGTGTCGCGTAACATTATGCACTTGGTTGCGCACCGAATTTACACCATGCCGCCAGCTGCATATGAACTGCGACAGTAGAGCCAGTCTATTGCAAAACTCGTCCTGTTATAGTTCCAATTACTCGTTCTATAAAAAAAAATATTTTTCGATGGATATTTTTTAGATTTGGACACATATGCTAAACCGACTTACTATATATAGATGAGAAATGGTAAATACATTTTTTTCCACTTCGAAATATTTCCTAAATGTGCTTAAAAAGAACAACATTTTAGTCAAACTTGTTTTCTTTTGATTTATGTGATATGAAGCGGTAATTACAGCCATAAAAAGGATTTTGATGACAAATACCGTTTTTTTCTTTCTTCAAAACTATTCTTTAACATGCGCATAATTTGGTCAACCCTGGTTTGATGACAAATTCAATTATTTTTATTTTTATTCAAGTCAAGTTTTGAAATGTACTAAAACATTACTCAATCCACTGTTGTAGTGTATATGCATCATATCACAGAGAATATTGTAATTAATCATTATTTCCCCAATGATAAAAAATGAAGAAAAACAGCACTATCCGGAATATCCTAAAATATTCTATTCAAAATTCTTTATATTTTGCTTCAAATACTGTACTGTTGGTATCTACAAAGTGAATTTTTAAAATTAAAATAATGACTTAACTTAGACCACACAATATAAAAACTGCCCATGCGCAACTAGCCTATAGGTGCGAGCCACTTCACTTAATAATATAATGGGTTTTATTTTGTGGGCTAAGCTTAAGTCATTATTTTTATTTTATATTTTATTTATTTTTTATTATTATGTCTTAAGCTCGGTTTCCACCGACCGGCTAGGGCTATTTACAAAAAGGTTGACGTGGTAACAGACATTCAAGCCTTAGGCGGTGTTTCCACCGACCACGCATTGCAGAATGCAAATGACATTGACGGAAATGTTTGTTTTTCTTTTTATAGAAATCTATTAAAATGTTTGTACTTAACATATCCCATGACGCTATTTTTTAATTTTAGTTAGTTTGTTTGTGATTTTACTCTATGATCATTGATCAATTTTAACTATGGCATAGAGTAAAACAAACATTTCCGTCAATGCCACTTGCATTCTGCAATGCGAGGTCGGTGGAATCCCCGCCTAAGTCTTGAATGTCTGCTACCACGTCACCGTTTTTGTATTTAGCCCTAGCCGGTCGGTGGAAACCCCGCCTTAGTTCCACCAAGTCACAGTGGGGAACATCAAACATAATAGGCTATATAGGAATTGAATTCATTACATTAAAAAAAAAAAACTTAACTTGAGTACAAAATAAAAAGTGACGGACCAGGGGTGACACAGCCTAATTGTTTTTATTTTGTAGAAAAATTTATTGTGACGAACTTTTTATTACGCCAACCCTCATCACAGCCCAGTTTCAGTTGAGCAAAGAGATGCCTGTCCCCACAGTGCGAATAGTTTTCTGCGCCAAATGTCGGAACCATGGATTACAGACACCTATTCGTGGGCACAGACGAGACTGTCCATTCATAGAGTGCCAATGTCAGCAATGTGTTTTAACGAATGAACGACGGAGAGTGATGGCAATGCAAGTTAGGTTCCGAAGAGATCAACGCCTGTGACTGCGATCGAAGCAGCAGTCAGTCCTATTTAGGCAATCTTCTGCGACACATTTCGAAAACAGGCGATACTTGTTCATGTTCGTGATCCGAAGCGTTTCTGGGTTACAGACACACAGCGAATGTTGTCATTTTTAACCGAAAGGTGGAAGAATTGCTGGCGCTGCAATGGCAAATTAAATTTCAGTTCAACTTCCCTTCGAGCTGAGCTGAAATACGTTCCCAGGCACAATTTCAAGCCAGACAACCAATCTTCCACTACAATTGCCAAATCCATGGAATATACTAGCTTATTTATGATCATGCTCCGAAACATTTCTGGAATACACAAGCATTTATAGTACTTAGCCTACTTATTCAGTCAATATTGTCATGCTGTGTGACCGCTGGCTGGAAGAAGTTAATGGTAATTAATAAAAAAATAATAATTGTATTGTAAATTAATAATAATAAATACGTGCTTCGATTCAACTAGATTCAATTAGATCAGCAGGATCTCACTGATCTCACAAACTTGTGGCATTACCGTAATTAATACTATTAAATTACATCAATGGTGATGTCAATGAAAAAATATGTAGGGTAACCTAAAATTTGAATCGAATCTAGCGAAATATTCTGTTGCCTTGCAACGTAAAGCGGCGAAGTTACATCGATTGTTTGTTTCAAAGCAGGTGGTAATTTAGAAATTTTTCTTTGGGGGGGGGGGGTCCCTTTTATGTCGTTCCTCGAACATTCCGTTTCTTAGAATATTTCTCTACCAACTGGGGCTGGGCTGATGAAGCTATCCCCCAAAAACGCATGACCCAGTTGACCCAATCCAGTTATAGAAGTACCTACCGAAATTACTTATTCATACTGTACCTGTACTATTTCATGCCTACTAAGATTCAATGCAATTTATATTTATATTTTCTAATATAATTTCTATATACTGTTTATTATGGGGTTATGAAGGATTGCTTCCACCCCTCATCCTTGTGTGTCAAACAAATATTAACCTTATTTCTTCTTTCCTTTCAGATTAAGGCTAACCCATGTATATTTTTAACCAATACGCGGTGAACCGCGTCAGAAAGGCAATATTAATACCAAAAACTTTATCGATTTCTGTGACAAGGGACACTCTATTAGTGATAAGTGACGTTTCTTAGACTATGCCTGACCCAGACGCAGACATGCACATCGCTTCTTCATCAAGTGGAGCGACTTCCCCTGGCGGAAGTGTCATCAACCGGACTGTACCCAACTGCGGCAAGTGCCGTAATCATGGTTTTCTGAACCCGCTGCGCGGACACAAGCGATCCTGCAAGTTTAAGGAATGCGAGTGTGAGCAGTGTATCCTGACGGTGCGTCGTCGGGAGGTGATGGCGGCGCAGACAGCCTTGCTGCGGGTCAAACGCACGGGCTTGGGTGATTCACAGACGACCCGATGGGACTACGACGGTCCATCGAGGGACGGACTCCGGCGGACTAGCGGCAGTGTTTCGCCCCCTCAACGGTCGCCGTCCAGCCCAGCTTCTCCTCCTGGAATAGGTACTTACTTTACTTTCAAATCATTAAAAATCATGACAGCCCCATGTCTGTAAATATTTAGCTGCATCTTCCATATGTGGGGGACATTTAAACAAAACAGGGACACTTACACCTACAACACGAGGCAACGGGGAGACCTTGTAAGGCCAGCGCCACGCACAGCCAAGTGTGAGCGACTGGATCCTATACCACAAGGTTTCGCCTACCTTAGAAAACTCCCGATTGAACTGAGAGCGGCGAGATATGCTTCTAACTTCCCTAAATTGCTTAGAAACCATCTCTTGGAGAAAGCTTTCTACACTGTCACTGAGGCACTAGCACAATGACAATGACAGAACTACCTGATTTTGACGACACTCTGACGATTTTATCTTATACTTTACATGTATTGTATAATTTAAGGGAAATATGTATTGTATTGTACTTTATCCAACGCCTGCTCTTGGCATTTCAGCCATTCAGCGCCGCGTCTCTTATTATCTAGAGCAGTGGCATCGAATATATATTACACTATTGTTAGGTATATATTCAATGGCAGTGGTTTCCAAACTTGTTTAGCTGCGGAACTCCTACTAGGGAAGAAATTACCGAGGAGCCCCTCCACGCCTGAATATTCTCATAATTTCCTAATTCAGTCTAATTTAAAAAAGAAAGCTTACTGTCATTACATTTTATAATGGTTTAACTTTAACATAATCTTCAATGGGGAGGGTATTTGGCTGCTAGTGTGGGGGGCTTTCTGCTAACGGTATATGGATTTTCGATCCACGAGGCTTTTTTCACAAACGAGTCAATTTCTTCAGCTGGAAAATATTTTTCAAATGATTTGGTCAAACTCTCTAAATCCTCCTTAATGTCAGATAGCACTGCTTCTGGTACGCACCCAGTCCCCCCCCCCCCCCACCACAAACCCAGGATCTCAGAAACATTGATGGGATCGCTGCTCCCAAGAGTGCGAGTTTCTACATAACAATCACATGTTTGCTGTGTCAAATACATTTTGATTTCCCTTTCAGCAAAATGTTTATATCGTTCAGCTTCACATTTTAATTTAGTCAATGGGCTTTTAGTATTAATTTTTTATACAGTACGAATAACTGTGCACGTATGTAGTACGAGTCGTACCTATTTTTATTACGCCGAAATATAATATATATAGTAGTCGTTAATTTATTGTAATTTACAGCTACTTAGGTTGAAGGGGTACCCTCGTTGTAATAGTATTTTTGAGAATGAAGAAAAAGATCGATTTGGTGGGATTCTTACCCCCGGCAAGACATTAAGACATAGTGAGTTGAAATCCCGCCAGTTCATTCTCAATTCTATACACTTTCGGCTAGGTATATTACTAATATTGTTTGCGTGTTTACACAGGAAACCTGGATGAAGAACATAGCTATGCTGTGATGAAACTAATCAGAGATTTTGGACTGGAAAGAAATGCTCTACCATTTGCATATGCCGTTCTTAGAATAGCCGGTGACTTTCAAAATGCAACTGAAATGATTAAAAAAGGTGGGTACAATTTTTTAAGTGAAAACTCCCTTAAGAGACGTAGAAAATTAGCACCCCAACATTTGTTGTTTTTATTCCCTTTTTAGTTTTTAATTTATTAATAAAGCAAGTTATTAAAGATTTGACTCATGTAAGTTGTAGAAGTCTACTTCATGCATCATATAATAGGAAATATTAAATTTTTTGTACCTTAGTTCTCTCATAAAAACAATATAAATTCTATGTAGGCTAAATAAACATACTGTAAGCTTTTTTTGTTGATTTATTATTTTAGGCCTGACCCGCTCCCGCAACCGCCTGCTGTAAAAGAGCCCTAGTAACATTAAATTAAAAAGTCTTTATGTCTTTATCTATCTATATGGTCGCTGACTATTTAAATCGAGGTTGTAGACTACATTCATTTGCGAAATTTTTTTATCATCATCGTCTTGTAAGCTAACTTGACTTAGGTTGGCGCGACCAGCCCGTGGGGACTTTTAGCCGCTGCCACTGTAATCTAAACATAACAAAAATAAATTAACACAGCAGAAAACTAAAAACATTAACGTGCGCAATAGTTTTTTTTTTTTGTTTTTTTTGCAAAAGTAGAGAATAGTCAGTTAGGTACGGGGTTTTGAATAGTTAACTACGATATGCTGGTAGTCAAGTCCATACATCACAAATGGCTTATAGAAACCCAGTACCCACGCTTCTTAAACTATTTAAAATAACCAAAAATTCATCAAAAATTCATCCCGTACGCCCAATATAGCCTACTCCATACAATACAATACCATTACCATACCACACCATATGAGTACATGCATAAATACGGTACTTACATACGACAAAGTATATGTTGTTTTAAATCAGATAATCTTACTTGAATTAAAATTTCCCCTCTAAGAGCGGCTAGCTAGGACAAATCCATTCTGTTTGTACTATATATTGTTTTGTAAATATTGGAAATAAATAATTCATTATTGATTCATTTATTCATTCAGTAGGGTTTCCGCGGTTCCCTCTTAATTACTGGGTCAGGCAGCAGACAAAATTTGCCATTACCACTGGCCTCGTAGCCCCTGCGGTAGGCAACAAACCAGACGCACAGTACGATATATAGGTACTTTTATAGCTCGGCTGGCCTGTAATCAAGTTGAAAATATCGGCACGAGTTGTAAATCATACGTCTGCCCATTATGTTTTAACGACAACTTTTTTATTTGACTCAAAAACATAAATTTTAATACTTGCCGCAATATTTTGAAATTTTATTATACCCCTTTTGTGCCCCCTTTTATTATTGTATATTGTTGCCGTCCTTTCTTCGTCGGGCCGCTAAGTGCTGTCACGTGACTTGCATCTTTTACTGCAGACAAAAGGGCAGCCTATACAAGAGTCGGGTTTGTTTCTTCTTTGTTATTAAAATGGTCTCTCTTTGCAGCTGCGGTCGTAACATTGCTTTTGATGTGAATTGGCTAATTTGTAGCCAATAAATAATCAAGGTTTACGGACTGTTGCGAATTGCAGTAAAAGTTTCTTGGTTCTCTATACTAATGAAATTGGGGTTTTTTACACCCCGCAGGCGTATTTTTATATCTATTCTCAGAAGTAGCAGGTTCTCTCCCAGAATTGTTTGTAGGCGGGTCCATGAAGGACTTGTTTCCCGGCCTGGCAAGACTTTTCCTCCCTAGGCTAAAAATATATTTAGCCCATGAATGCTTCCAAGTTGCTGGAAATTATACTGGCATGAAATATGTCCGGCATAATAACTTATAGCCTAAATCCTATATCGTCCTCTGAGGTCACAACGTCAACGATTGGTTGGCAGCAATTCTTTGCATACCATCCTCCAGCTCTCTCCGTCCTGCGCCTTCCTCTACAGCTCTTGGTACGTTCGAGCTCCTGTGTCCTGTCCAGCCCATTTTGCTCTTCTACGTTATGCTTTCCAATTTATACGTAGTATAAGGAAAGCTTTGTGACGGTCGAAATTTTCGATTCCGAGATTTCAACGGATTTACACGTTTTGAGGTCTCAGGAACCAAAAAAAGTGGCTTTTACGAAATGGCTGTCTGTCTATCTGTACGTCTGTCTGTCTGACTGATCGTCGATTTCCGGGCGAACTACTCGGTCGATTGTGATGAAATTTGGCATGTTGGTTTACAAAAATCATACCTCGGGACCGGGACGGATGTATAGAGGTACCTGCCCCCCCCCCCCCAAATTTAGTAAAACTGTTGTAAGTAAATTAATTACGTTATAATTTAAACGATAGTGTATACGTGTTTATTTTATTTTGGCCACTACCCCCTCCCAAAAACAATGGGCTTGTGTGGTGGGTGCTAAATAATATATAGAAATAATTCGCCCTTGTGGATTATAAAGACAATTTTCTTTCTATCAAACACACTCCAATTTTTCGAGGGACGGGAGCTTGGTCCCCTAATATCTTGCAGACTAAATTCATTAAAATGCATCGCCGAACAATGAAGGTGCTCCAAAATAGTTATGTATTATTTAAAAAAATTAAAATAATAAAACCATTCTGGTTTAGTATCCATCTTGTTATTAAATTAAAACCGGAAGTAGGCTACACATGACCAAAAGTAGCGCAGACTTTCGGCCATTATTGAAATGAAATGAAAAATCGTCTTTATTTCAGGCGAGCTTTAGCCCCGAAGGGCTACTCTTCCAGCTAACCTGCACAATTTTTGTTTCATTACATTTTTTATAAAAATATAATTTTCATGTAAAGTTTGATAAATAACATAAGAAAAGAAGAAGAAAAAAATTCATGCACATTATTGGTAATACGGGAACATGCATTTTCGGTAATGGCGTCAATGTCCTCAACGACATCCCACACCGGCTAGAATAAGGGTAAATGGACCTGACACTGTTGTTTCCAACGCCTGCTTTCAGCATTTCTGCTTTAAGCAACCCTGTCAGCCTGGCGGGGGTAGTGAGTCTGTTTGTTAACTTGAGGCACCCTAAGGACAGACTCTTTCACCTCGGGGGAAAGGGGAGTTGACTGACAGGGTGGAGCTCCTGATTATAGTGGATTCCGAACCACTTGGGGAACATGGTAAAGTCACACGATTAAATCGGAGGTGACCAATACTCGACACGCACGTAGACTGACTGGTATATTTTGAGCGCGTTATCATGTCCTCCTGCCAACGCTGTGCACACTATACCAAGTTTCGCCGCAGTTTGAAACATGCTCTGCTCTCATGGATTCAACATGGTAAGGCCGTTGGCGCATTGACACATTGTAAACCAGGCGTGAGCCCAACTTGACCATTGTGAATGTCTAGGACTCGTTCGTTCTTCAGACTGCAATAAAGTGGTCATAGCAAATTAGATTTTCCAGTTGAATAGCATATTGTTTAATACGCAGGAAACTAAAATGACTACCTCATAAATCACTCATTTTACTATCTTCTAATGCTTATTATACTTCACCACCAATAGACTTCCACGGTTAAAAAAAAGGCATTACAATGGTTGTTTAAAACGCGTTTCGAAGGTTTTTAACATTGTAATAAAACAGGCCCTATTGGAACTTCATTGTCTGGCAGCTTGGCAGACAGCCAGGGATTATTATATATTTTCACTGTAGGCGGCGTAAACCTACAGCACAGCGTGCCTTAGCCCTTTAGTTCGACGGTCCATTCAGTATTTAACTGGAAAATTTCTGAATGATTGCCTATCCTTATATATATATATATTTTAATTAGGCCTACCTTGTTCCTCCAGTGCCTCTTCTATCGAAAAACACAGATTCTGACTTTCACCCGAAAGATTGTTGGTTCGAGTCACACACTTGCTACATTTTCTGGCCTTGCTTCGGAGGGCATGTAAAACAGGCGGTCCCTGGCTTTCCTAGTTGAGTGTAAGAGAGGTCTTTATAGCCCTTACTCTGCTAGGTTGGCTTAGTAATAAAGCAAAAAGTCAATATTTATTTATTTATATGTTCCTCCGCTTTCAGGGCCCAACCCCAGGACAAAATGGTGCCCTAGTTTTTTATTTAGTGATTCAACTATTCACTCCGTCCCATAGTCGTCATCCTTGGGCTACTGTGACTCTTTTTAGACAAGCCTGCTCCACTAACCAGACTGACCAGGTACTGTGTACCTCTATTGTTGTTACATGACAACATACAACGTTATTGATACTTTTAGTGGAGCCCCCCAATGTAGCCTATCGGTAAAATATCTTTTGTTACAGTTAAAAAAGAATTACCTTCCCCAACGTCCGCTCAAGTTCCTTCCCACTGTAGGGGTAGAACAGTAATAGTTACTCGAGGAGCTCTATAACCTGGATCCTGAAGCCTGTTATCTTTTTTTTTTTACATTGTAGTATTATATGGTATATATAACAATGACATTAAATTAACTTTGGTTGAAGAGGTAACCTCCTCGTTATAACTGAAATTAGAGGAAATGGAAAAAACTGGGCTTGGCGGGATTCGAACCCACGATCTACGCCTAACCGGGGCGTCGTCTTAACTTGACTTAACTGGACTTGTCGGGGCTTGTGGTCCAGCGGTTAAGACGACGCCCCGGTTAGGCGTAGATCGTGGGTTCGAATCCCGCCAAGCCCAGTTTTTTCCATTTCCTCTAATTTCTGTTATCTTTTGTTACAGTTCAAATAGAGTTACTCTCCCCCTCGTTCCAGACCCCCACTCTCGCCCTTTCCACCATAAGGTGAAGTACAACTGCAGTAGTTCCCCTGTAGGCTATTCGATGTAACCTAAACCATGTAGCCTGCTGGTGTCTTTTCTTACAGTTCATACAGAATTTTTATTCTAACAAAATGTATTCAAAATATTACAAATGTAAAAAGGATTTTATTCATTAGTTAAAATAGGATAACTCTCCACGTCGTTCCATGCCCCCCTCCCCTCCCCACCTTCCCTCTCCCACCCCCACCCTTAAGGTGAAGAACAGCAGTAGTTACCCCGTAGGCTATTCGAGCCTTCGAGGAGCACAGTAGCATGATATTAATAGCCTGGTATCTTTTGTTACAGCTCAAAAGGAGTTCCTCCACCCGTTGTCGCACACCCCAGCTCCAGCGCCCAGGGTGGACAGCAGCAGTTACCCCTTAGGTCTCCATGTGGAGCCCAGCCCTTCGCCCCGCGTCTACCAAGGCCCTGCCCTCGAGTCCTGCGGTCCGCTCCCGTTAGTCATGGAGTCAGCCCGACGGAATAGGGCGCCTCGATACGGACCCTATTACAATAGACCTGATCATGGGCACAGGTTGGTCTTACTTCCGCTTGCTACTTCTCCTAAGGTGTAGGAAATTAAGCTTGAAAGCTCTTGGTAATTTAAATATTATAGGCTATCAGGGTAACAATAATTAGAGGCACAGAGTAGGTACCTACGTATTTAACTATATGTATAGAATAAGAGCCTAGAGGCCTTCTCTGCGGGCAAAAGAATTAGAGAAAGGAAGACGCGGCTGAATTGAGGGCAAAAGGATTCGAACCCGAGTTTCTCCACGTCGCCCGGGTGGCTTGCTACCGCTGCGCCAAAACCGTCAAGCGGTAAGGACTCCTGCGCACGACACCGCCATTTATTGGCAGATGGTGGTACTGTCCAGTATTTCTCTGCGGGGCATTATCTTGCCTTGCCACCTTGCCGGGGGTGGCAGCTCTTAAGGTTGTTGGTTCGAGTCCCTAACTTGCTACATTTTCTGGCCATTCTTTGGAGGGCATGTAAAGTAGTCGCTCCTGGGTACTTCAAAGTTGAGAGGACACCTAAACATTTTTTTCGGCGGTGCCAAAGCTGGAATCGAATCAAACGATACGCTAATGGCTAATCGAATCTCGCTGCATATACCTAGGTATAAAATCCCACTATTTGTGTACCTATATTTTCCCTCTAAAGTTCCAGTAATAAACAGCCTGTGGACCCCCGGGGCCCCTATGCACAAAAAATAATAAAAAAGTTTTGTTGAAGAAGGTTTGACCAGCTCCAAAATAAAATCATGGCTACGACTTTGGTAAAATCTTAACAAAATTTCTGTGTTGGTTTCAGATCATCATCGTCAGTTTCTCCCCCGCCCCCTCACCATCGACTCTACCAGAGGAGGGACTCCGATACCTTGTGAATAAAAGAGACTGCTGTCAACTCAACAGACTGATGTATTGTGCTACCCCCAGTGAAATTTTGTGCACTGTTTCGAACAGGGGCGTCATGTAGGCCTTTGAGAGGGGCAATTCACCCCCCCCCCCCCCATTTCTTTAAATGCCTTCGGCATTCATATCCCTACGTTACGTTGAGAAAAATCGTACATAGCCTATGTTGTAGAACTCGTTGGTTAGTAAAAGCTCAAATATTAGCTTAAAGAAGAATCTTTTTATATTATTGTGCCATTGAAATGTAGTACTAGTAGGCCTACTACTGAAAAATTACGCCACATCGGTTCAAAACAGCTTTTTGAGATTTTAGATGTAAAAGTAATTCTGCTTGGAAAGATAACCCATAACTTGTATGTATATACAGTGTAACTTGGATACGAAGTAAAAAATGAAAAATCCCCAGTTGATGTCAAAATCAGCAAATCCACTTTTAGAATAAATTACATTGAATGCAAATCTCTTCACTTTACTTCAACGCAAAGACAGGATTTTGCGGTTCATGAAAAAATATTATAAAGTGAATTTTGCTGTTTTTGGATATTGGGGGTCTTTTTTAAAATCATTCCTGCAACTGTTTGTTTATAGGTACAGCATTTGTAAACTTCTATTTTTGTTTGTTGAACTTTAACCTCTTAGTAATGAACCTCATTTACCATGGGCGTAGCTATAGGATTGGATTAGGGGGGGGGGGAGCATAGGAGTTCGATTAGATCGATTGGTGTTTGGTTTATTTGAATTTTTTTACTATAAACATCAACATCACATCTTATTTATTAGGTCTAGCTTAAATTCCAATCACTTTATTGTGGAAATTCCTCAAAGAAACCCAAATTCTATCTAGTGTTAACTGGTCAAACCTTTAGGGGGGGGGGGACATGTCCCCTCTCACCACGCCCATGTCAGTTACTAGTAAACCTCTAGCTTGGCCCAACCATCACCACATATCTCTCTTATGGACAAATTCTGAACTCTAAAAGTACTGAATGTATTCAGTGGGAGTTATAGTATGCTATAGCTACAGTAGGTCAGAATAACTGATAAATAACAAATAGAATATAAAAGATTACCAACGCATTATAAAATTGCGTAAAATCTATATCTTCCATTATACGCACAGTAAATGCGGTATAAAAAAAATGACCCATATTTTTTTATTTTATTATTAGCCACTAGCTGATTAGATTGTGATGCAACTATGGTATCTAGGGTGTTCTGGGGACGCACCAGATGGTTCCTGCACCAATAAAGAAAACGAAAAAAAAAATAGATATGTACCTACAAAGTAGATAAAAACAGTATGAGCATGCCAGGACATGTACAGTAGGCCCACCTAGTTGACTCTGACTTTCACCCGAAAGGTTTTTGGTTTGAATCCCACACTGGCTATATTTTCTGGCCATGTTTCGGAGGGCATGTAAAGCAGGCGGTCCCGGGCCTTCCTAGTTGAGTGTAAGAGAGGATTTTATAGCCCTAACTCCGCACTCAACAGTTGACTTAGTAATATATCAAAAAAATGTAAGGTTAAGTAAATTTGGCTAGTCTACAGTCCATAAGTAGGCCTAAATCGGTTGAACCACAGTTGCTACATTCGTTCTATTGCCTGTCCCAATGAAGAAAATGACGCTCCTGTAATCGAAAAAATAAATAAAAACATGTGCAGGCTGTGTCAAGTGTAGAATAGTAGTAGACTAAGTTTATCATTAGCCTTGTCTAAGTCAGGCTCAGCTCGTTTGCAGTTCTCCCTCAAAATCAGTAGGTAGTAGGTACCATCTACCGAGTTGCAAGATAAAACCGTAAGTCAGTTTGTAGAAACGCACAAACACTTCGTGTTGCTCAAGCCCATCAATATTTGTGTCAAAAGTGCAATCCTAACACTGTTGTTCTTATGATCAGTTGTCGCATACATTGTGTACAATCGGTTCTACAGTGGACCTACTATGGCGATTACAAGGCCGTAGCCAAGGGGGTCTTCATGTGGGGTTCAACCCCCCCCCCCCCCCGAAATGAAATGGCTTGATACTACATAGAATCGGATTTTGAGAGGAAAAATAAAAACCACTATGTAATATCTAGGGATCCAAATTTTTACAAATGTATCGATTCTTGTATCGATACCGGTATTGAATGGTAGGTATTGATACTGGTATTGTATTGAAAGAAAAGTATCGATACCATGAGGTATTGGTATCGAACGGAATGCCAGCTCGCGGGGGTGCGTCCATGGACCCAGGGTATCAAGGGGCCTTTGAAAAATTCTGGTAACTTCTTTAAATAAATAAATAAATCTTCTAAAATAACCAATAACTATAATGTTAGACGCATATGACTAAAAATAACTTAAATTCTATATTAAAAAAAATTGGGGAATTGCAAATTACAATTTCTTAACAATCAGGCCCGCAAAATTAACCTAGACCAACCTCTGTACTTAGCTTACGAAAGAACACTCACAGCAGGTTGGTGACTATTTTAAAAATTAAAAATTAAAAAAAAAAAATAGCGGGAAAAAGTTTAGTTGTGTGGTAGTTATTAATTGATTCAATACCAGCAAATAGGTATCGATACCTGCAAGTATTGAATGAAAAGTATCGGGTATCAATACCAGTGGTATCGAAAGAAAAGTATCGATACTAGTATTATATCAGTAGTATCGTTGGATCCCTAGTAATATCCTATGCAATTTCGACCCCCCCCCCCCCGAAAAAAAATCCTGGCTACGGCCTTGGGCGATTCTATATTTTATTCTTAACCTGGGATCAAAAATGTCAACAAGATAATTTTTGAATGGGAAGTACTATTCGAAATTGTTTTGTTCACCATTTTTAACCCCCAGATTAACAATTTATAATATAGCCTACCGGCTACCATAAAAAAGATATGTACAATACAATAACTCTATTATTTCCATCAAAATTCTTTACAGTTACAATTTATAACATCCTGCAGGGATGAGTAGTAGTAGTAGTATGGTTTGACACAGTCCCAGGCCACGGTGTGGGCCCATAGGACTCCAGTGGACCTCCTGATTATAGTGGATTCCGAACCACTTGGGAAACACAGTGAAGTCACACGATTAGTTCGGAGGTGACCAGGACAAGTCCTGCCATGTTTCCCTACCGGCACTGTGCACACGACCAATTTATCTGCAGCTTTGAACCTGCTCTGGTCCGCTGGATTCAACTTGGTATGGCGGCCGGCTGCAGGGATGAGAGTTGCTAAAATTGTGAGGGGCGGTTATTTTTTCATGCTACGACGCTACGCTATTAGGATGAATGAATACCGGACTGTAGCAAAACGAAATTAGGCCTTATAGTTCAGGGGCTATGACAGTTACTGGTAGGCTACTTGCTCTAATGAGAGGTGGCTATGGGGACGCTGTACCTATCTGCAGCCGTAGCACCAACGCAAAAGGATAAACTAAGCCTGAGTTAGAAACAGCCGCTTGTTAGCAAACAATCGAACTGTTTTTTTTCTTCTTTAAATGCTTTTCCTTGGTTAAGCATGGACTGCTTACAACAATGAACATTTTACAGGTTATTTTTAACGTCCCTCAAGCCAGGCATTGCTGTGTCTGAATTTATCTTAATTCTTCAGTTTAATTGGCACTAAACTATATACTACCTACCGAGTTAATACTTGAATAATTGATCCTTTTATTTCCGTGCAACGCCTGCAGGTTGGGGTGCAATATATACTAGCCTACTGTATGAATCGGGCCGTAACAATAAAATAAACTTATTGTAGTTTGCTGGAAACAAGAAATATAAAACTAACTACATTTCATTAAATATAAAAAACAAATACCTCTATTTTGGGGCAATTTCGTCGTTTTGGGACATGTACTATCTACCGTATAGCCTACTGTTTAACCGCAAAAACATGGCATGTGTGTAAAACATTTTATTTACGATTTAATATACGTGTAATATCATAATAAAAAACTCCTATTCAAATCGTGTATAAAATTCCAAATATTTCATCGGTGGAATAAATATCTAAAGTGTGTATTAAGTGGATACCTAATAACTGTTGTATTTAATGTTTCTTGTAGGTATCTGCTGTAAAAATTATGTTGTGTAGGCATCTTGAATATGCTCTTTAACTAAAATAGGCTAGTTATACTTAACCGTTCTTTATTAATTATTGTTCACTGATGTATTGAAAGAGTTAAAATTGTCTTGTTAGGATTATGCTTATGGACTACAAGGTCCCTTAAAAATAACCACAATTGCCACAAAAAATTATTAACTCCGTGTAGTGTGAATGTAGGCTAATTGCAAAAACTCTCACTGTCGGAGTTACGTGATGAAGCAGTAGAATCCGTGGTCGTTCTAAGAGCATATACCAAACGTTTCGTCAACATCTGCTGCCGACATCTTCAGTTTTCAGTTGCTGTTGAGCCTCTGAGATACAATCCTAGAAATCTACGCGGAACTCCACTGAAGTTTTCAACCACAGATATTGACAAAGCGTTTGGAAGTACGTTTTCGCAGAACGACCCGGATGCGACTGCTTCACCGAACACCGTATATTTTATATTATATAGTGTGTTTGAATGAAATAAGCCAGGTTATAGATACACTCAGCATTTTCAATCAAATAAAACCAATTTTCTGAATAAACGTGACAAATAGATGAATAATTTATTAAAAATATAAATGTAAATTTAATAGTTTTTTTCGCAGAGCATAACAATAATATTTAAAAAAAAAATCGATCGTCACGCTATTTTGCTGCATTGTTGGCAATTTCGAACTGGTTTTCTTTGAAAGTGCATTGCAATTATGGATGCTAATATCTTAAAGTTTTCGCATTTCTAAGCCTCCAAGCCCCCCCCCCCCTGGTAATTTTACAATTAAGGGCATGTCACACGTATGAGGTCCTAAGACCCCCAGGTATTTTGACGATTTACTCCAAAGACAAAATCTTATAGACGGGGTCCGAAGCATAATCCAGCCAGATCTTTGTCTTGATCTCAAGAAACCTGTTAGACCTGCTCATTTGTTGAGAAATTAATGTTCATTAAAATTCGGTTCATTGCTATCGGTATTTGTTATTTTCAATGCATACATGCGGTAACATTGGTTAGGAGGTAGGTATACCAGCGCACAGTCCAGTTTGTAGAGATGACACGGAATTAAATTTCTGGACTATTTTGTTTGTACCTATATACCATCAACAGATATAAAATCTGCACAACTATACCCGTATAGCACAGATTGGCTCGAAACACGATCGTGATGCGCTCGGACCTGGAGCGTAATGTGATCGGAATGAGAGCGCAAGCAGCTCGCGATCACTATCAAATTAGGAGTTATGACCGCTTTGTGCGCAGTTTCGCTCCTGTGCGGCCGAACCAGTTCCGCACCTCCGAGCCGATCGCGAGACGATTTCGCTCCTATCCTGATCACCTCCCGCTGCTGCATAATGTTACTGCGCTCCTATTGCGATCGTCTCATGCTTCTCTTCCGCGCCTTCTTTGATCATATTATGCTTCTATTATGAGTGACTCGCGATGCTATTTTAATCTTATGCTGCTATTATGAGCGACTTGCGATGCTATTTTAATCATATTATGCTGCTATTATGAGCGACTCTCGATGCTATTTTAATCATATTATGCTGCTAGTATGACCCTCTCATGACTGTAATGTGCACCTATTCTAATCGCTTTCCGAGCCTGCCTTAATCTTGTCATGCAGATGGTAGGATTTTTAATTACTACAAAAAACTTTTATTGTAGAAAAATAGTTTTTATTACGGTATGCAATAAGAAAGAAACAGATTACATAGCACTTTAATATTCAATACATACAAATAAATAGAACCCACTGAAATACTGAAATAAATCGTACTTACAGTACAAGTTCTTACTTAGCAGGCACGAGAAATACGCATGCCACAACAAATATTTCCGTAAATTTTTTTCTAACTTATTTTTTGACAATTAAATGTATACCAGTGACGGTAAACATAGGATCTAAATGAAAATGACACATGTTATACTTAAAACGTAAGGCTAAGGCTACTGACAATGATTCTCCCACTTCCAAATTTTCATTTTAGCCTATTTCAATTTAAATATTATTTGATTGGAAATATCAGCCCAGAGTGGAAATGAAATCATATTGAGCTTATTTGCTTTTTGAGTTCTATTTGAACTACCGATTGAGATATCCACGTCATCATAGTGATGATAATATACTGTACAGTAGTCAGTAATATCATACAGTGCACTTAATATCAGAATAGTCTACTTGACAGTTCTTTCATTTCTTTATTACTATTTATAAAAGGTTAAATCGAGTACAAACAATTTAATGAATGTAGACCTATCATTGGTATATTGTAATATTTAAACATAAAATGTGCTTTACAAGCCAGCTTAATATTTCTTTTTCTTGTTTAGTATAATTAAGGCTGCATTGAAGAAAAAAAATGTAGATACAGTGAGCCTATGAGCTATGAGCCTATGGCCCTCTCTTACACCCAACTATACATATCAACGACAGTTTAATTGCAATGTAGGTTAACAATAATAATAGGCCTACAATAAGTTTGTATTGTACATTTTACTGTCATTTTTCACCCATTTTAACCATCAAATTTAAATTCATGGGAACAAATCTTTCTTTTCCCTACTACTAAAAATGACGTTTTTATGAAAAAAATAATTTTAAGGGGGATAAAATAAATCTGATAGGTAATGTTTTAAAATAGATTTTCTAACATTGTCAAGTAGCCTCTTTGTTAACACTACCCTTACTACTACTGTTTTTCTAATCATAAATATTCTTAAACTCCCCTTGTTTGCCATATATACTGTAAATAGTGCAAATATATATATATTCTTATAATTCTGCGGTATGTATATTGTAACCTAAAAAAATACTGAGCATAATCAAGGATAACAAGATATATATATGATATCATATATGCAGTATATCATCAGGCAAAGGTTGGTAGAAAGCATATCATACACCTTACAAAAATACACTCGTTCTGTGGCGGCTGCATAAAAGTCTGACACGATTGCATAGTCAATTTTTTTCAGGAGACGTGATAGGGTACCCAAAAACAGTCAACATTACATGTTAAAGAAAATGACATAGATTATACTGTTGGCTAAACATTATTAAAAACATTACTACAGCAAAAACTAGATTTACCTAGGCCTATTCTACCGTGCTAAGCTTAACCTAACACCAACCATAAAAACGAATAAAACGTTTTTGTTAATCTGAATCATGGATTTGACACTACTTGAGGACTATTGGTTGGTAGAAATAGTTAGTTAGGGCACTTAAAGGGCCAGCCGGAGTCGGCCATATTCCATTTTTGGTTCAAACTTCAATTTATCATGAACTATGGAATGCAGAACAATGAAAAAATGCAGAATCGCAAGAAGAATTTTTTCTCCTAATTTTGATATATAGTATGTGGCCCCCAATTCGCCACAGTTAATGAACTCCTTCAACTTGAACTCCTGAGTGACCGTTATTTTTTGCGTATCAAGTTCACTAACTATAGCCGATCGGTATTGATAATTGCAACATACTATGTATCAAAATTAGGAGAAAAAATTCTTCTTGTGTTTTTGTTTTTTGTTTGCGTTCCATATTACATGAGAAATTGAAGTTTGCACAGAAATGGAATATCGGTGACTTCGGTTTGCTCTTAAATGAATTTTGTAAAATTTCCAGCTGTGAGACATGGACTGAACTCACTAACTTCCGATATTACCAATGATTTTTTAATGCAATGCCGAAGTAGAAGAGAATGCGCCAACTCAACGATAACCACGCTAAATGAGAAAAAAGCTCCTTGCATTAGTCATAATATCATTTTTATATTAATTAATAAAAGTTTTATTGGCAAGAGTTGGGTTTTAAATTACGATTGCTTCAATAATAATAAGCGGATTTACTTAATGGCTCAATTTTAAAACGCGAATGTACTCCCGGTCTCAAACAAAAGGTGTCTCAGCGTTGTTTTTGATTCATAGCGTATTCTTTCAACATTAACACAATCTGATACTCAAGTTAGGGCCAACAAAAATTGTCAAATGTGTCAGGAAATAAATTTATTTATGGCCTTCGGTTGCGCTATGGAAAAATGTGTCTACCCCATCGGAATAGGAAAATGCCAAAATATAATTTCGAAAATATGTCTTTTAGCTTAGCACGGCAGTATTGGTCAGCTCTTACGTTATTGCGTTCACCTAATACACAAAGTAGACTATGCCGTTTTAGAAAGAAATAACATTGTCTTTGATTTCATTATGAGCTCATTTTGGTCCTTTCCGCCCACTCTTACAATTAACCGATTTTAATGCATAATGTATGATATTATCATGATGCCATAGTATACAGTTATAAGCATGATCCACTGAACCATCACTGTGTAAAATTTATCAGTTTAAGACAAAAAAAAAAAGTTCTAAACCTTAATAATTTGACCCACTTATTAACATAGAAAAAAAAGTACCTAGCAGGAAGATAAGTGAACTGTTTTAGATGGCCCAGTGCGCTACGGATAACAGTTTGTTCAAAATAAATTAGAGTAAACAGGTTACACAAAGAAATGGTGATGGCTGTATGTCCTCATTCCTCTTTAAAAAAAAACGTACAAAAATATTTCAGGCCAATTTGATCAAACAATTTCTCCAGGGGGCACCATTGGGCCCTCGTGTTTGCAGTTTTACGAATCTTGAATTTTTAGAAATTAAACCTAACGTTACTGCTTCAAAATGATTAAAAATCAGGTTTAACATGTGTATTAGTTACTTATACTTGGAACCTGACTACATGGGCTATAATTTTTTTTTCGTATAAGTACCTATTGTACTATTGACAGATCCCCCATTCAAAATTCCTGGGCAAGGCATTGAATGTCTGCTCAATTGTATTCTACGGGGTAGTGGCTAGTTTATTCTAAGCTACTCAGAAGTCTCATACAATAATACTAAACTTGTTAAAAGTTAATACACCCTTCGGGTAATTGTTCATGGCTCAAATTTTATAGTTTCATTATATTATGCATTCGTTTACCGCATTGGGTCATAACAATAATATTTTTTACAATTTCAGTAGTCCTATCCAATATTTTACTCAAAACTTTGGTCTTATAGTTTCTAAAATAAAATAGAAATAGCCGCAACTGAAATCTTTTGACGGTCCTATTCCACTTCGTCTCTCCACAGGTCCCATGGTGTTCCTTGCCGACTGAAGTTCTCCATTCTCGCTCTAAAATGACAATCGAAGTATCTGAAACAAATGCAATTCCAGCATTATCAATGTCAGTATAGCCTATTCCAATGGCCGTAAGCATTATACATAATAGCAAAGTTTCAAAAAGTTCACCTTAATTGTTAGCGGCGTCATTATGATGTAGACCTATTTATAAGGTTGCAATAAAATTAGATAAATCAAATTTCACTCCTTTTTTACACTCATAGCAAAAATACACTAGCCTAGAGAATTTCACCTTTTTCGAAGTACAGTACTGTTCGTTGTGAAAAAAAAGTAAGACAGCGTCTATGGAAATGGCATACTAGCCAATACTTTTTAATGTAATGACAATAAATACAGCCTTATTGGGATAATAGGGTGAGAGTAAGAATTTTGAATGTGTAAGCTTCTAAGCTATTATATCAATGAAAATGCTAACATCGAAAATAGAACAAAATAATGGTGTAAGCAATTTATGAAGTTATACATAATAGCCACCTTATTAACTTTATGAAACTTAAATGTCACTCTTTTTATTTTGAAATACCTACTTTGGGCGGCCTATCTGAGGACTTGTTAATGCTACGCTCATCACTTACCCAGTAATGAATTCACTCTCTCGCTGGCAAGGTGGGGGCTCGGCTGTTAGAATTCCAATCTGGTCCCAAATTTTTCATAACTTCATTTCCCTAAATAACTTGTTTGTATGTTCGTAAGCTATCGCCCGAATAGGTAGTATTAATTCCTTCTGGTGATTCCTGCAAGGAAAAGATAAATAAATTAGGTATACCGAGCAGTTTTATTTAATAGTCTTTGTACAATAATGTGCTTGATAATAATTATGATTACAATAATCAAATTAATTACGGTATTTACAATTAATAAACACGACCCCCCCCCCCCTAAAAATTGACGAGTTAAGTGTTAACACTAGATAGAATTATTAGGTTTCTTTGATGAATTTGCCCAAAATAAGAAAGTGCACGGATTTCAACTAGATAAAATGAATAAGATTTTATTGATTAGTATATTCCAAAACATTTCAAATAACCCCTTGAAAACCAATCGATTTAAATGAACTTTTGCACCAATCATTCTGGAACCAATCCCAGCTTCGCCCATACCTATCGATGCTTTCTTACTTCAGCCCATGTTTAAGGTGCTAAATAAAATAACAAAAGAGAACCGGGTGCTTTCCAATGCAAGGTTCTGGTTTTGATGAAAAAATAATTTGTTGAAGAAATTATGGATAATTCATCCCCACGTGACAGCCTACCCTGCCATTTTCATCACTGTGTATTACCATTACGTATTATTATATTGATCTGCTCGTCTATGTAATATCGTGACTCAGTGATTTAGGGAAACGGAAAAATCGAGGCCACCGAAATTTATTGCAAATGCAACATTATTTAGCCTACCATGGAACTACTCAAATTATTTATTACATTTACGGTACCGGCAGTATACTAATTGATGTATAAGAAAGCATGTACAGGTTCACTCGAACTTGTTCTAAGTGCAGAATGAAAAAAATGCCCGAAAGGGACTCGAAGTCTCGTTCTGGTAAGTAACCATGCAGCATGCGCATAATTATTACGAATGAACTAATCGGTCAGTCGACCCCATGTTTACAGTTCCCAAACTTTTTTGCTTTCCAATTTATACGGTAGTATAAGGAAAGCTTTGTGATGGTCGAAATTTTCGATTCCGAGATTTCAACGGATTTACACGTTTTGAGGTCCCAGGAACCCAAAACGGTGGTTTTTACGAAATGTTTGTCTGTCACTCTGTCTGTCTGTCTGTATGTCTGTTCATCGATTTCCGGGCAAACGACTCAGTCGATTTTGATTAAATTTGGTATGTAGGTTTACAAAAATCATACCTCAGGACCATTTTTTTTATTTTGGGCCAACTCAATTTGGGGGGGTTTTATTCTCAAAAAACTAAAAAAAAAACGTCTAAAAACATTATTTCTCCAAAACGGCTCCAACGATTTCTTTTAAATTCACATATGTTGTAGTCGTTAGTAATATTGACAAAATGCGGGGGGTCGCTTGCCCCTTGATAGGTTGCTTCTGGGGGTAAAAAAATAAAAATAACTAAATTTTAATGAAAAATGACTAAAAAATAATTTTCTGCGAAACCTTTCTATCGATGATTTCTACCTTCAGGCATGTTTTAGGTGTTAAATTGAGTAACGGAACCGGACAGGTTGCTTTCCCAAAAAACTATTTGGTTTTGTGCAAAAAATTATTTTTTTGAAAAAAATGAAAATTCGCGCTCAAATGCATTGCGTGTCCTGCCATTATTGCTCCTCCAGTGACGTCAGGTGGACAATGCCCCCCCCCCCCCCCGAGATATCGGAAATCTGACCATAGGTAAATTTTTTACCATGAAATTACTCATTTTCTCGATCTACTAATGTTGTAAATTGGAAAGCATGTTCGAGTAAACTCGGACCGGTTCTTTTAGGAAGCAATACTCCAGATTTCCCCTGATTTTGCAGTAATACACTGCTATTGACTGCTTTACATCAAAATTTCCCCAGTTCCTTTATTGTAGTAGGGCCCTACAAAACTTGTTGTTATAAATGCTTTGAGCCCAATAATTTCGTACGGTAGTCAAAATGTTTCATACCGGTACCTGCTTGTATTTTTCTAACGATGGGATTTAGGAGGGTTCTGGGAGTTTATACCCCCCCCCCCCAAAAAAAAATGCGGCATAGATATAATTTACAAATAATTCATACATTCATACGAAAAATTAGTGCTTCTGGGCAATGTAAAATATAAATTTGTCTGCTACACAAAATTACGCAAATCCCCACTACGGCATTGTTTTAAATCCCCCAGAGGAGACCACCCCCCCCCCCCCCGAGCTTTATGAATACGATTAGTCTGTAGAATCTAAAAGTTTTTTGTTCTCAAAATACCTATGCCTCATTATTTCACACTTACATTTTTAAATAAAAGCCCCTATTTAGAACATTTTAATAAGTCTTCATCTGTAAAATCTAAACTTCAAATGTGCAAACGAACTGTTCTGCTTCAGGACTATTATATACACATATATATATTTTTTTTTTTTACAAAAAGGTTAAATCGCGTACAAAAAATTTAATGAATGTATCCGATTAACCTCTTCAATCGTCTAAGTCACCTGAAGCCACCGAAGTCGCTTATTATAACATTGTTTTATCATAACCCTTCGTCACTCAAATCTAAACTGCTCTCAAAATGTGTTAGCTCCCACTATTTCAGGTCTATTTTAAAAAAGTCAGCATCTGAAATACCCCACTGTTCCAATGTTCCATATAGTAATAATATATTTAGCAAACAAATCACAGGGGCGTACCCTGGACTCCGTGCTTGGAGTCATTTCTATAAGACTTTTCATGGAATGTTCATTTTTCAACTTGTGTAGGTGCGCCTATACACACAATTGTATGTTGGGGGGTGCCTTAATAGGAAATTACACTCACCGTCACCCCCGTCTTACCGAGCTGATAACCTCCCCTGAAAAATTTTCTCTGGACCCCGTCCCCCGTTCCAACGAGCCTTAATGGTGCCCTTGCCCCTAGCCTGAGAACTGTCTACACCCTTGACGTCTCGGACTCCCCCGTGCGCCTGGTCCCTCCTCTGAATCAGCTATTTAGTTATTAGTTTATAACTTGCCTACGGTTCCTTGATCTGTAAAAACGGTCCTTGCTCAAAAGAAGGTGGGTAGTGGACACTAATTTGGTCTATGGGTCTGGGGTGTGTGCGAAATATCTATTTTCGGTTCTACACGCCTTCGGCTTCCCCCCCCCCCCCAATGGAGCTGGGGCAAGTTGGACCGTGCCCCCCCCCCCCCTATTAACGCCCCTGCTACTGCTACTACACGCCATTTCAACAAACATAATTTCAAATTTCGATAAAGGCTGGGACAGTACTACGAACTACGATATATTATAGTGTAGAAACGAAGAAGCCTGAAACAAGGGCCAAGGTGACCCTCCTTTTTGTCAAACACCCCTGGTAGTGGTATATACAATCTTGTCTACTTGTACTGCTGTGTTGCCAAGCTGGATAACGGTAAACAATTAGTACAATGGTCTTGACCTGCGTTGCCACGCTTCCAAATTTCATTTACCTACCAAGTACCAACTACCAACATCAGTTTCTAGTTTCAACTTTTGGATTTTGAACCGAAATGAATTTGTAAAACGTGGTTCATAACATTTCTCAAATGGAAATGCAATTACATATTATATATTGCAGTATTAAATGGTGTATTATAACACTGACATTAAACCATTGGCGTAAATAGGGGGTCCTGGGGGGGGGGGGCTTAGCCCCCCCCAGGTCCACCCGTAGCCCCCCCCCCGGATTTCTGGTGGCAAAGACTTTATGGAGGCTAAAGGTATAGTATCCACAATAATGAAAGGGAAATTAATTCTTAATATGCTTATTTTAAATGAAAAAATTCAACATATTGACCAAGTACTTTCACAAAAAATATATTACTCAAAATGCTTAAAACCCACTATTTCAGAGCTATTTTTTCCAAATTTTTCTGCGAGGGAGACCCCCGGGCCCCCCATAATGGTAGGTTTATTCGTCGTTATAATAGCTTAATAATATTGCTTGCAAACATTGGCGTAAATAGGGGGTCCTGGGCTAAGCCCCCCCCCCCACTTCCCAGGATTTCTGGTGACAAAGACGTCATGGGGGTGAAAGGCCAATACAACCCACAATAACAATTGGGAAATTAATTCTTGGTACCATATGCTTATTTCACAAAGACGTCATGAAAAAAATCAACATATTGACCAAGTACTTTCAAAATAATATATTACTCAAAATGCTTAAAACCCCAATTTTTCAGACCAATTTTTCAAACTTCTTCTTCGGGGGAGACGCCCAGGCCCCCCTCAGTGGTAGGTTTATTCGTCTGCAAAATTTCAACTGTACTGCTTGCAAAATGCGTAAAACCTCCCTAATTTGGGCCTATTCATCAATTTTTTTTTCTCCGGGGGAGACCCCCGGGCTCCCCTTCCTCCAGGATAGAATATGCGTAAAACCTCACTAATATGGGCCCATTTATCGATTTTTTTCTCCGGTCTTAGGGTCCTAAAGCCCCCCCCCCCCCAGAAATTTTGGGAATTTACGCCAATGCATTAAATTAACTTTGGTTGAAGAGGAAACCGTTATTTATTTATTTTATTTATTTAACCTCCACGTAATAACCGAACTGCTATTAAATTGGAAGGTATAAATTAAACAACCTTACTTTTAACCGCCTAATAAATACAATAGGTACTAAAAGACCGTAGGCAGGGTGGGGGGGGGGGGGCTTATGGGGCTGCAGCCACCGTAGGAGACACCACCACCCCCATTTACAGCAATATAAATATATAAGCATTCCCTTTTTAGCTTTGAGCTTTGTAAAATCTAGAGCTATACTTTACTGTTATTAAAAAAAAAAAACACTATGTTGCAATTATACGTATTTTCCCTATTTTTTAAAAAAAATCTCTATATATTCATAATATATTCATTGCCTGTAAAATATAAAACGTATTGCTCTCAATTGCGTAAAACCCCAAAATGTTTCAGACGGGGGAGAGACCCGCCTCCCCCCCCCCCTCCTGTTCGCAATTACGTATATTATTTGCCTGCAATATCTCAAAGTTACTGCCATCACAATGCGTAAAATCAAAATATTTCTGTTCTGCACCGCCCCCGTTTTATGAGGTCTGGGACTACCTCTGCTGAAATAGGCTCATAAATCCCATTAAAATTTGTTAAAATTAAAATGGTTTGTATGTAAGCCCAAGTCCATCATATATCGAGGCGTTACGAGTATTTAGGACAGGTAAGAAAAGGTAGGGTCGGTTGGATTTGTTCTTATGTAGACCTAAATGCTGTACGATGCTGAATATGAAATGAATGGATTCGGGCCATGCTGGGCACCGCCTATTAAATCCCTTTTGAAAAAGGGCACCGGCTCCAAAAAAATCTTGAGAACCACTGCTATAGTATGTAGTGAAATGTCGCACATTTGGAAAGTTGAATCCTATCTGGCTTATGTACCGTACAACAAACAAATTTGGGGGGGGGGGGGATGGGACGATTGCATATTCTAGAGCGGGTAGATCAATACATTAAAACACAATAATAATGGCAGGGTATGCCATGTATTAAGGCATAAATTATCATTTTCCTCGAAAAATAATTTTTGTACAAAACCAAATCATTGTGAAAGCTATTTTGGGGTTTATTACCCTATAACTATAACTATAACAATAACCTAAAACATACCTGAAGTAAGAAAGCATCGACAGAAAGGTTCCATAGAAAGGTTATTTTTTAGTACTATTTCGTAAAAATTGAGTCTTTCTTTTTTTTACCCCCAGAACCAAGCTATCAAGGGGAAAGCAAACTTTTGCCTTTTGTTACCATAAATGACGACTAGGCTACAATATAATTTTGTGAATTTATAGAAAATCGTTGGAGCCGTTTTCGAGAAAACAATTTTTAGCCGTTTTTTTTTTTAGTTTTTTGAGAGTGACACCCCCAAAATAACCGGTACGTGTTGATTAAGTTTGATTGTATAATTTAACAGAAATACACGTTTATTTATTTAGATTAATTAATAATTAATGGGACAATTTTCGTAGATATTCTTATGATTACAATTGTTTAATGACCTCCTCTTGGATAACTAATAATAATAATAATTTATGTATGCATTTATCAAAAGGCATTACAAATTATACTGAAACCAAAGCCAAAAAGACGCGTTGGGATCACCACACAATTTACTGTAGGCCAAGTAGATTTATTTGTTCGTGCCACTTACATTACTTTTATACTGTACCTTTGAGTAGACTTCATGGCCGTGCCCATTAAGTAAAATTAATAAATTAAGTAAAAAAAATTTAGAACCCCCCCCCCCCACCGAAATGTAATGGCTTGATACTAGATAGAATCGGATTATGAGAGGAAAAATAAAAACTACTATGTAATATCCAATAGCCCCCCCCCCCCCCCCCCCGAAACAAATCCTCGCTACGGCCTTGTGGACAAGTAACAGTTTGTTAAACTGATGACAAGTTGTAATGTGGAAATGTAGTGTTTATATGCAAGATTTTCCTGTTTTTTCAAGTGGCGTTGGCTGAAAAAGAAGATTTTTTAAATTTTTCCAACTACATAGGGCGCATACCCGAAAATTAAGCTGGAGTTGCAGTTTGTACTTATTTCTGAAGGACTAGATGTAGGCTAATAAATGTACCAACCACGTTTGTTAGTATTTTTTTATTGGCGTTTTTTTCCATTTGGCGGTGGTTTGTTCTCAGAGATGTAAATAAAAATATTATGACTAAATAAATAAATAAGTAAATAATGCCTTTTTTTTCTATAACTAAGCCAACCTAGTGGAGTTAGGGCTTTTATAAAGCCCTCTCTTACACCCAACTAGGGAAGCCCGGGACCGCCTGCTTTACATGCCCTCCAAAGCATGGCCAGAAAATGTAGCCAGTGTAGGACTCGAACCAACAACCTTTCGGGTGAAAGCCAGAGTCCGTTCCACTACTCTACATGTCCTAAATGGGGTTGGAGGCCATTTTCAAAGGATTTATGGGACTTTTTGCTATCAAACTAAATTGACCCCTCCTTATCAAACAAGACAGCGTTAGCATCAATACCATTCTAATTGCGCAATCGGGGGCCACAATCATTTGTCTTTAAAACTTAAAATCTGACCTGGTGACGGACAGATTAGGAATCGACAGGGTCGGATTAGTAAAAAACACAAGACAAAGACATAAGAAAGTGAGGGGAAAGGGGGGGGGGGCTGTGATGACTACAATCCTATCTAGTGTAAAATGGTCTTTTGGTATCCAATGTATTCTCTATATAAAGTTTATTATGGTGTTACTCCAATATATTGCATAATAGCGGAGGCACATCAAACGTCAATTTATTGACGGACTTAGCTTTGGTGCAGACACAGGCAGATAATATTTTGTGGATATGCGGACTAAATCGTTGTGTTATTACTACGACGGTTTAGATTGTATATAGAAATACTATTGAATTTAACCCCCGGGGGAAAAATTGGAATCTATAAGCTAGTGCAAAATAGTGGGGTTTTACGCATTTTAACAGTAGTAGAGTATACGAGTAGATTTTAAAAAGCTTACGAAGGAATGGTTATTCATATTGATGCAGACAGAGGGGCCAGGGGGTCCACCCAGGGGGAAATATTTTGAAAAATAGGTTCGAAATATTGAGATTTTACGATTTTAACAGTAGTAAGCTTTTAATTTGCAGAGGAAGACATATTCATATCACTGTAGGCCTACTAGATTTATTTAATTCTCAACTTTTAATTTCGGAAAGGGGGGGGGGCTGCAGCCTGCCCCCTTGCCTACGGCCTTGGTGTAGTCAATCGTTTGGATACAAAGGCAACATATTTCTGGGAACATGGGGAAATTCAAATGCTCCAGCTGGTTCCTTTTTCATGTTTCTATATATTCACATACCGTATGTACCATGCGTAATGAATAATGAAAATGTGAATGTGACCCACAGACCAAAGTACGGTACCTTATATCGTATTTGGCAAGCATCCATGTATTTGTATTAATTAATATAAAGTTATATTTCAATCAATAAAGAAATTATGGGCGGCCCATTGGCTTTATTTTACCTAGTTTGACCACTGCATGGTCTGCAACCTGCATGACAGGTGTGTATTATATGAGTTCTTACTTCTTTGGTCAAGACTCAAGGCTTACCTATGGTGGGTGGCCTACAGGGCTACAGAAGACAAATAAAAGAAAATTTCGTAGCTATCCTTGTTCATCCGTGGGACTGTGACTATACAGAGTTTTACTGTGACTACAGAATTTTACTGTGACTGTGACTACGTATTTTACGTGTAGTATGTAGAACAGGATATTTATAATAAAAAAATGATCAAAAACTTACCTTTATTTATGCCAACGAAGAACGAACAACTTTCCCATTATATCCATAGCGTAATAATTGTCCTGAAAGAACACATCACACACTCACGGCTATAGATAATCGTTAGACGTTAATAATAATACTATAAAAATAAATGCGATGCGAAATTGCGGACTGTGAAGGTGGCGCGTCTTGAAAAGTTGAAAATCAGCCATCAGGCATCAGGAGGGTAAAATTAGAGCCTGGAGGCTGGAGGGAATAGGGATTGCCGCATTCCTAAGCTCAAGGCTAAGCCAACACCCTATAATGGAAACAATATACCCCTAGTTTTTACTTTTTACCTGAATTGGCTGGTGCGTGCCTGCGTGGTGGGTTTGCACTTTGCACCGTATGTGTATAGGCCTACGCTTAACGCTATGGCCTACGTGACATAGCATCAGGCGCGGATCTACGGGGGGGGGGCTATGGGGGCTATTGCCCCCCCCCCATTAGGGTCCTCAAAATGCGTAAAACTTCACTATTTCAGTCCTATTTTTCCCCAATTTTCTCCCGGGGGAGACCCCCCGGCCCCCCTTGTGCCCTATTGTATTAATTACCTATAATATAGAACCCTCATTGCTCTGAAAATGCGTTAAACCCCAACATTTCAGCCCTATTTTCCAAAAACAAATTCGAAATTTAATCTCACTTCTCAGCCCCCTCCTTGGTCTCATTCTAGATCCGCGCCTGCATAGCATTGCATATAATATTATGTAGGCTAACTAGACGAGTTGGCGGAGCTGCCCATAAAAATTTAGTCATTTTTACAGGAGCCATCATATTATTATATTGTCAGTTTAACTGTCTAGTCTTAAATTATATTTGCCAATTCTGGCATAAAGACTAAATTTATAGCGTATTCAATTTAATTATGGTGTAATTAACACTGTAGGTTCACACAAAAAACAACCCAATGGGGACTGCGACTGATCCCTCATGACCACTGCCTTATTGGGGATGTTGCAGTCAGCAACATGACCAACCGCCGCGTTCTTCCCCTGACTACCAATGAACCCAATTTAAAGTTCGCTGGACTCAGGCTGGGCAAGTTTTGACCTTTGACCTTCCGTATCATAGAGCTAGTCATCCACTCATCCAATTCTCTGGCAAATGGATTACTCCTGACCAGGCAATCGAACGGTACTACAATATAGGTCAATAGAATGGATTGCTAAAAGCAAATTTTCATTATATTTCCTGTTGACATGACAAAAGAGAATACTACATGACGTATTAAAGTCGGTCCATACTGTACATAAAAGCCTGACGATCAGGGTTGATGTTCAGGCCTATCATTACCACGACAGATTCAAATTGAGGCCAGCCCTTGACTGCTGTAGGCCAAACCTCGAAACTAACAAAAACTTGTATATGCAAAATGATAACATACTCTCTTATGGCATATTGTACTAGGCCTAAGAAAAGCGTCGGGAACCTTTAATGAAACAATCTGCACACGGCTTACACCCAAAAGTCCAAGAATTTATTGATTTTGACTAATCACTTTTAAGGCTTAGCTAATCCAAAAGAAATTGGCTATGCTGCGTGCCCAAGCTAGAAATCAAAACATGGAAGAATTAGCCGAAATGCAATAATAATGTTATTTTCTAGTGTAGTTTTAACTATTTTACTCATTTCAATTTCCTGTACTTACATAGTTCTCTTTAAAGAGTTTCACGATGTTTAATATTTATGTGATTATTTTAAAGGGATTAAATCAAATTAACTAGTACCATTTAAATGAGCGCAAGCAAAATTTAAAAAGGGCGCGATTCTGGGAAATCATAATGCGCATGCTCCGTGATAGAAATGCCTGTGACACTTGTACATTGCTTGCAGAACCATAATTTTGCAGTATTACCTTACACAGGCAATTATAACTCCTGGAGAAGTCGAGTTATATATTCATGTTGAACTTGGCTTTACTTTTGCAATGTTATTATAGTTTATAGGTTATGATTATTAACCTCGTATTGATGTTAAGCGAAACCTTAAAATTATCGGTGCATTTAGGACAATATTATTACCATAATTTTATACTCCAACGAACAATTTGACCTAATCTGACAGCAATGTGTTCACTGTGTTCGACCGATTTCGATCGATTGCGCGAAAGTCTGGGTAGGCTATATTATTGTTAAAAACTCTTAAGATATTATGCTCATAAAATATATTTTTACTTTACTTTACTATGAAATTATTATACTTATTACTTACCGGGTTACCTACCTATATATTTTATGTAGTTCAATGCAATGAGCCAACTTCAATGAGTCAATAACACCGCCCAATAGGAACGGTATTTTTTAACAGCCTATTTATTAATAAGTAGGCCTAATTATTTAAAAATGTAAGTCTCCAATCAAGCTTGATGATGTATCGGAAATGTGCGATATACTCAATTAATGAGTTGATTAATATTCTAAGTCTCATCTTAAAAGTAGTCCATATAATAGGCTATATGCTATACAGTATGCATACTGTATGTATATAATATGTTGTAGACTAAATATTTCATTTCTTTTAATGAAAGTGTACTAGAAGGTTGCATGCGTTTTATAATACTTTACGGCTCATATTGTACCCCCCCCCCCCCATTACACACTCGAATGTGGTTCTGCAATAAATTAATCTAATAATAAACACGAGTCTAAAAAACATTGGAAAAAATTGGAAAGAAATACTGCACCATATACATTCAGATGTACATCATATGTATGCTGTAAATGCCTCAACATAAACAGTCCTAACATGGTTCGAATATAAATATTATAGAGTGTGTAATCAGGGCATATACAACCTTTTTATTTGTCACTAAAAATTAGCTTATTACCTGCAGCAATAGGCTAAAATATGTAATTGAAAATCCAATTATGATGATAGGCTAGTAATTTATATTAAAGAAATTTACTTCAACCTGGAACAGAACCTTTGACTCACTGGTCCATGCACATAACTCGGTTCTCTACCGATTGGACTAGGTACTGGTAAAAATTGACAGTTACAGATGACAGCATGAGAGCGTTTTGCTATGATCAAAATAGGTTCCTTTAAAGCCAGAGGAAAGTTAAAAATAATCTGAAAACAAGATTTAGATGCCATCGCGAGAGGAGCGAAACAAGAGCGCGCTCCGAATATGCGCCTGTAAAGCAAGGATCTCAAAAAAAGATTTTGATGACATCGTGAGAGGAGCGAAACAAGAGCGCGCTCCGAATATGCACCTGTAAAGCGAGGAGCTCAAAACATGACCGGGAGAGGCTCAAAATCGAAGCGTTCTAAAAGGTGCTTTATGCGATCGTATCGGTGTTTAGATGACATCGCGAGAGGAGCGAAACAAGAGCGCGCTCCTAATATGCGCCTGAAAAGCGAGGTGCTCAAAACATGAGCGGGAGAGGCTCAAAATCGTAGCGCTCTGAAAGCTACCTTTTGCGATCGTCTCGGTGCTATACGGGTAGCGCTTAAATTACAGTCGAATAGCCTATAATAATGCACTAGTGAGATGTTTAGGTCAGCAAACAGCTCGTCAGCCAGGTTTAACGCCAATGGGGATCATTTGTGGCGTCATTTTGTAGATGGCAGCACCAGTTTCAATGATATCAAAGCGTTGATTTTTCCATAAGCCTCAATACCATTTTAAAATGATTTTTAATTACGTGTTATTTTAAAGTGATATTTTTCTATAAATCATGGAGAATATATATATTAAATTATATGCAACGAAATAAGGTCCAGGCATAGTAAAAATATTATAAAAAATATTAAAAGAATTAATTAGATGCTAAGGCGCCCATTCCATTGACCGGCTAGGGCTATTTCCAAAAACGGTGACGTGGTAGCAGACATTCAAGACTTAGGTGGCGTTTCCACCGACCTCGCATTGCAGAATGCAAATGACATTGACGGAAATTAGAATTTTTCTTTTTATAGAAATCTATTAAAATGTTTGTACTTAACATATCCCATGACGCCATTTTTTAATTTTAGTTTGTTTGTTTGTGATTTTACTGTATGATCATTGATCAATTTTAACTATGGCATAGAGGAAAATAAACATTTCCGTCAATTCTGCAATGCGAGGTCGATGGAAACGCCACCTAAGTCTTGAATGTCTGCTACCACGTCACCGTTTTTGGAAATAGCCCTAGCCGGTCAATGGAATGGGCACCTAAGAGCTTAGTTTTCGCATGCAAACGGCGGCCATTTTGAATAATATGGATATCGGTTTGTCATCAGCGAACCTATAGTGACCGAAACTGTCCATACAAAACCTCATTCAACGAAAAGATTCATATTAAGTTAAATAATTATATTATTGTTTATTATCCTAGGCTAGTTTTGAATAGTATTCTTTTTATTTTATTACACCATAGCATTAGGCTTCCGCCATCCGCTTTCTTGCAGCTCAATACAACACGTAGGCTAATCTGGTGAACCTCTGCTATTGACGAGAGCCGGTCACATCTTAAGAATAGTATTCTTAGGGCCGCCTTTTCTATTTTCTGATGGGCTATTTAGCTAAACAATCTGTATTAAAATAAACACAAAATTTAGATATACTAGTACAATTAGGCTGGGTATAAGAATTTAAAAAAGGCATATTTGCGGCTACAGCCTTGATGGTGTCGACTCAGCCGGCAATTTCTTCGAGAAGTGAGACTAAATATACTGTTTCGAAAGTTAGGTACCTACGGAACCTCTCGAGTCCAGACTCCAGAAGCTTTGGTTTCAGTCTTTCAGACCTTAAGCTATGTCTTCATTTAGACCCTACGGCCTATACAATATGTAATATACTGTTTGAAGATGTACGTTAATTGTATTGCATTACATCAAAGAGCAACAAAATAGCTGATGATGAATTATGTGGATTAAAAGGAAACAATAGCATCAAATACGTTCAATCATCCAAAACAATAACTGTACCCTATGAAATTTCATCAAATATAGCAAATGTAAAATTAAATAATAGGCAATAATAAGGCATTTTCTCTTGATTTTTCAATAAAATACATAATACCCCATACTGTAAAGACCAAAATATGGCGGATATTTCGGGTTTCAATTGTCCATTCGACACTACTGACACTAGCGCCTTCCTATGTTAAATTCAAAATGGATGCACGACAAATGTCGTCATAGCCATAATTTGTAGTTCCTCAATGAGGTTCATTTGTGACGCCATTTTGTAGATGGCAGCACCAGTTGCAATGATATCAAAGCGTTGATTTTTCCATATAAGCCTCATCAGTACTATTTTAAAGTGATATTTTTCTATAAATCATGGAGAATATATATATTAAATTATATGCAGCGAAATAAGGTCCAGGCATAGTAAAAATATTAAAAGAATTAATTAGATGCTTAGTTTTCACCAAGGATGTTCTATATACAGTAAATATATAATATATATAGTATGTAATCGTATGTAAATTCAGGACGAAACAGCCAGACTATTTCTGATGTTGATACATACCAACATAGTACGGTGCGTACTTCATTCCTATAGGCCTATGACCAAATTTCAGGAATTCCGCTGATCTAAAGAAAAAATTCAACTCACGGAAGCATACTACATAGCCTAGGTAGCCTACCAGTACCTCCCCTATATATACGTGGGCAGTTAAAGTTGTGGTTTTACCATATACAGTAGGTACAAGTTCAAGTTCAAACTAGGCTAACTTGATTTGTACAGTATTTTACAAAATTATTACTTCTATATCATTGGATTCGTCTTGACGAGATCTATTGTGTGAGCATAACTATGGGAATCTGTAATTGCTTTCCAATTTATACGTATAAGGAAAGCTTTGTGACGGTCGAAATTTTCGAATCCGAGATTTCAACGGATTTACACGTTTTGAGGTCCCAGGAACCCAAAAAAGTGGTTTTTACGAAATGTCTGTTGCTCTTGTTGGAAAATTCCCGCTCAAATGCATTGTGTACCCTGCCATTATTGCTGTGTGGTAATGTATTGGTCTGACCTATCTAGAATTTACCTCACCTCCAGTGACGTCAGGTGGACAACCCCCCTCCCCCTGAGATATCGGAAATTTAGCCATAGGAAAATTATTCACCATGAAATTACTCATTTTCTCTATCTACTAATTTTGATTTTGAATTGAAAAGCATGTTCGAGTAAACTCAGACCGGTTCTTTTATTCTGTGGGGTTATTCATCTTAAGTAATCTTATCACCAAAGTTAGGTCTCTAAATGGAAATGATAAACATCTTCGAAATAGATTAACTCTCTTGTCACCCTATGGGGGGGGGGGAAGGCAGTCATATTGAACAAGTTAGCAAACTCAGGAGAGTAACTCGTCAGTTGGCCCATCAAATTTAAGAGTGCACTGCGCAAAGTAGATAAAATTTTCACCATAGCCTATGAGCTGGTAGTTAATTTTTCGGGAGAGTAAAAGTAGTCATCTGCTATGCAAGAAGTAATTGATAAAAAATTGTTTTTTGGTTAAGCTTAGACATGCTATTTATCGAATTATACTACTTTTTTTTAATATCACGAACCTCACAAGTTAGCCTAGTGTGCACTTGTACAGTTGAATGGCAGTATACGTATACATAACCTATTAGCAAAACATTCCATTGCAAGTTTAAAGAAAAAAGAGATTATAACTACCTGCCACTTGTAACCTTTTTTTGGGGGGGGGGGGGGATATGGGTCTAGTTCTAAGTTCTTCCTAAATTGGCCCTTAACCACTAACCAAGCTATGTAAGGCTAAAATTGCCCCCGCCTTCCCCCAGAACTGGATTGAAACAAGCTATCGGAAGAGATTAACATTATTAGGCCATATAACTGTCTACCATTTCTAATTTTTTGGGAAATGGGCATAATTCTGTACTTTCAAAAACGGTCCTTAACGAATTACTTACCTTGGTGACATACAGCATAGGGACGCCAAGCGGACGGGGTTGCGCGGGTGTATTGACCTCTGGATTGATTGACCTAACTTATTCCCTCATCAGCGCCAAAATTATTGCATCGAGGCTTACAATGAGTTTGAAAGAACCATGGTGGAGAGGATAGCGAGAAAGAGACTGCAACGGATAACAACAGGTGCGGGAGGAAGAAATAGAGAGAACACGAAGAAGGGAAAGACCGAGCAATAGAATCGTATTGAGGACATTTCAAATTAAATTATAAAAATTAATAATTCAAAACAATTAAGATTGCTTATTTACAAAATATTATAATTTTTAGTAAGTAAATGTAAATGGCTTGATGGGACAAACACGTGCATACCTGCATACCCTTCTCCGCTTGGCGTCCCTGGGGAGAACAATATTTATCACATTCAGTTTATATAAGAAATTAACAACAATCAACGATAGCAACAGCTAATTAAATAATCATTTGTTCTCCCTTGGGAACAACAATACCGTATTACGATATTGCAGTTTAAAAATTCGATTCGTATCAGTATACCAATCGATCAACAGCAGGCGAAAAGACATCAAGAAAACTTTTACACTTAAATACAGTAGATTCACAGATCGTAAGGTATTCATTATAGTGCAGAAAACGATTTTTTTTATTCACTTTCATGAAAATTGATAATTGTATTTGTTTTTTCCCCTAAAACCAAACTTTCTAGGAGCAAGTGAGATTTTATTGAGCCATGCTAAATTTAATCAAAATCCACCGTGTAGTTTGCCCACAAATCGATGAACATATAGCCTACATTACGTAAAAACCACTTTCTTTGGTTCCTGGTACCCAAGGCCGTACCCAGGGGGTTGGTCTAAGGGGTTCAGACCCCCTTTGAAATAAAGGGCTTTACACTGGATAGAATAGACTTTCATTCATAAAATACGTAATATAATTGTATTGGACCCCCTCCCAAACAATAAACCTTGCTGGTACCGTACCTCAATACGTGTAAATCCGTGAAATCTCGGAATCGAAAATTTCGACCATCACAAAACTTTCCTTATCCTACTAAAGTATACAAAGTAGCAGACCGAAAATTCTATTATTTTGGTCAGCCCTGTCTAGACTTCGATACAAAAATTCAAAATAACAGGAGGAACAGACAAATCTAAATTCCAAATTATATGATCTCAAGCCGTGTGATATGTAATGCAGCAACTGTAGCACTGTAGCTATTCTTGGGAGATTTACTGATACCCCAGCTAGGTGGTACCTCGTGTAAGCTGTTCAGTTCTCAAGGCTGCTTCACGATGGGAGGTCCTATCAAGGCTTTTGTTATAATTGCTTCGCTAGTCTTTCTGGTAGGCCTACCACTTCATCTGCAAGTCAGGCAGGTCAGCTATGATAGTTACTACAATGCTGACTTGAACACTTTCTTCAAATATATTTCCGATCCTAGGAATTTCAGGCATATTAACCCAACAATGTAAGTACGTTATATCTTAACTATTTTACTTGTATATATCGCTCCTTGATTTGCAAACAGTTCTAACTGCAAAATGCCAATTTTTCAGGAGAGCGTTTAAAAGTTTTTCCCGGCGTTTTAATCAATGTAGGCTGACTCCCAGTGGCGGCGCTAGAAATTTTAAGGCGGGGGGGGGGGGGGCATGGAGGGCATGACTTCTATCTGGGGGGGGGGGGGGGCAATGAAAAAACAAAACATTTTTGATTGGGAGTAGGTATACCGTTCACTAATTCTGCAATTTAACAACATGTAAAATATCTCAAAAGTGGGGGGGCCCCGGAGGGGCCGGAGAAACTGTTGGGGGGCCAGGCCCCCTCGGGCACCCCTGTAGCGCCGCCACTGCTGACTCCTACACTTCAGCCAAGAAATGTTCAATCTTTTTACAGGCTTGCAGATAAGACAATTGGACGTAAAAAAATGAGGGGGGGGGGGAAATGAAATTTTTCGATGCAATAATTTTTTTTTTTTAATTCTTGCAGCAAAATTTCGTAAAACCCCACTTTTTCTGCCCTATGTTTCCGAAACATCTCTAACGGGGTAGACTCCGATGCCTCCCTCCCCCCCCCCCCTCGGAAATCTATCGTTACGCCACTGGGTAGGGCGCACCAAAGGTCTTGCGCGGGGGGGGGGGGCAGCAAAATTTACTTACGCTATCCTATGCGTTAGTATTTTCTCTCCATTTATACGACGTAGTACAAGGAAAGCCTTATTGTGATGGTTGAAATTTTCAATCTCGAGATTTTAAGGGATTTACACTCTTTGAAGTCTCTCTCGAAATTACGAAATGTTAGTCTGCATATATACTCGTCGATTTGTGGGCAACTACTTTTTGAATTTTGATGAAATTTGGTATTTAGGCTCACAAAACTCATATCTCGAGATAATTATTTTTGTACCCCCGAAAAATAGTTTTTCTCTAAAAAAAAAAACGGCTTTTCAATTAACATTCCTATTGCAGTAGATATTAATTTAACCCCCAATAGGCTCTTGTCCCTTGGTCACTTACACCTTGGTATAGTTCGGTTCTGCAGCCTGATCGGGGCGTTTATAATACCGGTATTTATGTAATCCACTGGTAAACAAAATAATTTTATAATGGAAAGTGCTATTCAAAATTTGTTTGTTTACAGTTATAATCCTAGGGTATTTATGTAACCCCGGTATTATAAACGCCTCGATCAGACTGCTGGGGCAAAGATATAAAAAAATACTAGGCCTAATTGTTTTGAAAAATTGATGATTTTACTTTATAGGGCCTACTTTCTTGTCAATTACTTGTTGATTATTACTCCTATTGTATAATTTATCAGAATTATTTATTTATTTATTTATTTATTTATACAAGTTTTCTGTGGCAATTTCCCGTATCGACGCTTTCGAACTTCAGTAGCCTGATCATGGCGATTATATAATACCGGTATTTATTTAATCCCCTGGTCTTGAAAATGTATAAACAAACAAATTTTGAAGAACACTTTCCATTATAAAATTATCTTGTTTACATTTTTAATAACAGGGGAATAAATAAATACCGGTATTATAATCGCCATGATCAGGCTGCTGCTGGTATGTTTTGGGTGTTAAATAGAGTAATAACAAAACCGAACAGGTCGCTTTCCCAAACAAAGCTAAATTTTGAAAAAATCTTATGAAGATATTATGGATAGGCCCCAGTATTGCATTTACCCTGCCATCATAACAGATTAGTGTATAGCGACAGACGAGGAGAAAAAGAGAAACCCCATTTGGCAGACCATATATATTGATAGGACAAAACAAGGACCATTCTTAGGGACACAGCTGTTTCAGTACTGATTATATTGCAGGCAGTATTATATGGAGTATACAGTGACTTTTTAAATTAACTTTGGTTGAAGAGGCAACCACCACGTTATATATGTAACTGAAATTGGAGGATAGAGAAAAATTGGACTTGGCGGGATTCGAACCACGATCTACGCTGAACCGGGGCGTAGATCGTGGGTTCGAATCCCGCCAAGTTCAGTTTTTCTCTATCCTCTAATTTCAGTTTCATTACTGATCCCAAAAGCCAATCCAGCATGACATTAGACACGATATGGTTGCCATTAGTTACGGAAGAAGTGAAGTTCAAGTGGAAGTTGCAAACTAGTATAGCCTACTCTGGCGAGGATTTGTGGTCGAGTGGTTAGAGAACTTGCCTTTCAATCGGGAGTACGGCAAGTCTAATTTTACTGTGCTATGGTGCTGATGCCATATCATAGCGGCGTTTCCTGATAACTCTGTGACGATTGTTAAAACTGAGGTAGTCGTACAAATGTTTCAGCTTGGAATTGACGGTCGACGAGCAGAATGCGCACTCATTGAGAATTCGATACACTGAGTACTTAGTACAAATGCCCCTAGTTCGAAATTACGCCACAGCGGTCTATAACATTTACGCGGGCAACCCTACTATTTGGATCATAGAATCGTTTCATCTCACATGTTTCCACACGGATCTTCTGTGTTGTAAGTACCTATATAGGTTTTTTTCGAAGGTAAATCACGCATAAAAGCAATTTAATGATTGTATCCCATTGACGTCTTCAGTCGCCTCTGTAGGTTAGTACATGTGTTGAGTTACGACACGTCTCAGATCGTATGGTATGTATACCAGGCGCGGATCTCGGGAAAACTAAGGGGGCTATAGCCCCCCCCCCATTAGGTTCTGATTTTACACTAGATAAAACTGTATTTTTAACTACATGCAGTACAACTATAAAATTCATTACCTCTATTACCAATCATCAGATAAAAATCAGGAAAATCAGAAACCCAACTATTTCAGTCCTATTTTTCCAAAAAATTCTCCCGTGGGAGACCCCCGGGCCCCCTCATGCACAATTGTATTAATTCCCTGTACTGTAGACACCTTATTGCTCTGAAGATGCGTAAAACTCCAGTATTTCAACCCTATTTTTGAAAAACATTCAGCCCCTTTCATATCTTCCGAACCTTCTGGCTCATGCGCAAAGGACACTAAGGTCATTAATTTAAAAGCTGCGTACCTACGTCCATGAGAACGGCTTTCCCCATTTTATACCCTACACTTTTATGAAAATGGTTTGAGGGGCGACAAATTATACACCGCCCCCTTCGAAAACCTATCGTTACGCCACTGAAAAGTGCCTCTCCCTTTTAAGAGCTCTGGGACCGCCTCTGATTATATTGGCAATTTTTAGCAATTCACCTTTTTTATTCGTATTTAATCTTAGCCCCCTCCTTGGTCTTATTCTAGATCCGCGCCCGGTGTGTACAGAAACTTGCACAAGTACTTAAGCTATCTGCCACCTTAGCCGACATAAACCTGGGCACATTAGGGTGACGTTTCACCTACAACGGTTGACAATTGTGATGGACTATAGAGTTCTATGTAGGAGATGGGACAGTCGCTTCCCGCAAAGAATTTTTGATGGCGTTTCTGGGGCCACCTGCTAGTTGCCACGCCTCCTATGATTCTTCTTATTATTTTAATGCCTCTTCTATCGAATATTGGCGATCATCATGGTGTTTTGAAGCTGGAGTCTGCTGCTCCGAAAAGGGTTGTCATACTCTTAGGCCGGCGACACACTATCCTAGCGGCTGAGAGGGATGCATTCTGGCGGGATGACATCACGACGCGGACACACTGTATTAAAAATTACTGATTTTAGTATTTTATAGCCTTGATCCGATCAATCTTACTCAAGTTATACACTCAACTGAATGTTTATTTATTTCTCCCGCGTCCGGTTACATTCCCTGCCGCAGCACTATCAGGTCGATAATCGTCGGCACGGTGCCACCGGAAATGTGTGACTTATTATTAGGCTCCATGCATTCATGTCATCCCTTCAAACCTTCCCCTTTTGGCGGGACGGCAAAAAGAGATAGTGTATCGCCCGGTCTTACCCAAACCACTGCCTCAGGTTTTTTTCAGCCAGGATATTCTTCTGTCGGGGTCCTCTGTCCTTCGATCTTCCCATGGATTATTACATGCAGAAGGCGATACTTTTCATAATATGGTCCAAATATTCGTCTGTATGCCCACATTTCAAATGCACTGTTTCTGTTCTCCATAGATTTTGCCCAAAGTCCATCCCTCTCATGACGATCAGTCATTGAAAAGGCGGAGCAGGTGGCTCCAGCATTAAAAAAACAGTTTTGGCAGGCTCAAATGTCCATCCCTCCCATATATGACACTAGACTCTCCTTCTTGCGCCCAGAGTAACCAACCGGAAATGGCAGAGCACTTCTTATGTGTCTGCCCTCACTAATGGATCCAGCTGAGAGGGATGTTCTAACGGTTGCCACTCGTCAAAGTTTGGGGGTTCGTTTACAGAAGTAAATAAATAAATATTGACTTTTTCCATTACTATAGGCTTAGCGGAGTTGGGCTATAAAATCCTCTCTTACACTCAACTAGGAAGGCCCGGGGCCGCCTGCTTCACATGTAAATGTTGCAAGTGTGAGGCTCGAACCAACAACCTTTCGGGTGAAAGTCGGAGTCTGTACCACAACTCTACATGTCCTGACTGAGAAGTAAGGAACATTATGACGATGGTAATTGAATTCAAGGTAACATCGGTCCTGCCGGCTGCCATGCCTTGTAAGGGAGCTGTTGTCAGAAGTCACGATTCAGGCGTTGCCTAAGCTGTGCTGTACCCCGGCCTGTGATTGGTGAGCGAAGTGGACGCTATTCTAAACAAAACAAAATTAGTCAGGGCCAAGGGAGGACGACAGGCCCGGTTTTCTATGACGTTTTGTGTTCTTATTTCATAAATTACATAAAACTCTCATGTGTTCCGATTGCAGTGCCAACGAATTCGACGGTAACCGTGCGGCCAATAAGAACGGGTTTCGTGCACTACCAAGAAGACATCTCCTACAGCTGTCCGTGGTTTCTCGCGCTCTTCTGCCAGTGGGAAGTACATCTACAACGACAACTCATTATGAAACACCTGGCGAGAATGTTTTGAAAGTTCGAAACACCGGCAAAAATTACTAAAATGGACAACTTTCCTATGCAAATAATTAAAAAATGCCCTTATCTGTCTGCTAATTGTGGTGATTATTTTCAATCTTATTATGGAATTAAAAATGAAAACAATGGAAGCGATACTCAAGAATTGTTTTGTTTACATAATTAATTAATATCTTAGACCATGCAATACTCTAGACACAGCAGATGCACTGCATGAGAAAGTTGGGGCACCAACATAATGTTTATCTTTTGCCAGTGGGTGACGTCACAGCCCAGATTACCCAGCAACAGAGACTTTGTTGCTAGGTAACCTGGTCACCCGAGTGACTAGTTTGTTTTTTGATAAAATAACGGACTGATCGTTAAGTTTCTAATTGAATATTAAATAAGACGTGTTACAAAAGTAAAGAAATGCCCTCAATCCAATCAGGGGCGTAAAATTGGGGGGGGGGGGGCGGTTCAACTTGCCCCCCAGCCCCGAGCATTGTAAGACGTCCCCTTTGCAGCAATATGAATATAGGCATTCCTGTTTTAGCTTTGTAAAATCTACAGCTATTTGGCTTACTTTACAACTATTAATATGCGTGAAACCCTACTATTTTGCTCTTATATTTTCAATTTTTCCTTATCCTACTTGACGACGTCAAGGTCTACTTAGTTTTGCCCCCACCATCATTCTAAAACTTTACGCCTCTGAATCCAATTAATTAACTAAATAGCCGTTTGTCATAATCGTGGCTTGTTCATAGTTTTTAAATGTCACTAAAATTTAAAGACGAAATAATTTTAAAAGTTAAAATATAGAATGGGGACGACAAAGTAACAGTGTTGGCTTCGTTGATCATTTGAATTGCTGTAAATTCAAAAAAAATTTACAGCGGGAAAGAATGCTCTACCCAAGCCAATAAATCAACAATCAGAGCGAGGATTCTCCATAAGTTAACCATGGGCGATCTAATTGGGGATTGACCCCCAATCATAGCAGGTAGCCTTCAATTAGAAAGTTATCCATTCTCCAGTTATTTTATTAGTTACTTCTCGTAAGTCCTATCAATGGCTCCCAACAAAATGCCTGAAACTATACGACCACGATATAACTAAAAAACAGTCGCTCCCGGACCATCTTAGAAAAGCAGCATATGAGACAGTGCACCGGTGCTATCCAGAGAGAGAATGGCTTCACATCTACACAGATGTGACCGGGCGAAGGAAGAACTGGAGCTGGTTACTACAGCCGTCTCTTCGAGGGTTACAGCGCGCAGTAGGATCCCCACTAAGCAACTTCGACGGAGAGATAGCCGCCGTTGAAAACGCAGCCCAGAAGTTACTGCAGTTCCCAGATTGCAGAAAGGCAGTACTGCTAGTTGACTCACAAGCAGCTATCATAGCACTCACAAAAAACAGCTACACAGAGTGTACTTCCACATTAAAATGCAGGCAGCTACTGAGCCAACTCATAGAGCAAGGTCGGGAGTTGGTGATGCAGTGGATTCCGAGTCACGTCGACATACTTGGAAATGAAAAGGCGGACTTCTTGGCAAAGATGGGCACAAAACTACCTCAACCCAGCAAAGCAACACCCCTCACGGCTGTGAAAAACCTCATAGACATATCAGTACGGAGGACAAACCAGGACAGACTGCGACTAGCCTCAAGTGGAAAACAATGGAGCACACTGTTAAACAAACCCGTAAAGAAGAACCTACCACGGCCCACTACAGTAGCAGTCTTCAGAACAATAACCGGGCACGATCTTTTGGCATCCCACCTCCACCGAATTGGAATATTGAGGTCCCCCGACTGCGTCCTGTGCGGGAGTACCCCTATGGCCGCCAGCCACCTCAAGGACTGCCCGATGCTTGATGATGAAAGAAACGATCGACTTACCGGAGATGAACACACGGCACATCTATACTGGTCAGCGCGGCGCCTGATGGCAGAAATGCCAAGGGTGGGCGTTGGCTAGTAAGTAAGTAAGTACTTCTCGTAACCATTGGCTACCCCTAATTTTTTCACATCATATGGTTTATTTCATTGGCTAATCTATTAAAACTTTAATGCATGAAAGTTGATAGATAAACAATCCGTAGCTCATGCCATTGAGGGTGTCGACCTGAGGACTGATAGGGGTTCTCGTGATCACTGCTCAATTTGTGATAAGCAGCATGTTCGGCTGTCACGTTTTCCCCTAACGATGAAGGTAAGCTCTCATTACGGGAGGGTAAACAAAAGTAAAAAATATATTTTTGACGGGCTCGAACGTCGAATGCTACGAAGAAAATTGCCACCGCAAAATTAAATCCTTTTTATTTTTTTATTTTATTAACTCAGCGATTTTTTAAAAAATTTGGCTCATCTAATAGAAAACTATTTCGTGCATAATAGTTTTTTTTTTTTTTTTTTAATGCGCCTGAACCATGTGGGGATACGCGCTTTCTGGTTTGTAGTTTGCTGGTGTTGGTTGTCTGTATTGTGTGTGTGTGTGCGTGAGTTGATGGTGTGTGTGGCAAACTGCGATCAGGAGGGCACTGGACAACGGGTTGCCCAGTGACCGTCGGGTATTTTTACTTTTCGGTTTTGTACTTCTTGCAAACATCCCAGAATACGCGAAATTTTAGTCCTGACTGGTATTTATGAAAGAACTAAGGTATCAAAAATCTAATATTTCCTATTATATGATGCATGAAGTAGTCTTCTACAACTTCCATGAGCCAAATCTATGATTACTTTAATTAAAAAAAAAAAAAAAAAAACATCAAATTTTGGGGTGCTCATTTTCTACGTAACATGTCATCTTAACAAGAGTTTACAAACTATGGTGGAAACCGCCCTTAAGGTTGTCCTGATTATCATCACGATGGGATAGGCTATATTTCGTTCAATTGTCTAACAAAAACAATACTCTAAGATGGAACTGCACGAATTTTTATAATGGAACATTATGTAGGATTTTAAACATTAAAAATTTATAACTATATAATAATGGTTTTTTATCTAACGAGGCAGTAGTACTAAAATAATTATACACTATATACCCAATATATTGATTATATAAAAATTATTTTGAATACGGTATATAATGAGATTATATGTTACTAAAATATTATTTAAATATATTGTATTCTAAGTAATTTAATAAAAAGAAACTTGCCGCAGCGATTGCACAATTTTAGAGGAAGATTATTAGAGAAGGGTTTTGAGAAATTAGATAAAATTAATATGTGGTTTTAACAATTAACATTAATAACGGAATGTAACGAGTGACAGAGAATCTGTGGTGCCTATATTCCTGCTATGTTGCTGGTTGCTGCATGGAAACTAAGCTCCATAGCCAATTTTGTTAAAAAATTATTGGAATTAATACAGATTTAACAGAATCAAGTCTTGTAATAAAATTCGCGACCGGTTTCCGGATGTACTATAGAAAGTTTTCGAACAAAGTTTATTCATTCGTTATGTCAAGACATGTAGTGTAGTTGTACGGACTCTGACTTTCACCCGAAAGGTTGTTGGTTCAAGTCCCACACTGGCTACATTTTCTGGCCATGCTTCGGAGGGCATGTAAAGCAGGCGGTCCCGGGCCTTCCTAGTTGAGTGTAAGAGAGGGCTTTATAGCCCTAACTCCGCTAGGTTGGCTTAGTAATAGAACAAAAAAGTCCTTATTTATTTATTTTAGTAATAACTTTATTATATAACTTGATATTTTGAAGCTAAGTTAGTCAATTATTTTACAATAATGTGAAGAAATATCAAAAAGTTACCACGGAAGCGGTTAACTATGCTAAATGTAACTGACCGATTTAATACTGTACGTATACGGTATTATGATAAAAATAAGTTGAGGAAAATTCAATGTAATGAAAAAAAGGAAAATAATAATCATAATAATATTTAAATATTTATTTAAAAAAAGGCATAAAATATAAAAACCAATAAATATAAATGAAATAAATACCCCAATATTGCAAATAATTACAATACCGGAATAAAAACAAGGATAATAATATTAAGTAATAAATAGTAAATAATAAGAGACAAATGATAATTAGGTGAATAAAATAAACAATAATAAAAATTACTGACTTAAAAAACGTAATGCACCCAGTTGTTTAAATTTAAAAAAAAATAATAATTAAGACTCTCGTCTCACCTATCCCAATTTTAGACCACCATTACAAGCAAGTTCTTTCAATGAATTAGTTTGTGTAACAATAACATTGGTAAATTAAGAAGGTTTTCGAATCATTTCACATTTTCTATCCATCCGTCTTAAGAATTGTGGGGGCTTCAGTCAACTAAATTTAAATCAGATCAGATATGAAGGACCATAGAACACCAATAATAAAAGACACCAACGCCGGGCACCGGCCAAGAAAGGAGTAAACAGAAGAATGAAATACGCAACAAACTCAAGAGGATGGCCCGAGACAGAAAAAATGGAGAGGATGGAAAGTTTAGCTGCAAACCCATCGATAGATTGCTACAACAGACAAAGAATTAGGGAACAAAAGACTTAAACTAGGACCTCTGTTTTTAATAAACCGTTAAGAGGACGTGGAACGTTGATTTCGGTCACCACTCGATCACGCAAAATAAGTCAGTCTACATTTCATTTAATTTACTACGTAAGCTATAAAGACTTGGTCTATCTAATTTGAAGAAGACTACTTCATACACAATAGCATAGGGTATCTTTACTTTTTGGTACTGCCTTCATCCTCTGCCTTTTTCTATGAACTTTACAATACGTGACATTTTAGTAATAGAAATATATATAGTTTTTGTTCTATTACTAAGTCAACCTAGAGGGGTTAGAGCTATAAAGCCCTCTCTTACACTAAACTAGGAAGACCCGGGACCGCCGGCTTTACATGCTATAAGAAACATGGCCAGAAAATGTAGCAAGTGTGAGGCGACTCGAATTAACAACCATTCGGGTGAAAGTCGGAGTCTGTACCACTACTCCACATGTCCTGACTCCCTTAAGTCCATTAAAAAATTGTAACACCTACAATTAAAAATGCTATTGTGTATTAGTCCTTAACAACTTCCACAAGCCAAATCTTTATAACTTACGTAGTAAATTAAATAAAAAACGATTAATCCAGGGGGACTAGTATCCACGTTCTCCTAAAATAAAAATACTTAGGGTAGGAATAATGACATAGCCATAAGCTTAAATTAAAATTAAAATTATAATAATAAATAAAGTAAGTAATATTAAACCACTCCCACTAAGTAGAAATAATTATTACTGTTTTGTGCTACTAGAATTTAAAGCGATTTTATTGTCATAAATAGTGTGGGTAGGCTAGAATGCGAAATAGCAGACGTAATATAATATAATTATAATATAATAAAATAGACAATAATAATACCGATAACTTAAACTGAATTATAATTCTGATAAAGATTCGGAAGTTACGCAGTTGTCAACAGTGAAAAAAATTTCAATAATATATCCAAAATTTGCACACAATCTCTGTCACCAATTTTGCACAGCCCAATTTAGCCTATAGCACAAAAAACATGTATAAGAAAATTTTTCAAGTTTCACGAAAATTTTATGAAAACGGTAAATGGAATGTTTAGTAAGAATCACACGTTAAGATGATTTAAAAATCAACTTAACAGCAAACATTTTTAAAAGTCTACAAATTTAAGAACGGTGGTAAATTCACTTAAAGACAATAAATAATAAACAAATTTCTTTGAATGTTGTGAGTTATCTCTCTAGGCCTCTCACACCCCAAAGCGACTACATTAGTAATACTTAGACGTATTATAGAGTAAAAGGCTGACCGTTTAATAGACTCCGATTTGTGCAAGTTATTTTTCAATTAACTTTTAATTATAATTTGAAGATGTAAAAACGTCTAATTAATACCCCATGGGTGCATTCGCAATAAATGTTGGCGACCTCATGGTTAGTGTCAAATTGGGTCCAATAAACGGCTGCCCTATTTATCACAATTTCGGTACAACACTGGCCATACTTGTTTTTGGCAACGTTGCTTAGCTTATTCCTGCCTGACAATTTAAAGTTTCAAAAACCGGAAAGCCCAAAAACATTTTGTTACCATTTTGCTACATTTGATTCGTAAAAAAAGCTCAATCGAACTAATTAAATATCACTGAGTATGCACTAACACAATGACAATGGCAGAACTATCTGATTTTGACGATTTAACTTCACACTTTCTTGTTGATTTAACAGACCATATTATTATCAAATATCAAAACTTTTATTCCCTCCAAAATACAATACGAATAATGCGTAGCGTACTGCGGCGACAAGATTCTGGCGGACCCTTTTGATTAAAATCTACTTACTCTGAGTTTATTACCGTCATAATAAATTTTGGGTTAATTAGACATACCACTAAGAAAAAGTGGTGGACTGAATGAAAACAATCTCACACACACCGGTGATTCCATGGCATTCTCATTCTTCTTAGATTCACTCTCTCCTGGTTTGGGGACCAGCCAATAATAAGAATCAAAATGCATAGTAGACAAATTTGATTTAGATACGAAAGATCAGTGCAGTGCCGAAATTGTGATAGCAGCCAAAATGTCTAATTCTACAATAAAAGTATACGAAGGAACGCTGTGACTTGCGCTCATCAAGGCACAAAAATAAAGACGTCACAAATAACTACTATACAGTACAAAAATTGCAATGCAATGTTCCTTAAATAACCTATACCTAACTTATGAAAATAAATATTACCATGAAAACCAATGAATGATGACAGTCGTTTGTAGGTGCCTAGAAACCAACTCCTTATAAGTATTTTTTTCTTCTTTTTTTGAATATAGTAATCTTAACAGGTTCATCTCACCCTAAACCAAACAAAATGAGCTCTCCCTAACCAATTGACAGAATTGAAACAAAATACGCACAGTTTTTCATGCACAAGTTTCTGAAATTTCATGCAAGGCTTTAAACTGTAAGACCCCATTAATAGAGTACTTAAAGTACCGTAACGCAAACACTACTTCGCAGGTTTTCAGGTCTGTTGTCAATTAAAGCCACTGTTATTATTATTTTGTAATAATTCCTTTTATCAAGTGTTCAATAATGAATTTAAGTAAAATATTAAATTTAAACTTCTACGTTACGGCAAACTGATTCATTAACGTCCTAATGAATGCCAATCGGTACGCGAAGTTGGTTTGCGTTAGGCGAATAATTCCGTCAGACCTTCTTACATGGTACATACCGTTATCACGGTAACAAACATGGCAAAACAGCTGAGAGTTCCATTTAAAACAAAAAAAAAAAAAAACAATTTTTCTAGCGACAAAAACTTTAGATACGCTTGCTGTTTCTTGCTTAACTTTGAATACTAAGAGTCTTAAAAACGGGAAGAAACGTTGCCTTGTCATTTAAAAACAGAACAAGTTTATATTAAATATGTTCTTGTCATCCGAAACATCATTTTCTATTAATGGGCTCTAAGCACTTACTTAATCACTCAGATGGGTTAGCCTCTAGGCGCCGTGAGGTACTATGTAGAAGTATTTTTTAAAAATTCTACTGCTTAGGCACGAATCATAAGGCAAAACATTTTCGAAAGTGGATTATCTTGTAACGGTACAGAAACCGTTGCCATCACCAGATCTACGCTACACCGAATTCAGGCTATAATAACATTTGCTTATTTAAGTTACAAATTCATTACACATTACACATACTCTTGCATTCGCCAGAATGGAATCAAAGGCATCAAACAGAAACTGGTAAGTTTTTACATCAGTCACCTCCCAAGAATTTGCCTATATGTCGAATTATTTTAATTTAGGCAACCATTTTGTTTCTACTGTAAAATGTCGAATGTAGTCGTTTCTACCGCGTTTATTATTATCCAATTACATTCGACATTTTGCAGGATGAAGGAGACATCAGTTAAACAAAAATCCCAAATTCAAATATTTCGACATACGACATTTTGCAGTAACCACGACGATATGCAACATTGTCAGAACCGGGCTCTTTTTGTACACTTTTGGGAGCCGAGGTGCTTGAAGAGTAGAAATAATAGCACCGCTGCCTGTGGACAATAGTAATTACAACTACCCAGATCCTTGTGTTACAAATGACTTCAGCATTAGCTATTACATAGATTTTGAAGGCAAAAAGCAAAAAAATGGACAAGCTCACCATAGCCACCTTGTAACAGACATGAGCCCGATTTCGCCAAGTTTGTTTAGAAGTCTTTCCATCACCGTACTCTTGGTGTCAGATGTAGAAACCTACCCAAAAACAGCTCTATAGATTTGATAAAAAAATAATTGCATTATCCATATTTTGCATTTTCTGTCAAAAATTTCTCTCCACTTATTATTATTATTATTTGGCAATTCAGACTAGCCACTCGGCCATTGTCTGCAGCCACATTTAGCCAGCAAGATATACAATGCACAATATTGTATGCATCACTCTGAAGACCTAAACTTAAGCTAACTAAGTTAGCTCAGTTGACTAAGCTAGAAATAATAATAAAAAATAGTTCACTCTTAAATTATTGGATGTCAACCACGCTTTATAAAATAGAAATATCTCTGTACAAAACAAAGGATGCCAGTGATGAAACCATTATCGCAAATTCCCGGCTGCATCCACGTAATTAAATTTAAAAAAAATTGTTACAAAGTGCCATTCTTCGGCATAGCTACTAAATAGATTGTTAAAAAATGTTCAGTCCTACCTAAATATATATAATTAACCTAAACTCTCACATGCGAAACATTTGAATTTCTCTATGATCTTCTTTGTAGAAGATGATACATTGATAAGGTTCCAAAAATTACCATTGAAACATTGAAACGGTTATAACGGACAATTCCATCATTGTGATGATACAACAGAGAAATTCGATAATGTTTAGCATATGTGCAAGAGGCATATACAAGTGCATATAATATAACGTATCACTACTCACTACGTAATGAAATGCAATGAAACACAAAGCAAACGAGGTTGGATTCATTGCAAAGTCCTCAATTCCCAGGGAGATGGTCGCCGCGCCATTTTCCGTGTTCATGCTTCCACTACCAGCCTTGCAGATCATTTGGTTAGACAGGAATCTGCCCAAACAGAACGTGAAAAACATAGGATCAAATTATTCGATCAAACTTCCATGTGGATACATACACGAAGTAGAACATTAATGAAGCAACCACATTTTTCAAAAGTACGAAATCTGTATGTTTTGACAAATAGAATGGTCGTAAATCAGTCGGGTAAATATTTTGATTTTTCAAAATGCTGGTGTTTTTTTTTTTACAAATTTTTCATAATACCATTTTCATAACCATCTAGCTGGATAATGAGGAATTAATTAATTAAAAATACCCTACTGCTTTTTTAAAAACAAATATTTAAAATTCCCTGCCTTACGATACATTGTGAATCTCCCCCTCCCTCCCACGCTGCGCACGCGGCACTAAGGGGGAAGAGGAAGAAGTGAATTTCCCGAACGTTTTCTCAGTCAGCCAGTCCCTTTACACACGGTATGTTTTGAACAAAAAGTTTTGGGATTCACCCTGCATGATTTTTTTTTCATCAAAAAAACGTTAATAGCATTCTAACAAATTAGTGTGAACATTCAATTGAAAACTTTAGACGTCACTGTAGGTTAGTACCCGTGTTGAGTTACGATACTTCTCTGACTGCATGGTAGGTAGATTCGCACAAGTAGAAGCAAGCTACCACCTTGTCACCGAAGCCGAGTCAAGAAGAGTTAAGGTTCATGGAAATTCAACTTGCGTAATTTCTGAGGTCTGTTTGAACTGTAAATTATACAGGGCTAATATTCCTATTCCGGATAACAGTCAGTACGCGTAAATAGAGGAAAGCCATGGAAGTGATGCAGAAACCAACTCAATTTGACATAGACTTCAGGAGAGAGGTACAGGAACTGGAAGAAGTGATGAATGATCGGAAGTGAATGGACGTGAAGCAGTGGAGCAAGCTTCAGACACACACCTGATACAAGGCGTCCGAAAACATAAAATGACTGTGAAAATCAATAAAATGAAAGAAGTACTACTTACCAAGTCAAGAACTGACCGGATCAGAGACGTATTCCATCGAGTCGTTGACATCCATCTCTTCGTCCTCCTCGTGTTCCGACTTCTCCCCGCTCTGTTTCTCGTAGCGCAGCGTCGCCAAGTAGTTGGCCAGCGTCGTCACTGTCACGTTCAGCATTTCTGCGGCGCGGAAAAGTGTGATTTCCTTCTTCTGGAGCCGCGCCAGTATGTCCGCGGGGCCCTGCTCCGCCCAGAAGTCCTTGGTGCGGTACGGGTGCTTTAAGCAGCCGTAGGCGTCGCGGTAGCGTCCGTATAACGTGCCGTACGAAACTCCCATCAACTCAGCTGCAGCTTTCATTTCAATTTCCTAAAAGCAAATGTTACATTATAAATATATTATGGTCGGGACATGTAGATTAGTGGTACGGACTTTCACCCGAAAGGTTGTTGGTTTGAGTCCTACACTTCCTGGCCATGCTTCGGAGGGCATGTAAAGCAGGCGGTCCCGGGCCTTTCTAGTTGAGTGTAAGAGAGGGCTTTATAGCCCTAACTCCGCTAGTTTGGCTTAGTAATAGAACAAAAAAGTCCTTATATTTATTTATTTATATTATTGCCATGTTCAGGCAATAAGTGATCACCTAAACTGTGACGTAAATTTAATGAAAACTACTACAAGACTCAGAGAAATTGCATCCTAAATTAGCCTGCCTACACCAATGGGTAGCCTACGCTGACCAACCGTTCTCAGCGTTTTGCTGATTAATTCTATTTAACATCAAGAGAAAAATTGAAAGAAAGCTTCTTGACACGACGCCGAGGTAACTTTCCTCCAATAAAATACTTATGATTGTTAATAATTGAAGGGCTGAAAAGACAAGGGGTGCAAGTGATAATATTTCCATTTCGGAGCCAAGTGCACCATGCTGTTACTCCAGTTGCTCTTTATCCTAGAAACCAATAGGAACACCGGGAAAAGGGAGATGCTTGTACACTTTCATTTGAGCTACAAACTTTAGCCTCGATCATCTCGAATGTACTTTTCCGACTTTTAATTCTTTCGGAATGGTTTCTTTAAAGCTAAATCAACGATATAGAACCAAATTTTGTGATTTTATGAGGGGTAGCTAAACTTAACCTTTACCGTTTATTTTTGTCACTTGCACCCCTTGGCCTTCAATTAATCATTTTCAAGCTTTTGTATAAGAGTACGGTCTCACGGCACAAGGTCTCAGTGCTGGATTAGCCAAGTAGCAAATGCTACAGGCCCCGCGCTCCAACGACTGTATGACCGTAATAAAAAATGTTTATTCAGATAGAAGCGATTTTCCCCAATTTATAAGTTACCTAGCGCATTTACTTGCCTCTCATGATCACTAACTGCAGTGGCGAACATTCTTTTTCAACATTAAAACGTATTAAAAATGAATTAAGGAACACGATGGGCCAAGAACGTCTAAATCGGCGGCAACGAGAAGGCTGACGAGCTGGCCAAACTTGGCACTACATTGGAGCAGCCGGCAAGTACACTGTCGTACGCGGGTACACCTCCGTTAAATCCACCATAGACAGAGCTGTAAGAGCAGAAACCGCCACAGACATACAAGAGCAGGGAAAAATTGGGCTACCCTTATTCACCCGCCAATACCCAGCTTCCTGCCGAGGGCAGTGAGCGTTGCTGTCTTCAGAATCACTACCTTAAACTTGAGCGACCCGAGGGCCTCTTGACAGAATATACTAGAGGCCCCCGCGCTGGCTTAATCCGGCACTGCAAGGTCTACAGCATTCCCTCAACTGAAGTCTATGTTCAACCCAATACACACCTTATTTTTTATAGCTTCCATGAGCCGTCGCGTGAACGGCTCCTCCCAGAACTGCTGCCGCCGGCCCGTCGCCAGATAGTCGTTCATCTTGATGACGTCCGAGAACTGGGCATGAATGGGGTTCTCGAAGTTATTGCTGTTGGGATTTCTGAGCTGCAGCTGCTGCTGTTGCTCACGGTACTCGCGCTCCCGTTCTCGCTCCCGCTCCAGGCTTATATTTTGATATTCGTCCGTTGTACGGTAGTCCTGCAAACCAAGCCACAATCAGTACATCTAATGCAGTGATCACGACTCTGACTCTGTTGCTTTGAGTCCCGCGCTTGTATGCTTCAGAGAGCCTGTAAAGCTGGTGGTGCCGAGTCATATTAGTCGAAGATAGGCCCAATTTAGGTACATCATCCTGCATTTATAAGATTTTAGTAGGAAACATGATTTATATAAACCTAATGAAAAATCACTGAATATTAAGCAAACTGGGGTCACCCCAAAATCTGATTATTGTTATTGTTAATTGTAATATTTGTATACATAATAAACTGCATTCATGCTAGATATCACCGCACCCGAAACTGAAAATTCCCTACTTTACTAGTATTAAATGCATTAAATTTTCTTATTCGTTTAATGCCCCTTCTACCGAAGACTGGCGATCATCATGGCAATTTGAACTTTGGAGACTGCTGCTCTGAAAAGGGAAGTGGTGCTCTTGCCAAACTATTGCCTCAGGTTTTTCAACCAGGACGTTCTTCTACCTTCAATCTTTTCTTGAATTATTAGACACAGAAAGCGATACATTTCGTTTCTCATCACAAGGCCGATGTATATTAGTTTTCATTTCTTAACTGTCAGCAGCAACTTCGTCCGTATATCCACATTTAAAATGCACTGATTCTGTTCTCCATAGGCGGGGTTTCCACAATGGTCAATGGGAAATATGGTTTTGACGGGGTAGCAGAATTTTTAGTATGTCTTTAATGTCTGCTAAAACGCCAATTTCACATTTCTCATTGACCATTGACGTATGTGGAAACCCCGCCTTGGCTTGTGTCAAAGCCTCCATACCATATAGAACTATTGAGAATGTATTAAATCAAATAAAATAGATAATGCAGGCTAACAGATTTTAGGGTAATCCTGAGGTGGCCAATATCCACTTAAGTCATTTGCCGATTAAGGTCTACAACGAATTGCAAACTATTGGACGGGCAAGCCTTATAGTACTGATGTGTGATTTAGATACGTAGGGTACGGTACCTGCAGCTGAGATATGAGCGTGGAGAAGTTGTGCTCGTTGCTGGAGTCCATGTAGTCGTTATCATCTGCGTGACTGTACGCCTTTTGTGACGTGATCTCTTCTATATCGCTTCCATCCTGTAAATAGAAAAAAAGTGCTGAACGCCGCTAAAGAAGTTTTCACTTCAAAAAAATCTAGCTATGCTCGATTTAAACATCACCGGCAGTACTACCACAGAACCGTACGAACAGAATTTCAACTAAAGAAAAATCACAATTTATATAGCCATTTTAAATAGTCAAAAATTGAGTTAAACAATTTCTGTATTGAGTTAGCTCAAACGACTCGTATCTGTACTTGGTTAAGTCATGCTTTCGCCTGTTTCATTGCTTCAATGGTAAGCTTGTATCAGCTTGTCCATTATCGCTTGTAGCCGGTGTGGGTTGACATCGAGAACGTATACCAGTTTGCCAATGGCCAAAAATTCATACGAAACCAATACAAATAATGTCCGGAATCCATGGTGTCGTTGACATTGGACAAGGGACACATGAACTACTATAAGTAGGCCTGGGTCCATAAAAAGTCCTTCCATTACTACTACTACTACTAATAATAATAATAGCAGCTCAAACAGGGGCATCTTATTATTATTATTATTTTATTTTATTCTTAAAAGGTTAAATCGCATACAATTTAATGGATCTATCCGATTAGTCTCTTCAATCGCCTCACTAAGTCATCTAATAGGTACTTGTGCCGAGTTACTACACGGTTTCCGACCGCAAGGTGTCTTGACTCGCACAGGTACAAGCACGCTACCACCTTGCCACCAAGCCGCTTTATATAGTATATACTTAAATAGTATGAATTTCGGCGAAGTGTTTTCTTTCATGAAGCCGTAATTTTTGCTTTCCAATTTATACGTAGTATAAGGAAAGCTTTGTGATGGTCGAAATTTTCGATTCCGAGATTTCAACGGATTTACACGTTTTGAGGTCCCAAGAACCCAAAAAAGTGGTTTTTACAAAATGTCTGTCTGTCGGTCGGTCTGTTCGTCGATTTCCGGGCAAACTACTCAGTGGATTTGAGTGAAATTTGGCATGTAGGTTCACAAAAATCATACCTCGGGACCATTTTTTTTTTTTGGGCTAACTCAATTTGGGGGGGTTTTATTTTCAAAAAACTCCAAAAAAACGTCTAAAAAAATTATTTCTCAAAAACGGCTCCAACGATTTCTTTTAAATTCTCGTAGATTGTAGTCGTTATTAATGTTGACAAAATGCGGGGGGTCGCTTGCCCCTTGATAGTTTGCTTCTGGGGGTAAAAAAATAAAAATAACTAAATTTTAATGAAAAAATGACTAAAAAATGCGAAACCTTTCTATCGATGATTTCTACCTTCAAGCATGTTTTAGGTGTTAAATTGAGTAACGAAACCGGTTGCTTTCCCAAAAAAATATTTGGTTTTGCCCAAAAAATTATTTTTTGAAAAAAATGATAGAAAATTCGCGCTCAAATGCATTGCATGCCCTGCCATTATTGCTGTGTGGTAATTAATGTGTTTGTTTGACCTATCGAGAATTTACCTCACTTCCAGTGACGTCAGGTGGACAACCGCCCCCCCCCCCCCCGAGATATCGGAAATTTAACCATAGGAAAAATATTTGCCATAAAATTACTAATTTTCTCTATCTAATAATTTTGATAAATTGGAAAGCATGTTCGAGTGAACTCGGACCGGTTCTTTTTAAACAGTACCAGTTTTGCAAAGGCAAAAATTTAACAACAATATGAATTAAGGAGAAATGGAGCTCCTCATTTTCCTTTGTTGTTTTATTGCACAAAGTCAAATTTCTCATGAAATTTTAATAGTAGGCATAATAATTGAGATGTCTAAGTGTCTTCATTTTGATACATACTATACGGCTGAGGGTACCACCAATGAGCCACAGATTTGGAAGTCCTTCGTCCTGGCATCCTCAGTGACCGTTATTTTTCACAAATCAAGTTCCATAACTGGCCGATTGGTGATAGTGACGGCTATATAATGCACATCAAAGGGTAGAAGAGTATTGTTTCCGGTTTGTGACACCTCATGTATAGTTCTATAGATCAATTTTTCATGAGAAATTTGAGATTTGAAAAAAAAAAAAATGGTTAGTGGGGGGTTCCATTATTTTGCCCTTAAGTTAGATAATTCAATGGGAACGTCTAAGGACCACCAGCAGCCCGATCATGGCGATTTGGTATTATTATTATAATACCGGGGTTAATATAATACCATATCAAGTGATGGTATTAATCCAATGGTTTAAAATGAATGAATCGTAAATTTCAGAATTTTTTAATTTTTGATGTTGGTAATCGTCGCAAGAGGGCTAAGCAAATTGTGTATATTTAAACAATTGAATGATCTCCGGCTATATTTTCTTCATTTCTTCTGCATCCGATGTAGACAAATTATTTATAATCCTTAATATATTAAATCACAATTAAAACTTGTTTATTTCTAGGGCGATATGTGTTTATATTTGCTGCGTCAGTTCAGTTCTTCAGTATTACCAACATCACAATTTAAAAAATTCTGAAATTTGCTGTTCATTTATTTTAAACAATTGAATTAACACAATCACGTGACATGGTATTATATTAACCCCGGTATTATAATCACCATGATCAAGCTGTAGCAGTGCTACGAGAATAAAAAATCCCTTCTAATTAAGCAGACGACATATTCAGTTCTCCTTCTTTAAATACCTCCTCTATCGAAGATTGGCTACCATCATGATCACCAACTTCCCTTGGATTGATTACATGAAGAAAGCGATACTGCTCTCATCATAATTCGTCACCCTAAAGTCAGAAGGACGTAGGCCTACGAAACAGTGACGTGGTAGCAGACATTCAAGACTTAGGCGGGGTTTCCACCGACCTCTCATTGCAGAATGCAAATGACATTGACGGAAATTTGAATTTTTCTTTTTATAGAAATCTATTAAAATGTATGTACTTAACATATCCCATGACGCCATTTTTTAATTTTAGTTTGTTTGTTTGTGATTTTACTGTATGATCATTGATCAATTTTAACTATGGCACAGAGGAAAATAAACATTTCCGTCAATTCTGCAATGCGAGGTCGATGGAAACCCCGCCTAAGTCTTGAATGTCTGCTACCACGTCACCGTTTTTGTAAATAGTCCTAGCCGGTCGGTGGAATGGGCACCTAAAGACAACTTTTCGAGATAATTGCGTTTCTGTGTCTGTATAAGCTAGTCTGCAACAAACGGCCACATGATATGCCCTCCTAATCGCAAATTTCAGCCTTATTTTAAAAATTAAATTTTTCAGTGTATGCAATGTTAGAGCTAAGGCGGGGTTTCCACCGACCGGCTAGGGCTAGTGACGTGGTAGCCGACATTCAAGACTTAGGTGGCGTTTCCACCGATCTCGCATTGCAGAATGCAAATGACATACAACAATTCGTTATTTTTATAAAAGTAAATCAATGTGTTGGTGCTCAACATATCCCATGACGCCATTTCCTAATTTTATTTTAGTTTGTTTGTGATTTGATCAATTTTAACAATGGCATAGAGTAAACCAAACATTTCAGTCAATGCCATTTGCATTCTGCAATGCAAGATCGGTGGAAACGCCACCTAAGTCTTGAATGTCTGCTACCACATCACCGTTTTTGTAATTAGCCCTAGCCGGTCGGTGGAAACCCCGCCTAATGACCAAAGTCACTAAATCTGGTCATAACTCAATTTTCCCAAAAATGTTGGTTACGCCGTTCTTTAGGGTGACGATATGGCATCATAGTTAACTTACATTAATAGATACAGAGCTCTCCAAGAGACTGGGATCCAAGAGACCATCATATTCCTCCTCCTTCTCGCGCTCGCGCTCCCGTTCTCTCTCCTTTTCCCGCTCGCGGTCCCGTTCCTTCTCGCGTTCTCGTTCCCGGTCCCGGTCCCGCTGCGTGGGAGCGGGAGGACGGCGGGGCTCGGACTTGGGCTGCGCAGGTGCATAACTAATGGAATCATCGTCGTCAGATATCCCCTTCCCTGAGACATCGGCGAGTCCTTTGATTTTCAGTTCTTCAGCAGTTTTCAACAGCGAATTGAGATGTGACTACAACAAATAATGAATGCATTGTTAACGGGTTTTGAAGATAGAATAGCGACAGCGGGGAAAGAAAAGAAAGAGTGTCTAACTCGTCCCCTCGACGAAGAAAACCAACCCGGACCCGTGAAGGACAGATAATGATCCCACCTTCCAACAAACCGGAGAAGGCGGGGTTTCCACCGACCTCTCATTGCAGAATGCAAAGACATTGACGTGGTAGCAGACATTCAAGACTTAGGTGATATTCCACCGACCTCTCATTGCAGATTGCAAATGACATTGACGGAAATTTTTGTTTTACTCTAAGCCATAGTTAAAGTTGATCAATGATCATAGAGTCAAGCCACAAACAAACTAAAATTAAAAAAATGGCGTCATGGAATATGTTAAGTACAAACATTTTAATAGATTTCTATAAAAAGAAAAATTCAAATTTCCGTCAATGTCATTTGCATTCTGCAATGAGAGGTCGGTGGAAACCCCGCCGAAGGAAGGGTGCCATAACCCAGGAATCAAGCCACTAGGCCTGCATGAACGAAAATATCTAAACTTAAAGACTGATAAATACAACTGCTTTACTGTTTATCTATTTGTAAAGGTTAATGGCAATAGTGTAATACTATTTAACAAAGTGTTAGTTGGACTTACATTGCCCCCTTCCCCAGACAGTGGGCTCCGCCCTAATCGTTCGAAGACGGCCAATGCCCCTAATGACTATTAACACAGTAGGCAATGTAAGTCCAACTAGCCCTTTGTTACTGGGCGTAACCTGGATTTTTCGGGGGTTGTGATCCTATAGTACCCATGTAGTCAAATGTCGGACGCTTTCCCGTTTTCTCCCTTCAATCAAAGAAAGATATCCAGTACACTAAGGTGAATCAGGGCTTTTTATTATATCGAGTACGTTTCGAACCTCGACCTTATGGTTCTTACTCCAGTTTGCTATCAACTGTACTACACCAGGCCTCCGGACCAAGCTGTAAAGCGCAAAATAAATTAGTATGCCTAAAAACAGGTGAAACTACAGTAGGAGCTCCCCGTCACGTGGTACACTTCAATGAACATAAAAATTTAGGCCACGCCGGCTAATTATTTTTTAACAACTTATTCATAAAAACCGGAAACATTCTACTCCGCGTCAATAATGAAACTACTTTTTATACTGCAGAGTGGTGCTTGAGAGCCCATAAGTCTAACACGGGAATAAAAAACAAAATATGGTACCCTCACTAAGAGCATTAGAGCCGTCGGAATAAACAGTGGAAAAACAATGCTTCTAGTTGGAGTCTGAACACTGTGCATTCTGCTTCGGCGGCGTTTCCACCGACCTCGTTTAGTACCGTGAGCGTGATATTGACGTGGTAGCAGACATTAAAGACAGTCTAAAAATGTCTGCTACCACGTTAATATCACGCTCACGGTACTAAACGAGGTCGGTGGAAATGCCGCCTTCTGCTATGTCCGACAGCCTCAATGAACATGTGCATGACAGTGATAAAATGTCAGAATGTGCAAACACTTGGATGTTTGATGAGAGTTGGCAAGAATGCGAAGGGGCTGGTGAGTGGCTACGCAGTACGCTTCGGGGACGAATGATACCCAGACAATAGGGAAGCACGAACAATACTTATTCCAGGAGCTGAAACAGCTACCTTAGGCGCGGTTTCCACCGACCTGCAAGTGCAAAATACAAATACGGTGACGTGGTAGCAGACATTCAAGACTTAGGCGGGGTTTCCACCGATTTCTCATTGCAGAATGCAAATGACATTGACGGAAATATTTCTGCAATGCGAGGTCGGTGGAAACCCCGCCTAAGTCTTGAATGTCTGTTACCACGTCACCGTATTTGTATTTTGCACTTGCAGGTCTGTGGAATCCCCGCCTATGCTAAGGAAAGATGTAATCAGTGGGACACAATGAGAAACCTCAGGTTACTTGAGGGAGCGAACCGAACCAGTTTCAACTTAGGCGACTATTCCACCTACGTCAATAGTCAATAGTAAATGTGGTATTGACGTGGTAGCAGACATTAAAGACAGTCTAAAAATGTCTGCAACCACTTCAATACCACATTTACTATTGACTATTGACGTAGGTGGAATAAGCGCCTTAAGGCAAAATGTGGATTCGAACATGAGCAGATACGAGAGGTTGGATTATTGGTGTGTTATTATTACAATAGTAGCAGTGACTAGTTTATAGCCTAAATTAAGAAGTTAATGGTCTCACTTGTAATTTGTGGGGCGTGAAAAATATTTTTAAACCGTTGGTGGAGCGCGGCTCAAAAAGGTTGGGAACCGCTGTTATACCTATAGTTCTGATTGTCCACCTGCCAAATTGCAGCATGCCGAGTTACAACAAAAAACACTGTGTTTCCACAAATTTCACAAAAATGGCTGAGTACAGATTTAAATAAAATAAATAAATAAGGACTTTTTTGTTCTATTACTAAGCCAACCTAGCGGAGTTAGGGCTATAAAGCCCTCTCTTACACTCAACTAGGAAAGCCCGGGACCGCCTGCTTTACATGCCCTCCGAAGCATGGCCAGAAAATGTAGCCAGTGTAGGACTCGAACCAACAACCTTTCGGGTGAAAGTCAGAGTCCGTACCACTACTCTACATGTCCCGATTTGATCACATTGATGCATTTCTAATGAGAAAATATGAGTAGCAAAATGTGTGCCGAGTAATACACAGGCTTTATAATAGTTATGAACTATTGCAGCACCCTGATCGAGGCGATTATAAAACCGGGGTTAAATAAATACCCTAGGATTATAACTGTAAACAAACAAATTTTGAACAGCACTTTCCATTATAAAATTATCTTGTTTACATTTTTAATACCAGGGGATTAAATAAATACCGGTATTATAATCGCCTCGATCAAGCTGCTGATGATCGGAAAGGTCAGATTATTCCGTATTAATGGAAAAAGTGGTCCATAGAAGGCTGCGATCGTGCGACCTTCGGGGCGCTGGGAAATCTGGTACCAAATAGTACGGCAAACCCGAAAGCACCAATTTGAATATTAAATAAGGTAAAATAATAAAAGTACGGAAACCAAAGGTCGGTGGCCTCACGATCCGGTCACGGATTGTCGGTTGGAAACAGACCGTGACTTTTTCTCCAATCGCAAAATCATTTCTGAAAATTTTTATCACCACGAATGTCGTACAGTAGCTGTAAATCGGGTACTTCATTATGAATTTATGATAGAATACAAGATGTGTATGAAACGAAATCGCGTTTGTTTAAAAATTGTTTTAAGATATCTTTTATAATTTAAAATAAGTCAGGTCAAGGTAAATAAATAAATATTGACTTTTTGTTCTATTTCTAAGCCAACCTAGCGGAGTTAGGGCTATAAAGCCCTCCGAAGCATGGCCAGAAAATGTAGGAAGTTTAGGACTCGAATCAACAACCTTTCGGGTGAAAGTCCGTACCACTACTCTACATGTCTTGAAGGTGCAGAATATATTAAAGTTGAATTGTACTACAAAAAAATTATTTTTGATTGGAAATTGAAATATTTTTATTAAATTGGATTTGTTGAATTGTAAAGAGATAGATAGTATCCAGACATAGTTACTTATGAAATATCGATCATAGAGCCATAAACGAGATGCCATAAAGTAAAAGAAATGCTCCTATGCACCCTACGATATGTTGCCGTTCAAAACAAACATTGGCCACAGTCTTTGAAATCGCAAGGTTGAGTTAAGTTCATGCCTAAAAACTGTGGCCAAATCGTCATTGTGCCGCAATGTACCATGTGTGGGACTCAAACCACCAACCTTTCGGGTAAAAGTCGGAGTCTGTACCACTACTCTACATGTACTTATCAGATACTCAATCGGGCTTAGTCCAGCGTAAAACTAGTTCACAGATTGGGTTTAAAATCAATCACAGTGCAATTAGCTACAGTTTTTTGGCTCTCCTGAAAAATTAACTGCAATTGACTTTGGTTTGCTTCTATACCACTCTAATGTTAATGTAATAGATGTTCCGGAATTGTTTTCCAGAAGTGATAATTTGTTAAAAACTGTTGTAAAACAACAATTTCTGATACACGGCATCCTATGTTGAGCTTAGGTGTTGGCCCGACTACTTCATATTTGACAGACTTCACTTACAACGAATTATGGCAAGTTAAGGCTGAATTAGACATAACAGTGAGATGTTTTAGTCCTTCATATACGTGGCCAATCTCTAATTCGTGACAGTTTACGACTGCTATATAAATAACTGAGTCATTTTTTCAGGCACATCACTAATAAGGCGTGTAGTCCGACATTTCGTTAAAAAAACAAACAAAAAACACCTTTTTTATGGTTCATGGGAACTCAAAACGTGTTAATCTCAAAATCAATAATTTCTACCATCACAAAGCTTTCCTTAAACTAACGTATAATTAGGAAAGTATTTAATAATAGATATAGCTCGAGTACTGGCGACGCTCAAGCTCTTGAATGCATGGTTCCTTCATATTCCACTTTCGTAGCTTTACCTAAGATAGTAGGAGTGGCCCTTAGGCAGGATATGTTTCGGTAAGGAATACTTAGGGTGACCATCTATACTGTTTTTGGCAGTACAGTACTGTTTTTCGGTGTCTCTGTACTGACACTGTTTTGATTTGCCAAAAACACCAAAATGTACTGATTTTCCAATATTTTGTCTGGAAAAAAATATACAGCTTAAAATTGTTCTTTAAATTGGACTAAGATATTACGTTTAATTACAATACATAATAAATTTTATTGATGTACCGTATGATTTATTTATGATTAGGGAAAAATTAATTCAAAAATAATTTTACACTGGACAGAATGAGTATTTGAAAAGCAAGTTTACACTATATAGAATGGACTTTCGTATGATGTACTGTTTTTTCAATTTTTCAATTTCAAATTATGTAGGCATATTATATGGATTATATTCCACGAAAACCACCATAAAATTACTTTAAAAAAATGGCACCGACGATTTCTGTTAAATTCACATACTGCATATTGAAATACTAACATTTTTAAATCAAAACCCCACTAGGTCGCATCTCCCTTGATAGTCTGGTTCCGGGTGTAAAAATATTTTGACGCCATTAGTATATATATATATATTATTTCTAGTACTATTATAAATCATTTTTCCCTTTCATTTTTAAAATGTCAAAAATGCAAGTTGTGACGTAGCGCCACTACCGAGAGCGCAAAGCGCCAAATTTGGCGAGCGAGGATGTTGCCGAACTATATAACTCATTGCCAGGCCTTCACAAATCGTGGTTAATCTACAGTTAGCAGAAGCAGAAGCCGGAATTAACAGTCTGAATTTCAAAAGGAACGAGTCATCAACTGCATGAGTGGCTAATTACTATTGTACAAGTGTCAAATGACAATGTCGCTTCACATTTTTTCAATGAAAAATCATTGAAAATCATGGGCAGACGGTAAATTAGAGATTCCTCGTTTGCGAGGTACCAGTCCGTGACGAACTGCATTATGTATCGGTTGAACAAGGTTCGAGACTCGACAAAAATGGAATTTTTTCCCGTCAGTTCTTCTTATTCTTTAAATGCCTTTCATATCGAAGCTCATTATGGCAATTTGCACCTGTAACTGAAAAGGGAAGTCCTGCTCTTGCCAAACCACTGCCTCAGGATGTTCTTCTGCCGGGAGCCCCCTGTCCTTCAATTACTGTACTTGCAGAATACTATAGTTTTCATTCCTCATCACATGGCCGAAGTATTGGACTGTGAGATTGGCCAGTAGTAAACAATTTTTCTCGACCATGTACAGATCCCGGGATCCGTGCTGCCATCTGGCTATGGCCATGTGGTATTGCTTCCCTCTTTATACGTAGTATAAGGAAAGCATTGTGATGGTCTAAATGTTCGAATTCGGGATACAGTGGATTTACACGTTTTGAGGTCCCAGGAACCCAAGAAAGTGGATTTTACGATATGTCCGTCTGTCTGTCTGCATGTTAGTCGATTTGTGGGCAAACTACCCGGTAGATTATTATGAAATGCTGATACTTCTTGCGACCTCCCACATTTCCAATATTTTTCAAATTAGTATTAAGATCCATACCATCCAACGGTTCTTACTACAGAGGGACCCTTCAACAAACTATAGCTTATTTCGTTTCCACCACCAGCAGCCCGATCATGCCGATTTTGGATTATTACAATACCGGGATTTATTCAATGGTTTTAAAGAAATGAGTGGAAAATGCGCGGGAAATTCAAATTGATCAATTAATATTTTTAGTGAGTTTTCAATTTTTTCTCCCTCAAATGTAGTCTCATTAATTAAAATTCTTATTATATTTCAAAATTCTACATGTACATTTTAATGTTTATTAGTATTTCCTTCAATTATTAAGAGTGTCCATCCCGTAGGAAATTGGCTCCCCGAAATTTAATACTTTTTATTATGACTTTAGTAACTAAGCAAGTTATTAAAGATTTGACTTATTTAAAATGAAGAAGATTACTTCATGCATCATATAATAAGGCATTTTTAATTTTCGAAATTGTAGTTTTTTATAGTAGTATCTATTTTACGCGAAAAGGAATTGGTTGTAAATTATTATCATGTTTATGAACAAACTACAATTTCGAAAATTAAAAATACTTTATTATATGATACATAAATTAGCGTTCTACAACTCAAATGAGCCAAATCTTTAATAACTTGCTTAGTTAATTAAATAAAAATAAAAAAATTTCCTACGGGATGTACACTCTTAAATAATGCGACCATTTTCTTGTATTCTACAATAATTAAGTTATTAATTTTAATTTTCCGCGCATATTTTAGTACCGTCATGTAACACCTTACTATACTGCGGTATTAAAAACAAAACCCCGATATTATAATAATCCCGAATCGCCATGATAGGGCTGCAGCCCCTCCTTAATGTATAATACTCACATTCTCCACATTTATCTCTCCTTTATACATAAACTCGACGAGCGCCTTAATATCCACAAATTTGACATCTTTCAAAATCACCACCGGATCCTTTTCTTCGTGCTCTGAAAAGATCTTATCAAAATAGGTACTGCATGCAGACAGCACTACCTGAAAACAACCACAAACAAACACAAAATAAGGCCATGCTTCAAACTAAAATATAAAACATTTGAAAAAAAACAACAATATGATATAGAAAATAAAATTATAACTAAATACATGCGGTTTTAACAACGAATGCATAAGAACTACCGTTGAACCATCTACAACTTTTATTCACAATATTTATAAAAATTAATTTAAAAAAAGAGGAACCTTTGAATTCGCCATCATGGCAAGAGCAAATACCCTCCCTAGAATAGTCCCCACACTTTAAAAAAAAAAAAAATTATTCGCATACAAACAATTCAATGAATGTATCCGAATAACCTCTAAGGCCGCCTCTGTAGGTAATACCCGTGTTGAGTTACGACAGGTCACCGATCGCATGATGTGCAGAGACTCCCACAAGTCTGCACGAGCTACCAATATGCCATCGAAGTCCATTTGGTTTAGTCCAACTACCACCTGTTACAATGTCAATGTCAAGCATTTCTGAGCTTGCCCATTGCCACAAGCAGTCGGTGTGGGTTGACATCGAGGAGTGAACAATGGTTAGAAATTCATTCGGAAACAATACCAATAATGTCCGAAAACCGTTAGGGTAGTTGGCAGATCAACAGATTACAAAAACCGATTAAAAAAAAATCACCATAAATTATATTCCCCAACCAAGCCATTAAACTACATAAAGTAAGGAGGAATTTCCAATGGTTCACAATGGAAACCTTTCATAAAAAAAAACCTCGTAGCACAAAAACACAGGATTGGTAGAGGATCTGCTCTCTTGATTATTTTGAAGATGTTGAAGCTAGCAACATGCCCGGCAGCCTCGTTTTTCCCTTGCCAAGGGAAATAAGGTACCCATTAGGGTACTAAGGTACCAAAAATTTAATATTTTCTATTATATGATGCATGAAGTAGTCTTCTACATGAATGAAGAACCAGTAGAATCCGGGCTGATGGGCCGTGGTCGAAATGAAAGCGAACTTCCAAACGTTTCGTCAACATCTGCGGTCTACATCTTCAGTGGAACTGCGTAGACTTCTAAGATTGTATCTCAGGCTCAGCAGCGACTGTGACAGTCACCGATCACCAGATACAATTTTAGAAGTCTACGCAGTTCCACTGAAGATGTCGACCGCAGATGTTTAAGAAACGTTTGGAAGTTCACTTTCATTTCGACCACGGCGCCTCAGCCCGGATTCTACTGGTTCTTCATTCGACTCCGGCCGTGAAAGCCTTTGCTGTTATATAGTCTTCTACAACTTACAAGAGCCAAATCTTTAATAACTTGCTTAGTTAATTTAAAAAAAAAAACACAGATTTTGGGGGTTTTCACGTAGCATGTCCTCTTAAGGGAAATTATAACAAAGTAATTCGCAATTTTATTGTTCTAATTTGGAATGGCGACATAGTACTTTCAACACAAATATTAAAAGGCTCTAAAGTTCAAGTAGCGGAAATTCCACAATTCTATGATGAAATACCTGTACAACATAAAATTTACAGAGCATGAGGAAATGATTTGTACAACATCATGTCTAAATTCTAAAACTGTATCTGAGTACTAATTGACAATTTTTCCTTCATTGCAACATAGAATACAGATATATACTGTATGTAGCACACTTTATAAGTTTTAAACTTGTTCACGACCTTTGGTTATAACAATGCTGAGTACTGAGTAGCCTCAAGCCTGCTATGGAAGTGAAACTCTTAATGATAGACAGGGGCGTCGCCAGGGCAATTCAATCTAACGTAATTACCCACATTAACAACCAGCCATTTTCTCGCGCATGCAAACCATTATTAATAGCATGGCTTACAAAATTTCTTAATTAATCCCTAAAACTTCCATCCAGAACAATGTAGGCAACCAAAGTGAATCCAGTCTGTAGGACTCGCTTCCTCTCATTGAGGCCCTTCAGGTAGCCATACCAGTGCAGTTAGGAGCATCCAGACAATATTAACATCTTGGAACGCCCCCCCCCCTCTTAAGGGCAAACCGGACACCCCCGCTACTCGTTCTTTGTACAAAGTTAAATTTCCCAAGAATTATGCACTGTACAACCCTGGGACATTGATGTTGGACCACCTTGCATTTCATAAGTGATAATTTTTTTTTTTTACATTTTTTTCATAATTCTGATTTAATTAGAAAAAAACTACAATACATACTTTATATGGCAGATAGAGGCATCATTCCTTTATAGAATTTCAAAAATAAATACTAAACTATGTACCTATACCATTTATAAAATGAAGTTTGAAGAGAACACTGCGAGGAAAATGAAGTTGGACAAGTTACAAAGAGCTGTAAAACGTCCGTAATTCTTTCTTTTTATACTCAGTTCATTCTTAGAACAACTCCTCGATCTTTCCACAAGAGGGATAAAACAAAATTATACATCAAAACATAGTTTCAACGCAATGGCGCAAGGAATGAAGATGGATTTATCTTTACGTGAGAGAATCATCTCCCTGAAGAAATATGCCATGTCCCAACGTGATATAGGAACGCAGTTTCTGAAATTCAATCAAGGAATGAGATGCCTCTATCCACCCATCTATGTAGTTTTTTTCTAATTAAATCAGCAAGCGACTCACCGCGTTTTGTTAACATTAATAACGACTACAATGTATGTGAATTTAAAAGAAATCGTTGGAGCCGTTTTTGATAAATATTTTTTTGGACGTTTTTTGGAGTTTTTTGAAAATAAAACCCCCCAAAATTGAGTTAGCCCAAAATAGAAAAAAATTATCCCGAGGCATGATTTTTGTGAACCTACATGCCAAATTTCAGCAAAATCCATTGAGTGGTTTGCCCGAAAATCGATGAATATACAGAGCAACAGACATTTCGTAAAAAACACTTTTTTGGGTTTCTGGGACCTCAAAATGTGTAAATCCGTTGAAATCTTGGATTAAAATTTTTTGACCATCACAAAGCTTTCCTTATACTACTTATAAATTGGAAAGCAAAAAATTAACACTGTTAAAATACAAGGTGGTCTTTTAATGTCCCAGGGTTATAGAACTGTAAATAATAGCATACCTGTAGGTATTACAAGAAATATTTCTCTACATTTGGATACATTGAAATGTGGCCGTCATTAACACCGATTCAGATTGACCGCAATATTCAAAATTTGATTTGTACAAAAAACTATTCGTGAGGAAATGGAAGAAATTTGAAAACTGTGACCAATTTGGGAGGGACAGCCCCATATCATGTTTCAAAATGTTGCAGAGGTTCACCAGATTATGTGTTGTATTGGGCTGCAAGAAAGCGGATGGCGGAAGCCTAATGCCATGGTGTAATTAAAAAAAAAAAATGTTTCAAAATGTAGATAAGTCTAATTAATTCCAAGTATATCTTTCATAGCTCTACAGTGCATATTTTTAGTGAAATTGACTCCGTACAAAATCCCAGTAGTGAGGTTCTCCGGTTTGCTCGTAAAGGAAAATAAAAACTTGGGCCACGAAAATACACATTTAAATTTATAATAAATAAAATAAATAAAAAATAATAAATAAAACAATCAACCAGTAACTTCCATTTCTTGTACGCTTAATTGGTAATTTCAAAAACTGAGGACCAAACAATGGAGATATTAAAATACGTTTTTCGGGGTGAGACCAGAAAAAAATTCGTATGTTTTCTGCAGCAAAACCGAAAAAAGAAACCAAGAGGTCTGTAATGTTATCTCCAGTAAATGGCATGAAATTGTACACGAAACACGTTCTTCATGTTAAAAAAAAGTTTTTATAATAATTGACACCCTATTTTCTTCTTATGATTTTCTGTCTGCTTATTTAATGCATAAATATAAAGAAAATGCTGTTCAAAACACTAGTTTGGAGCATGTTTCTGAATGGCTGTAAGACATGGTGCGCTGGGTGCGTCAACGAAAAATACGAAAATAAGTTGGAAACCTTTGAAAGGTGGTGTTATACTACCCTAACCAGCTCTAATTCGGACACTTGAATTTCTGTATCCCTTATTTTACAAAAAAAAAAATTCTTAAATTCCGACAGATTAATTTTTGTTTGACTATAATACATTAAAATATGGACCATAAGGTAGATTTTAAAGAAAATATTTTTAAAATCCATGGAAGCATAACCTCAGGGATAATATTTGTTTCCACCCGTGCAAGGACTATGAAAATGATCCACTTCCCAGGACCTGGTTTTTTCGTAAAAATTAAACTTACCGGGTCAAAACCCACCTAAAAGTTGAAAACAAATTCATTTTTACAATAATAGTTGAAAATATTTCAATAACAAAAATTTTTTGTGATCATGGCGAGAGGAATCGCGTTATCCGCGGATTTACGCGAATGAGTGATAACGCTTTCGTAACTTGGGAAAGGCGTATGGAAAATAGCTGCCGGCTACTCCTGGCAGAAAGCACTGTTCAAGATATTGCCTGAAAACACGAAAAAAAAACAGAGAAATCGTAGCTAAACCTACGGAAGGAAGTATTCGGACAGTGACGCAAGGGGGAGAAAAGGCCCTTGGACGAGTGGCCTGATGCAATAGAACAGATCCTATAGTGATTCTATTAATCATAAATGGACCAGACCAGCTCACTGGTAAAAAATACTGCAAAGATACTTGTCGCCAAACTTTGAAGAACATGGGGTTTCAATTTTACGCTGCTATGAAGAAATCAGCACTGACTTTGCGTCAAATGAAAAGAAGACGCGTTTGTGGATATCAATGTTCAAATCTCGATTTATCCGACCAGACAACCCTGTGCCAGTTATCTTCTGACCAAATTTTGGATTGACATCCACAAACGCGTCTTCTTTTCATTTGACGCAAACTTTCTTCTTTCTTCTTAGCAGCGTAAGATTGAAACCCCATGCTCTTCAAATTCGGGCGACAAGTATCTTTGCAGTATTTTTTACTAGTGAGCTGGTTCCATTTATGATTAATATAATCACTAGGATCAGTTCTATTGCATCAGGCCACTCGTCCAAGGGCCTTTTCTTCCCCTTGCGTCACTGTCCGAATACTTCCTTCCGTAGGTTTAACTACGATTTCTCTGGGTTTTTCTTGTTCTCAGGCAATATCTTGAACAGTTCTTTTTGCCAGGAGTAGCCGGCAGCGCTAACGATAGCGTTATCACTCATTCGCGTAAATCCGCGGGTAACGCGATTCCTCTCGCCATAATCACAAAAAAAAATTTGTTATTGAAAATTTTTCAACTATTATTGTTAAAATGAAATTGTTTTCAACTTTTAGTTGGTTTTTGACCATTGAAGTTTAATTTTTTACGAAAAAACCAGGTCCTAGGAAGTGGATCATTTTCATAGTCCTTGCATAGGTGGAAACAAATATTATCCCTGAGGTTATGCTGCCATAGATTTTAAAAATATTTTCTTTAAAATCTACCTAATGGTCCATATTTTAATGAATATAGTCAAACTAAAATTAATCCGTCGCAATTTAAGAAAAAAAAAATATTTTGTAAAATAAGTGATACAAAAATTCAAGTGTCCGAACTTGAGCTGGTTAGGGTAGTAGATCAATACTAAATACATTATGGAGGGATGACATATAACAAACGAAGAGGTGCACCAAAGGATAAACGAAGGATCGACTCTAATTCCTACAAATCCGTAAGAAGAGCCAAGTGAAAGGGTCGCCCGATCAGATATGGACTCAGGACTCCTTAACATTTTAATAGAAGGAACCGTCAAGGGTACCAATGCAAGGGGGCGAGGGCGACCAAGGAAGGCGTAAACAGAAGACCTCAAGTAAGAAATTATGAAATGCGGAACCTACTTGGAACTCAAGAGAACGGCCCGGGACAGAGAATGTGGAAATATTTACTGCAAACCAATGGACACATTGCGGAAGATTGAAGGAAGGAAGCGTGCGGGCTATAGCGTGCATACTATGACTGCCCAAAAGATAGGCCTGTAATCCGCACTCATTAATAGACCCAGACGCCATGAACGAAATCATCACAGAAGAATGCAGCTGTCAATGTCCTGAATTTAAGCAGAGTGCGTGATTGACCTGCGCAAGCGCAATTCCATCGAGAAGTACTACCAGCAATAATAAAATAGAATAGAGCGCGCCCAACTATCTGCTAAGTATAGCCGGTAGCGGGCAAATGTAGGGGGGAATGTCTAAAGGTCGAAGGGTTGCAAATGTAACAATATGAAAATGAAAAATTCAAAAGGCACGGCAGACAACAGAATTCAGAAGCAGTAAGTTCTGCGCACTTGACCTTGCATCCCTGGCCATCTTAGTAGCTTAATTGTGACTGTATTGGGTTTATGGCGAGAGCCACCCACTTACATTGGAATGCAACTTAACTGGTTGCTACACCAAGAAAATCGCCAGGCAGCTTAGTAGACGACTCACACACGTACTTGATTAAATTTCTTATACGCCGGTTGCAATGTGTCAATTATAAGCAGGCGCTTGTTCACTGTCACTTGCAGTCGGTGTAGGCTAGTTTCAGGGACATGTGCCAGCTTGCCAACAGCCCAAAAAAAAACCGGAAACAATACCAGTCATGTCCGGAGAATAAATCAAAGGCGTCGTAGGCAAAAACGAGGTGGAAAGACCCACTAAGCCAGCGCCCAGAAAATGGCTTTCAAAAAATTATGAATAGAAAGTAATCCGTACAGAAAACCCCAATATTTTGATTGGTTCGTCTGAATGACCTGATTTAATGGCAGGATTCAAAAAATATTTTTGGCACGCTAGATTGTCCCGTCCCACCTATATATTATAGTACTTTAGGCACATTAACGAATTACGTACTTAGAACATCCATGACATGCCCTAAGCCAATAGGGAACGCTCTGGCTACGCTAAGCCATGGTTAGGCCTAGAAAAATGCATGCATTAGCTTGTCGCTAGTGTGGGTTGACTTGGAGGATGAGTATCAGTTTGCCAGCGGCCAAAATGCATACGAAAACGACACCAATAATGATGGAAAATATCAATAAGGTCGTTGAAGGGGAAGGTTCAATGGCCGCAAATGTGGGCTACGTTTTGAAAAACCCTTAAAAATTAATTATAATAATAAGGAACCGTCTATTGGACTTTCGTTCGGTTAATAGAAAACTATTAAAGAAAAACACATCAAATGAAATGGAGACACAAACTAATGTTTACCTTATGGGCCCTCAGCATTTTCCCCTCGCAGGCCAGTGTGACGTCGCAAAAGCTCTCCCGCTGCAGCAGCTGGATGAACATGACCTGCAAAACAAAATAAAGAAATAAGGACTTTTTATTGTTTCTATTACTAAGCCAACCTAGTGATAATTGAGGCCCAATTTGCCTTCAAATTATGGTCTGAGGCGAAAATCCTTAATTTGTGCCTCCTCATGGTGAAAATGGAAGCGCGTAATGGTGACTGAATAGATAGGGGACCGAGTTAAGCGAAAAACACAGCCTCACTCTGGTGTTGGGAAACTAGCTCCGAAGGCAAAAGAGCCAATAAAGAGTCAATGGCATAATAGGAATATAGAAGGCAAGGGAAACCACTGTGTTACAATTCCCGAGTATGATCATCATGACTACAATTGCCAAGATTATTGCCAATCTCAGATAGAAGAGCATTTATTGAAGAAGAAGGCCCAAAAAAACTGCTGGTATGACGTCCGGTATATACACCATTAGTACACTTGTACAGGTACCTAGGTTCAGTATCCTCAAGCACCTCAACCTTATTTAAGGATATTGGAAAAGAAATAATCATAGTCATTTAAGACTCAACTGCATACTTTACGTACCGCAAAATAAAAATAAGAACTGTCACTCCTATTGTAGATTAACAAATAAATATTAAGGCGCCCATTCCATTGACAGACATTCAAGACTTAGGTGGCGTTTCCACCGATCTCGAATTGCAGAATGCAAATAACAAATAACATACACATTATTTTATTTTAATTATTTATTTTGACAACTAAACATTCCGATATCGTTCGTTCCATATTTCGAATAAAGCAACGAATCAACATGAAAATGCAACGGGGATTCTTTTTAGCGGAAAATTCGTCAGCTTCATGGTTTGGCCTCCACCAGCTGGATCCGCTAATATTTTTGTACTGTGTATTTTTTCTTTCTTTCTATTTTTACAGTAACTATTGGTGGTAAGCTGTCTTTAAGCGTATGGAAATGTAATAAAGCATCATATAATAATATACTGTTCTTGTCTGACTGACTGACCTGCAGGTTGTTGTGGTGATACTTCCATCTTAAGCAGTACTGCTGGGGCGTCGGGTTCTGAGACTTGACCATGGTCAGCAAGGCGGTGGGCGGTCAGCTGTTGAGGAGCACGTCCTCGAACTCGTCAGCAGAACGTCATTGCGCCCGCGGCCACTCCATGCCTGGGGAATTAGCTGAACGGTATCATCATTGCTGACGGCTGCCGCGGAGGACTACAACAGCAAAAGAATAACGGTATAATAATAATGACTGCTTAAGGAAACGCAAATCGCTATTTTTCCATTGAAACTCTTGAGTGCAGCGACATGTCAGAAACCAATCCGGAACCATAGGTGCGCACCCTTTTCTTACGATTAGTTATCAAGTTATAAATTTTACCAAATCCTACCAATATATAGCACCAAAATTATTTAACTTACTTAATATTTGTCCTGGGTCGCTGTCAATAAATAAATTTTCCAAATTCGTCCGGGAATGGCTGATGAGACGGGAAGAGGTGGAATTTTTATTTGAAATAGTGGACTAGACTGTTATGTGTTACGAGAGATCTGTTATTAATATGTAAGTGTAGTTTAATAAGTTAAATTAAGTCTAATTGATTTTTTTTCTTTTTTCTTTAGTTTTAGAGTAGGGTAAATTGTTATAGGTCTTCATGTGGGGCTTTACAATTATTGTAGTTAAATTGTTCTATATTTAATACATTCATTGATTCATTCAAATTGCTGTTAGTGGTCTCAGAAACCGTGTCATTCTGAGCTGAGTATGTCAATGGCCTGTCAGAACGTGTCTTTCACGGATACGAAATGACAGACGTGTATGGGACGGTCATTGAGTAGAGTACGATTAGAATGGCAAACTAATAAATCCAGGCCAACCAAATTATTAAAGAACTACTCGGGGTTAAGGCAGAGATTTCAACATCAAATCAATAAATTCTTACTAGCTGTAATATAGGCCCGAGGAAGAATAAAAAAAACTTCTTTTAAGTGGCCACTTGTTTTTTTCATACTGGTGGCGGTTAGAATAAGGTAACAATTATATTTGGGAAGACTAGGTCCAGCGGAAATTTAAACCTTTCTAGGCGAATCTTGAATTTCCGGCGAAAATTAAAATTCTCTGGACTAGACTATGCCATAGCTAATTTAAGAATAAACCTTTGTTTGTGGGCTGAAGCCTAACGGGTGTACAAAATAGAATATTTCATGTAATATCGATCGTACAGCTGTCAAAAATATCATCACATCCTTTAGCAAAATGCTCCAATAGATGTTGATATACTGATATACACTGATTGGCCGCATATAATGAACATGACTTCTAAAAAAAAAAAAAAAAAAAAAAAAAAAATAACCGATAGTAAAGGCGTACGGGTGAAGGAGTTCAAAAACTGGCCGATCAATGTCAGTGACATACATCAAAATTTAGAGGAGTATTTGATCTAAGGGATGTGCTATTTTGTATCTAGCTTTACTGTCAATTTATATTTCCTTCAAAAAACGTATGTATTAGGTGTGGTAGATGGCGAAATGCTCTTGAAAGCCTACGCGGAGAATGCGAGGCGCCAAGCGACGAGCTGCCAATTCCGGCAGTGTAAGTCGATCCTTAATATATCAGCGAAACTAATATGATTCTGGGTATTATTATTTCCCCCAGAAAAGCCTATGGAGTTTACTGGAATATCTAAATGAGGTAATAGATGAGTCAGGCATAAGTTGATGACAAGTGATGCCTAAAAACCCAATACAGTAGAATTTATGTCTACTAGACCATTGCTCACTCGTTCATAAGTTACTTAGTCATCGGCAAAATGATTACAGACTTGTATCAAGGTATTATTAAAGGCGGATCTGTAAAGTAGGCCAGTGCATTTCCAATTTGTGCAATAATAGTCAACTTGTTGCAATGTAGGTCGCGCTATTCGCAAAAACTAGGTCTTTTAATCTTGGCACCAGACACTGAATCTAAACAACCTGATGTTATACCTAGCCCACAAACAATTAAAGAAAAACAATATCTATACTTTACTATACACACGTAAAGCATGCAATATAACATATTAACTGGAACTAGAAATTTTAACGTCATGTATGTTTACAGCCTAAAATCAATGAAACTTATACATTCCGTTTCAGGGGCAAAAATAATTATAATTTTATTTTATAGCCTACCCATTCAATACAGATTAGCCCAAGCTGGCTTAAAATGTAAATTATATAGTAATAGGGCACCTTGATAACAATATTGTAACAAGAATATTTAATCTAAAATTATATGGTTGTGTAGCTAAAACAACACGGATTTAGTGGCAAACCGCTGGCCTAAATTAAAAATAGACTGGAAGAGTAACAATCTAGTTTGAGGCAAATATTGTACAACGCTCCTCAGCTGTCAAAAATAGTAAACAATCCCACAAGTTTAAATGAAATGCAAACCAATATAAAAATATGGGTAGCTAGTATTGAAACAAAAATAGCCGACATACCAAAAAATTAATTTGTAGTCTAGAGGACACGTAGGCCACTTCGAAAATTAGTGACTGTGACGGATAATCCAGTTACAATTTCTTTTTAAGGGCAGAATTGAAGCTGGTGCACAGATTACACACAAAAAACTCGAGAAAATGCTACTGCCGATAAAAAATAAGATACTGTCTTGTTTCTAATTAGAATATATGCCATTTAAACTAATCTGCTTATGATTTTCAATTTTCTAACCGACAGGAAGTGGCCATGACTAAATTTCGTAGAAAAACACAAAGCCGCTTTCCTGATTAGTTTTAGGTAAATTATAATAGAAAAATGTCCCCAATACCTTAGGAATGGTAGAGAAGCATAGGCTACACGTAAAACTATCAATTTAAAATAATTTTATGTACTTACATGTTAAAAATGAAGGGAAAACACAAAAAAACCAGTTAGAATTTCACTTTACTCACAATGTTTTGATGCCACGTCCGCGTTGCTGCCACGCCCACTTGTCTGTTACCACGATTTGATAGACTAGTTCCACGACGCGAAAGTGGCGCACTTCGAGTCACCGAACTCTAGTTTCATTGTTCCCCCACTGCTATCCCCGCTCCTTTGAATCGAGAACAATTTTCTTTGGAATACACCAAGTCCTCTCTTATTCTCATACAATGGAGGTCAAAAAATTCCCCCGCCATTCCATTTGGTTTGATTTCACTGTGAGAATTTCGTCTTGCGCAAATCATTGTTTGTCTTACAACTTCAGGTTTTTGTAATAATTTTATGTAAATGAGGGCATTCGTCACTAACTTTCTAGAAACTTTATTTTTATCGCGTCTTCAAATGTATATTTACATTTTAACTTTTGCCAATCTGCTGATTTTCTTCAAATACCGTATTATACATAATATATTTTCAACCTTCTGTCTCGAGTAAGCAATACAATTTAATCATATGCTACAATGCTGTATAGCCTATATCATTTGAAATCTCAGTGAAGTGTGCCGATTGTTCTTGTTATAACAAAACTTTTATAGTTTGGAACTCGAATAAAAAAAACTACCATTTTATCTGATTTACAATATATTCTACTATATACTTAGCCTATACGGCGATTGGAAAAACTGAATGTGGTTCGGCGAAATGTGTTCTCATTACAATTTAGGCTACGTTTCCAGACGTGACAGTTAATTTTTTTTTACCTTTACGCTTAAAGTCATTTTTGGACTGCGTGGTTGGCAAGGCGCTCATATTGGCCTACCTATTCGAGCAGCCACCGAACTGTCCGCATTGTACTTTACAGTTCAATGACATATACTACGTGGCACAATCCTAATATTTTGGTATGGGAAGGAACTAAAATCCACAGAGTCGACTTGTTTTGACTCCCTCTGCAATAATATGGTTATGCAACCGTGTTATGAGGAAAGAAAAATATCCCCTTCTAGGCCTACATGTAATTTAAGGGAAAATATTAGGACTGAGGAACCCCGGTAGAAGAAAAACATCCTAGCTAGTTTACGCAGATGGATGCCCGACCATAGGGCATCAAGAGCAGCCTTACACTAGGTGGGAGAAGACGAGCGGGACGACCACGGACGCGATGGCTGGACGACGTCGAGCTGGATCTGGCGACCCTTGGCGTCGATGACTGGCGAAGGAGAGTGCAAGACCGCACTACCTGACGCGGTGCGACAGAGCAGGCCAAGGGCCGTAGCGCCAAGGAGTAAGTATATAGTAAGTCCTACTTCTGGAATGCCTACCTACAGTACGTCTTCTGCTTCTTCCTTTTATATTATTTTATTTCATAGATAGGCAATAGTTCATATGTAAAGAGATGCATAATATTGTGTATTATCGAAGTTTATATTGCATAGGTTATTCCAGCAGGAGAGGTTTAAAATTATAGATTTTGTCAATATAGTTACTGTGAAACGAGAATATAATTAATTAGGTAACTCTCATGTAATGCTGTTTCCGAACACTCGGGAAGATTCCCCTTAATATATGGATTCCAATTACCGCAACAGGGAAAATAATGTATTGTAGTTAGCCCAACACTGCAATTTAATAATACTGAGTTGAACAAAAATTTACTATGATTGTTGATGATAGAGACATTAGCCTATGAGAAATCTAAATTTTCATTCCATATTCGGGGTACCTGCATGGCATAACAGATGGTCGTAGCATTGAATTTTAATAGAAAGTTGGCACACAGATTAGGATTTCCATTATGAAAACCAGACACTATAATAGCCTAGTGTTGGCATACCTATAGCTCCGCTTCTTATTCGAAACACGGCCAATGACCTTTCCTATCCAGCTATCCAATAATAAGGTACTCAAAATAGCGTGGGAGCTCAAGCTGTCTATTGTTTTGTTCTTGAAAAAAAATTTGTTACACTGTCTATTAACTGTCATGTAGCAATGATTGCATAACCAAAGTTTTTCAGAAACTGAGAGTGACTTCGGGCGGTAGTAGGCTGCTGTATTATATGCGACGGTTTTGGTGCAGACTACCTTAATACCGGTTTGAACAAGCTCGAAAGGTCTTCATAAAAATGCAGAAAGTGCTTCGGTGTCGGAATCTGCGTTTGGACCTTTGAATGGTGAAATGTTATTGGTTCCCAATCGTTCTATATGGCATGGAGGGATGGATTTTGATATAGTCTAAGCTATGGAGAACAGAATCAGTGCATTTGAAATGTGGGTAAAAAGACAAAGGCTGCGCATATCCTGGAGAGATAGTGCGTCCCTAATGCTGAATTCGCGAGGTGAATGGATACAGAAGACGAGTTGCTGCTGACGGTTACGAAACGGAAATGAACTTACTTCACCCATGCATGGATGTGATGAGGAACGAAAAGTGTCAGCTTATGTATGTAATAATCCAAGGGAAGATAGAAGGACTGGGGGCACCTGACAGAAGAATATCCTGGTTGAAAAATGGAGGCAGTAGTTTGGCAAGAGCACGTCTTCCATAGCTATACAGAGCAGCAGTCTCTAAAGTCCATATTGCCTTGATGATTGCTAATCTTTGATAGAAAAGGCATTTAAGAAGAAGAAGAACAAGAAGATGATCGAGCTGTCCATTTTTTCATGCCTTCCTTTTCACTAATTACTTTTCGTTTAGGCGCCAATTCCATCGTCTTCAATAGTAATAGTAATGGTGATATTGACGTGATAGATGTGGTAGCAGACATTAAAGACAGTCTAATAATGTCTGCTACCACGTCAAATGGGGGCCGCAATCATTTAACCGCATTGTTGTTTTTTTATTTCCATTTCGGAATAAAATTGTTGAATTGTAGAGCCGTAAATGAGGCGGCAATATGGAAGAAATTTTCCCACTACATTTTGATATACAATGTAGTATCTTAGTATGTACCGTATGTTTTAGTATTAGTAGGTATGCATATGTATTATTATATATATATATATTATATATTATTGTAGGCTATATAGTATGCCACAAACTCGGGGCTAAAAACAGTTGAATCTAATAAAATATTACAGTGTGTGTAATCAGGGCACTTTCACGATTCACTGGTTTATATTATATTATATTGTATTGTATATTATAATATATAAATAAGTAATATTATTTTGTATAATTTTATTATAATAATATATAATATTTGCACATGGTGACTTCTTGGAATCAAAATGGCGGATGACAATACTAGGATATATTGTGTCTTAACTAGTGCAATAGAATAGGCTATTTACAAAAGAAAGTACTTAGACAATATTGTAAAATTAGTGGGGGGTTACCAATATTTTACTCTATCGTATATTAAGACTGCAAATGATCGTCTTTGCGCACCAGGCCTAAGGCTTCTGGTTGGAGTCACCCAAAGAGGTAAAATAAAATTCCAAGGAATGTTTCCATGTATAATTGCACTATGAGGTTCTGTAGGGACAGTTTTGGTCACTAGGTTCGCTGACGACAAACCGATATCCATATTATTCAAAATGGCCGCCGTTTGCATGTGAAAACTAAGCTCTTAGCTTCTAATATTAATTCTTTTAATATTTGTACTATGCCTGGACCTTATTTCGCTGCATATAATTTAATATATATTCTCCATGATTTATAGAAAAATATCCTTTAAAATAATACGTAGTCTAATTAAAAATAATTTTAAAATAGTATTGAGGCTTATTGAAAAATCAACGCTTTGATATCATTGCAACTGGTGCTGCCATCTACCAAATGACGTCACAAATGAACCTCATTAGAGACCTTACATATCAGGAGCAAATTGATAGGTTCTTATTGTATTGTACAATAATTATACTGTGCACAATTACATAACCGTAAAATTGCAGAAAATTACAGTGATACGACTACATAGTCAAGTACCCAACTCAATCCATCCGTATGGTAACGAGCAACTCTCTGTATGGTAGAGCACAAGTAACTTAATTACCTAGAGTGGCTAGAGTCTAGACTAAACAAAATAAAAACTATACAACGGTACCTACATTGTACACATATTCTATTGTATGATGCAGGGACATAGGGTATAATATAGGCCTATATACATAGGCTAGTAACATTTATAAGTTTAGAGAAAGATACGATAAATTAATCTTATTTGAAGATAAAGAGGACAATGTATTACTAAAACCCTACATATTCATACAACTATTGTACTTTAGCAACAATACAACATTAAAACATTTACAACATTGTTGCTGCTTCGCCCGGCGACACACTAATGTTTAATTTTTGTAAATTATAAAATAAGTTTACGCTTTTGCTATGTCTTCCAGCTTCAGGCAATGGAGAGTACCTATACCTCTATTTTAATAGGCCTACGTGAATGTTAAGCTTACGATTCACAATCATACGTACGCACCTCTGTATTTCCCTTTTGACAGACAATGACAACATTTTGGCTAGAATTGGTTTAATTATAGCCTGACTAGAAGCAATTATGAATAGATTTTTTCGTGCTGACAATATCGTCGTAACAGGCCAGCTGTTCCAGGTAAGGGGTAGGATCTCGTTGGTAATGAGGTCTCGCAAGATTTTCCAGTTCATAGGGATCTTCATTCAAGTCGTACAACTCAGCAAAGTCTTCGTTATCCTCGAAACGACAGAAAATATCATTCTTCTCATTGGAAAGGTGTCGAATACACACGTACGTGTTGTTCCTCATGTCTCTACATTTGCACGCCGACTCCTGATAACACTCCGCGACAAAAGGATCATTCCAGCAATTATCCTGCTGACCATTCGATTCACCACGATATTCAACGAGAAACGTGCGATCGTAGACCTCAGAGACGGGTTCCAGAAGTTTGTCCAGGAAGGACACACCGTCAGTTTCATTTTGGAAATCAATTCCACCCATTGCCATAAGAGTTGGGGCAATATCAATACTGACAACAGGGTTGTGGACTACTTTACCTGGGGCAATGCCCGGACCTCTCACAAGCATAGGTACGCGAATATCAAACTCGTAAGGAAGTCGTTTGTCAATAGCCTGACCAAACTGTGCGAAATGATAGCCGTGGTCTGAGGAATAGACAACATACGTGTTTTCCAATGCTCCCGTCTCGTTCAACTTCTGTACAACCGCTTCTACAAGCTCGTCGACTGCTAGGAGAGCTTCCCACCTTTGGCGGTAATCAGTGTCGACCGTATCAATAACACTCTGGGGCAATACGGCGGGTGGTTGACGAAGCATCCAGTGCTTACGATTTGTAGCCGGGATGTTGAAGTGTGGAGTGCGGGGAGCTTTAACACCGTCGAAAGCACCCTGGTGCCGGGGAGCAGGAGTGAACGGGCCGTGGGGGGTTGGTGTAGCAACCACCATCAAGAAAGGTTGGTCACTGTTCGTAACGTAGCTTTGGTTGAGGAAGTTAAGAGCTTGGACGCGAAGAACATCGGGAAGGTAATCTTCTTCGGCGTTGCCATGGTGAACAGCTGTACCATTGATTGAGAGATCATAGTTGTAGTAGACGGAATTGCCGACGAGTGCAGCCCACCAGTCCCAACCGTCGGGGATGTGTTGAGGACCTCCCGTAGCTGGGAAACCGTACTCGTTAAGGTACTTTCCTGTGTAGAAGGTACGATAGCCGGCGTCATGAAGATGACGGGCGTATGTCCTAGGCTCAAAGTCTCGCTGCCATGAGGGGTTACTACAGCCCCCCTGTTGTGTGTTGTTGACGGTTCCGTGACTGTGGATGAATAAACCTGTGAGAATTGAGCTGCGGCTGGGGCAGCAGACTGGAGTGGCTACGAAGGCGTTCTCCAGACGAGCGCCTTTGTCGCCAATCAGAGCAATGGTTTTTTCCATGGGCTCCAAGCTGCCCAGTGCAATGTCCTGATCGTCGGTCAAAATGAAGACGATGTTTGGTTTGGTTTTTTTGGCTGCCACGAGGACTACACCCAAAAATAGCAGTGTGAATTTCAGAAGGATCATTTTTGGTTGCCTGCACAAAAATAGACAATAATTAAGTAATCCCAGCCGACATAACTTCCGGTACCATATACAGTATATGGAAAAGTGCTTCAAGAGCTTGAAAAGACGGTGTGCCTACCGGTAAAAAACCCTTTTCAAGACGTTCAAGACGGAAAATGTTATTTGTCGATAAAAAAATCCCTCAAGGAATTAACTCCATTCGAAAAATGGTTAAACCTTTCGATTCCGCAAGAGTTGCTATGGTCCAGGTACGTCATAGTGCGGAGGCAAACGTCTCACACAATCTTCCTGACCGGTTTAGGCACAATCAATCAATCAATCAATCAATAACATGTACAATTGTTGTATACGTTCATTGAAAATCGGGTGTACAACTTTCAAATTGTTAGGATTGCAAGTTGCTGTGAGTCGATATTTCCAACATGATTACGGTTTCCACAATATTCTATGCCGAAATAACGTCATTAATAGATTTTTCGGTAGACTACATACTGTAAATAGATGAAAATAATATTGATGACTTACCTGCTCGTACGTAGGTTACCTCCGGACACAACGGAAGCCCATATACAATTAAACTGCCATATCGAAAAGTCATAATGGAATTAATTTTTACAATCTATGGAAAGCACTCGTGATAATTTTGTCTGATATAATTTTGAGTGTCTTTATATTAACCTATTGTACAATAGATATCCTCAAAGTGCTCTTGTAAATCATCAGGCTTTTCCCAATTCATGTGGAAATATAGCCTATATAATGTTACAGTATTGGGTGTGATTAGATTACAATAAGGCTGTCTCTACACTAGCCTATTATACAATAGATTCCTCAAAGTGCTCTTGTAAATCATCAGGCTTTTCCCAATCCATGTGGTAATATAGCCTATATGCTATTGTATATAACATTCCAGTATTGGAGCTGTGATTAGATTGCAATAAAGGCTGCAGCTTAGGCTACATTGTGACTTGCTATACCCAGTATAGAAACAGGGGAGATATCTGTATGTATATGTCTGAATAAAGCTATCGTACTTGAAAATTATACTTTGCATTAGCAGTAGCCTATCTCCTATCAACAGAATGACAATGCAATATACTACAATACTAATATCATTGTGTATGAGACAAGTAGCCCTCTTAAGTGGACCCATCAATGATTTGCCTGGAGCATAGCCTTCAAAGTAGCTGTGCTTCTGAGTTATGCCGTATAGTCTACAGCGCAACTACTCGAAAATCCCTAATTTGTGCCTCCTCATGGTGAAGATGGAAGCGCGTAATGGCAACTGAACTGACAGGGGACCGAATTTGAGCCGGGGTAAGCAAAAAACACAGTTTTTTCTTTGCAAGGCACTCGTTTGCCCTACGAAATCTCCATCCACTTGGCATAAATTGCCTAAGTACCGGAGGAGGGGAGGGGTATTAGGACCACATGTGTTCTGTGCCTCTAGCTGTCAATATCCGGGGGAGGGGGAGGCGGGTGGAGGTTTACGACCACAAGAACTTTAAAACAGTCCATGATTGCAATGCAGATTCAAACATAAACATTGACAAAAGAACTATATCCAAAACTCCGAAATTGCCAACACAATACATAAAAATAGTAGAAATTTCGTTCTAGAGATTTTTTAGAAAAATATTGTTGTTCTCTGCGAAAACGGCCACAGCCGAAAGGGATTTTTAAATGCCAAACATGAAAATTACTAAAGGTGGCACCTACCAGCTACTGGTCGGTTGAATCCGCCATGATGTCATTTTGTAGCAACCGCAACGTTCCCAATCGAGCAGTGGGCAAGAGAGTAGACCCTCTGCCAGTCCTATGAGGCCTAGACCATATTAATGGGTGGTCGGGCCACTGTGTTTTTTGTTAGTTTCTTTATGTACGTGTAGAGTAGTGGTACAGACTACGACTTTCACCAGGAAGGTTGTTGGTTCGAGTCCCACACTTGCTACATTTTCTGGCCATGTTTCGGAGGACATGTAAAGCAGGTGGGCCCGGGCCTTCCTAGTTGAGTGTAAGAGAGGACTTTATAGCCCTGACTTCGCTAGGTTGGCTTAGTAATAGAACAAAAAAAGTCAATATTTAAAAAAGTCAATAATTATGTCTGGTAAATAATCAGCGTTTACAGCCAATTTTATTTTCTTCTTGCCATTCTCAAATCTATACGTCTGCATAGAACGATTGAAGGCTTGAAATAAAAAATGGCCTAAGTGCCAAAAATATAAAAATTGAGTGAAGACCGAAAAAGCGTTCTAAGTACCATCGCCAATAACATGTAACTCGGGCTAAGTGCAGAAAAATTAATTATAGCTTAAAAAAATCCAATAGAGGGCGCACGAGGTATATGCCACATGATCTCAGGGGGTTAAAAAAAATGATTATCTCGAAATAAAGTTTTTGGCACTTAGGCCGGTTTTGCTTTCAAGCCTTAAATTAATGTCGTGAAAACGACTCGCTAGTCGTTTGTACACAAAATCTTTTTAAATCTCTTGTTCCTTAAATCATGACGTCGACGAGCATACCTACGTTACATTGACCATTCAATATGACTTTATACTTTGCCCTTGAAGCTGAAGTCTCCAAATATGCATTTGTCATCGTTGAAATCTCACGAAAATTGCATAAAGAATAAGATGTATGGTATACGTGCCTGCAATATTAAAACATGAGTCAAAGCTAACTGATAAAGACAAATATTATTTTTATTAGTCAGGGCTTTTCAACGCTCGTATATTGGCCTAAATTGTTCAGCGCATAGAATAGAATAGAAAATATCTGCATTGTTTCATTCTAAATTCTGAATCCTACTATATAACTTAAAACTACTTTATAACATATATCAGGGTGGTAACCAGGGGGGGGGGGGGCGGTTAGGTGCTGCAGCGAAATGTTTTGACTTTACTCTAGATAGAATTTTGAACTTTCCATAAGCGCGAAATGTCACTATACATACTACAAGATAGCAGCCCCCCTGAAATACAATCGCAGTTGCGGGCCTCATATAGGTACCTCGAAAAATTAAAAAAAATGAGCATTTGTTATCAATAAAATCAGTAAAAAATTTCTTTCGAATGAAACAGAAGTTTATCTTTCTTCTAAATGATACCTTGGTGAAATATCCATAGGTATAGGTTTGAACCAGACTCTTATCCGTACAGTAGGTAGGTACCTACTTTGTTAAGTCATGCTTTCGCCTGTTCCATTTCGTCAATGGTATGCTTGTTTCAGCTTGTCCATAATCGCTAGTAGCCGGTGTAGTTTGACATTGTGAACGTATACCAATTTACCAATGGCCAAAAATTCATACGGGAATATAACAATACAAATAATTTCCGATATCCATGGGGGTCGTTGGCATTGGACAAGGATCCTATCATGGGCCACTAGAAGTAGGCCTGGGTTCATAAAAAGTCTTTAAATAAATAAATAAATATCGGTTTGAACCTACCTTGTCAGGACATGTAGCGTAGTGGTACGGACACTGACTTTCACTCGAAAGGTTGTTGGTTCGAGTCCCACACTTCCTACATTTTCTGGCAATGCTTTGGAGGGCAAGTAAAGCAGGCGGTCCTAGTTGAGTGTAAGAGAGGGCGTTATAGCCCTAACTCCGTTAGGTTGGTTAGTAATAGAAACAACAAAACGTCATTATTTATTTATTCATTTATTTACCTTTTAGTGTACCTACCTATACCTACTGATTCTACTGTATTAGGTTGTCACTGACATAGCTCGACTGCAGTTGCCGAACCAAGGGCGGGTCCAAGACAGATTTTCGGTGGGGGGGGGGGCGGGGGGCATTTCGGGAAAAGTGCCTGTAGTCAACCACGCCAAATTTAATTATTTAGCGATTGTGCAATTGGTGTTTTTGTAAGTGAAACGAGGCACATTAATCAACAGTGCAATATTCGAAAAGCCCATGCGACTTATGGAGATAGGTACCGAGGGGGGGCCGGGGGTCTCCCCCGGGGGAAAAATTTGAAAATATGTGTGCAAAATAGTGGGGGTTTTTCACATTTTCACAGCAGTAAAGTGTAAAATTTTGAAAGCTTCCAAAGGAATGCTTAAATACTTATTTATATTGCAGGAAAAAGGGGGGAAAATTTGAAAATATAAGTTCAAAATAGTGGGGTATTACTATATTTTCAGCAGTTAAATTTATCATTGATAGATGGAAGATATGTTCATGTTACCACACTAAGGTTTTTGTTTAGAATGTCCTATGTTTTAGGATAATTTTATCTGGACCCACCACTGTGTCGAACTTTATTTGTAAATAAATAAATAAATAACGGACACTGAGAGTTTATGTCGAAGGAGACCAAAATCCTCGGCCATTTGCGGCCAATTCGTGTGACGGCACAGAGAAAGAATTTGCCTACAGCGACGGCAGGCACCGCACATAACGTACGAATTGTATCGTACAGTCCAATTGTAGAGGAACACTGATTCTAAAGACTTTGAGATTTTCTATACTGTCAGGCTCCGACCTTGGGATTTCGCCACCCTGGGCAACCCGTCCACCTGACGTCACTGGAGGTGAGGTAAATTCTAGATAGGTCAGACCAACACATTACCACACAGTAAAACAGTAATAATGGCAGGGCACGTAATGCATTTGAGCGTGACTTTTCTATCATTTTTTCAAAAATTTGTTTTTGCACAAAATCAAATATTTTTTTGGGAAAGCAACCTGTCCGGTTTCATTACTCAATTTAACACCTAAAATATACCTGAATGTAGAAATCGTCGATAGAAAGGTTTCGCAGAAAAATTATTCTACAGTCATTTTTCATTAAAATTTAGTTATTTTTATTTTTTTACGCCTAGAAGCAAAGTATCAAGGCCCGGAAATCGATGAACAGAGAGACAGACAGACAGAGTGACAGACAGAGTGACAGACAGAGCGACAGACAGACAGACAGACATTTCGTAAAAACCACTTCTTTGGGTTCCTGGGACCTCAATACGTGTAAATCCGTTGAAATTTTGGAATCGAAAATTTCTACCATCACAAAGCTTTCCTTATACGACGTATAAATTGGAAAGCAATAACAAACTCATGTTTTGCGCCATAGAAAAACAGAGGCTTGAAGTCCACTCCGCACTTTTTATTTGTTTCACATGATTTTCCAAAATGCCGTAAATTTCGTACCGGGTATGTGGTAATGGTTTTTTCATTTCTCGACTGGCACCCCCCCCCCCCCCCCCTTGAAGCTTCGCACCCTGGACAAATGCCCAATTATAGGACTGGGCCTGTATACTGTAGCTCTGCCTCTACGAATGATATTTTCTGTGAAATTGGGTTGATTATCCACTTTATCCACTTGCCTTTCAAGCTGAAATGTTGTAATCCCTGCAATTTTATGATTAGACAACTGCGCTATAGGCTCTGATTACAGACTCAAATATTGATTCGACCCAATGGCAATAACAGTAAATAGCATTAGCCTTATAACATGCGTTATAATACCATTACGTACCGTTATTATTCCACTTGTAGCAACTTTGTCCAAATTGGAGTGTTTCCGTTTATTATACTAGGCCTATTTATTATTATTTGATTGAAGAAATATTAGGAATGTTGAAGTAGCCTATACCATCCATTGGCGGAAAATCTCAAAAAGTCAGGGGGGGCTAAGCCCCTAATAAAAATTAAAAAAAAAACAACAGTAAATCTGTAAATTTTCCAGAAGCCTCCTGCTTCTCATTAAAACAAAAAATAAAAATGTCCTGTCAAGTTCACGAAAGATTATAATAGCAATGCTCAGTGGCGTAACCAGGGCCGGCCTGTGGGTTCGCGAGGCCAGGAGCGAGATTCTGCGCGGAGGCGCCAAGGGCGGGTCCAGGACAGATTTTCGGGGGGGGGGGGCATTCAGGGAAAAGTGGGTTTAGCTTACCGAGCCAAATTAATTTTTAGCGATTGTGCAATTGGTGTGTTTGTTAGCGAAACAAGGTGCATTAATTTACAGTGCCTTACTTGAATAACCCATGCGCCTGATGCAGAGATACCAATGGGGCGTCCGGGGGTGTCCCCGAGGAAAAATCTAAAATATAAGGGCAAAATAGTGGGGATTTACGCATTTTAACAGCTGTAATAATGCTTATTCATATTTTGAAATCAGGGGGGCCAGGCAGGGGTCGGAGAAGAAATTTGAAAATATAAGGGCAAAATAATGGGGTTTTCTGCATTTTAACATCAGTTATAATGCAAGAAACAGGGGGGTCCGGGGGTCTCCTCCGGAAAGGAAAAATATGAAAATATAATGGAAAAATAGTGGGGTTTTACGCATTTTAACAGCAGTGAAATATTGACGCTCCACCGGTAGGGCCGCGCCCGGGCGTAACGATAGGGTTTCGAAGGGGAAAAAAACGTCATACATAGAGCTTAAAATTAATGACCTTAGTGTCCTTTGCGAAGGAGCCAGAGGGTTCAGGAGACCTGAAAGGGGGGGGGGGGGGTAAACAGACCTGAAATAGTTTGAATTTACGCATTTTGATAGCAGTACCTTAGAGATTTTACAGGCAATTAAAAAAAAACAAGGGGGGTCCGGGTGAAAATTTTAGAAAAATATGCCTGAAATAGTGGAGTTTTACGCATTTTGAGGGCAGTAACAATTAGATTTTAGACGCAAAGAATATAACAGATTTCCAAAGGGGAGGGGGCAATTGACCGCAGTGTCGGTCGCTGCGTCCATCTCTGAGGCCCGGGGGTCTCCTCCGGGTGAAATTTCTTTAAAATGTGGCTTGTAATAGTGGGATTGTACGCATTTTGATAGTATAGTAACGTTTAGATTTCACTGGCGATGATAATAGCTGGACAAGGGGGTCTCTCCCGGGTGAAATTTTTTGAAAAATATCCCTGAAATATTGGGGTTTTACGCGTTTTGAGAGCAGTAACAGTTAGATATTAAAGGCGAAGAATATACTCTAAACAATGGGGGCCCGGAGAATTTCTTCGAGACAATTGGCTAGATTTTACAGACGAAGATTTTGTTAAGACTTGAGTTATTATTATTATTTTTTCATAAATACATCCAACATAGCGACTTCCTATAAAATAATTGGGACTTTATTCGCTTAATGGATGGGACAATAGGTATAAATATTATAGTTACTTAGGATGCTAGGGGGGCAGGGACAGACCTGGGGGGCTTGGGGAGCTAGGCCATACCTGGGAGGCTGGGGGGGGGGGCTAGACCAGAGCGGGGGGGGGCTTGGCCAGAGCTGGGGGGCTATGCCCCCCTAGAACCCCCCATTTTCCGCCCATAATACCATCCCGGGGCTGGAGACCGTTATCAATATGGCTGCTAGTGCAGCCTGCACAAGAGAAGTTCGCAATTTGGCGGGGAAACCCAGTGATAAGTGTAGCCTACACAAGCTAAGTACAGAGTTTTTGACCGGGTCCAGGTATCCGTTCTGCTATGCTGCAATGTGTAAGACTTCGATATTTTTTGCGTTGGTACTTATCTCTGATAGTTGGCTTATGGTTAATGGGTGCCTCGTAAGGCATATTATGGCTCCCGCCGCTGCAGTTAATATATTTTTATGGCCTATACAATTTGAATTTCCCCGAGATATGATTTTTGTAAACCACCATTAATTTAATTTAATCGAATTCCGTAGAGTTTTCGACCAGTTTGTCCGCAAATCGACGAACTGACAGACAGCCAGGCAGATAGATAGATAGATAAATAGATAGATAGATAGATAGATAGATAGATAGATAGATAGATAGATAGAGAGAGAGACAATTGAAGACGACAGGGGAAAAACCGGAAAGATGCATTTTTAGTCGGGCATTCTGTTTAGTTTTTTAACGGTGTACCTAATTTTAAATGTCCTAACAAAACTGGAAAAAAAAACAAGTAAGGGGTGGGAAAGACAATATATACAGGGATACTTTAAACGGCTACGGCTACCTTACACTTTAAAATTATATTTCTGTAAAATCAACTTTTGATCACATTTCCGGACTTTCCTCTGACGTCTTCAATTGGCAAAAATACACTTTTTTCTGTTCCTGGTACCTCAAAACGTGTAAATCCGTTGAAATCTCGAAATAAAAAATGTCGACCACCATCATGTTGCCATCCTTATAGCCTACTAAATAAAATACGAAAACATATACTTGATAGAGTTTCGTGCCTTAGGCTCATTATCAATTTAAAAAAAAAAAAGAAAAAGAAAGAAAAAAAAAACTCATTACAAATTTGTCCTGCTACGCTGCGTTGGCTTTTCCCACCCGAGAATTAGACCCAGGTATTAGTAGGCGAGGCGCTAGGCGATAAGATCTAAAAAGGAAAACCTAAATGAGTATGGCCAAACCGCAGCTGCATCCATGTATTAAAAACATTGTTGCAAACAGAATATGAGGAAGGTGGGGTCATCTTAGAATGTTGGCAGAATTGCAGCTCTATAGACTACAACGTCTGCATCACAGCCCAGCACAATGGCCCTGCAATTACTCTATCCTTGCTCGTTTTTTTTTCTCTTCATCCAGGGCAGGCTTGCCACCATACGAACAGCATTGAACCTGGTCCGTGTCTTTGTACCTGCCAAGGTCAGGCCCATCTTATCTATCTGCAATGTTCCCAAGCCTGGCATTATATATTGTGTTTTGAGTTTTATAGTTGCGGAGGACTTGAATTACCATGATCATACCTGTGCCTATTTATCATTGAAGGTTGAGTGATTTCAGGTTGTTACCGGTTTTGATTCCTTTATTTCATCGTGTGGGGGTTTTTGCCAGCTATTGCATGATTGGTTACTAATTTTCTTACTTGATAATGAGGAAAACTGCGGTCGATGGAACCTGAGAAGAGGTAGGCTAGATAAAAGATACAAGTAATGATTCTATTAACCATTATATTAATATTATAATATATATTAATTTTTCTAACTCATTTCCTATAAGCAAGTTTGCATTGGGAGAACGGTAGTCCGAATCCTCAACGGGGTCGGATTTACCCAACAATTTCGGGTAGAATACGACAAAAATGAGGCAATCACCCCGAAACCATCAGTCCTTTTCAGGACTAAGCCTGATGAAGGGAGGAGGTGATCTCTCCCTGACAATGGGCTCAGTCCCAATTGTTCGATGACTGTGAGGCCCTGCCTATTAATGACTATTAACACAACATGCAATGTAAGTTCAACTAACCCTTTGTTAAATTAGTTTCTCGTGCACATCCCACCTGCTACTCCCTACCATCACGTTGTCGTCGTCGAAGATTAGGCTTTCTAGGGGTCACACCCTGGATTGCTCTTGTAACAGTATTCATGGTGACAATGAAAAGAAATGGAAGGAGAGCTGATCATACAAATCAAGTCAATAACTGTGGCCGGTTCGTTGTTAGTGTTAGCCACAATTATGTACAACAAAATGTAGAGGGACATTGCTTCCAGGCCCGGATTTACTCAATTTTTTGGATTAGGACAAGAGACAAATTTGCACCCCTCTCCCATAGGCCTACATAACGTTCTCACTTTACAAGTAGACCTAAATAATTTTTAGCCTAAATTAGCAAGCAAAGATTCAACAGTGCTTTGTTGAAAATTTAAAATTTATGATAATAATTATGATCATAATTATCATAAATTTTAAATTTATTAAAATTATTGCTAATTGACTAATTGTCAAATGATCAATATGATCAAATAATGCTGTATAATATTGTAAATGATACGAAATTGTTATTATCAGTTTTATGCTAAAATTGTGCCCTCTTGGAGATTTGGACTGGGTCATGACCTTGGTTGTCCTTATGGGAAATTCGTATCTGATTGCTACTAAGGGATTTGACGTTATTAAACTGCTCTAAGATCGATGTTTCTTGTGAAATTTTATTTTAATTAATTTGTAAAGGTTTCCTCCACCCAGTCCCTATCCACAGTGTAATTTGATCAAGAGCAGTTCTTATCTTAGCCAAAAACATATAATATATTCATTTAGGGTTAGGACCATTAATAATACAATGACAACCACGTTTCTGCTTCCATTATTTTGTTGTATTTCTTCATCACAAGAAGCATTCATAATAATTTTAATAATTTTAAATATATTTTATAATAACGGGGTTAATGTACATGATCTGGAAGACTTAGCCTGGCTGCTAGTTCCCAGATGCTGCGATATATCCAGCAAGCATGCCCGTAATTGAAAAACAACAAACTCTGTTTCAGCAACACACACACCTAGACGCCCTGGCTATTTTGAAATGAATGGTGTAATTTATTGTCAGCACAGTGCACAACTACAGGCTGTAGTCTACAGCTACAACTTGTATACCGTATACCTATTTAATATAAATTATATATATTATATTATATAAATTGGAAGACACGATATTCTATTATACTGCTGCTGTCGACAATCATTACGTGCTTTTCTCACCGAAGTTAGAGGATATGAATATGGGAATCGAACCCACGCCTGACCGGGGCTTGTGGTCCAGCGGTTAAGACGACTTACTTACGTGTAGATCGTCGTTTTGAATCCCGCCACATCCTCCAATTCAGGTTATAACATGGAGGTTACCTCTTTACCAAAGTTAATTTAATGTCAGAGTTATATACACCATATAATACTACAATATATTACTTTTCTCACAATAATTACCGAACAAGCTGTTCTCATATGGTAACAATCTTAACGATTGGTTGGCAGCAACTCCCTGCATACCATCTTCCCGTTCTCTCGGTCCTGCGCCTTCCTCTGCAGTACGTTCCAGATCTTGCTTCCTTATTCAAACGATCCATGTATTCCTTCTTTGGCCACCCTTTGCTATTAGTTCTTTTCACTGTGCCCTCATTGATGGTGTGCACCAGATATTTATGTCTTCATAAGTGCCCTACCCATTTCACTCTGCTGTCTCTCTTCTTCAATAGCTCCAAGCACTCTTTCATTCTTCACGTGGTCTATCTAGCTGATCTGGAACACCACATTTCAAACGCTTCAAGCCTTCTCCGTTACTTGTGGTACATAATAATTGCCTGTTTGTATTCCGAAGGTAGCGTTGCTAAAAACTCTCAGGAGACTAATTGTACACCTTCTTCGATATTTTTAATTTTTGCTTTCCAATTTATACGTAGTAGGCCTATAAGGAAAGCTTTGTGATGGTCGAAATGTTCGATTCCGAGATTTCAACGGATTTACACGTTTTGAGGTCCCAGGAACCCCAAAAAGTGGTTTTTACGAAATGTCTGTCTGTCGCTCTGTCTGTATGTCTGTCTGTATGTCTGTCTGTTTGTCTGTCTGTCTGTCTAGCTGTGCGTCGATTTCCGGGCAAACTACTCGGTCGATTTTAATGCAATTTGGCATGTACGTTCACAAAAATTATACCTCGAGACAATTTATTTTTATTTTATTTCACTCAATTTAGGGGGGCTTTATTCTAAAAAAACGTCAAAAAAACGCCTAAAAAATTATTTCTCAAAAACGGTTCCAACGATTTCTTTTAAATTCACATACATTGTAGTCGTTATTAATTTTAACAAAATGCAGGGGGTCGCTTGCCCCTTGATAGGTTGCTTCTGGGGGTAAAAAAATAAAAATAACTAAATTTTAATGAAAAATTACTAAAAAATAATTTATCTGCTAAACCTTTAAATCCGTGATTTTGCCTTCAGGCATGTTTTAGGTGATAAATTGTGTAACTAAACCGGACAGGTTGCCTTCGCAAAAAACCTTTTGGTTTTGTGGAAAATGTTTTTTTTTTTTTTTTTAAATGACAGAAAATTCACGGTCAAATGCATTGCGTGCCCTGCCATTATTACAATGTGGTAATGTGTTGGTCTGACCTATCTAGAATTTACCTCACCTCCAGTGACGTCAGGTAGACAACCCCCCCCCCCAGATATCGAAAGTTTAGCCATAGGAAAATTATTTACCACGAAATTACTAATTTTCTCTAACTACTAATTGATAAATTGGAAAGCATGTTCGAGTAAACTCGGACCGGCTCTTTTTTTTTTAAGGTTGATGGTATATCTCTCGGGGTGAAGTTGGCCTTCGGGATTTCGTGCCCCATAGCACCATAATATGGCCCTGCCGATAGTAACCCTAACCACGCGAAGTCACTAGGTTTAAGTAGGTACCTACATAGTACCTATCAGAACAAGGTTTTAGGCTTTAAAAATGTAAATGAATAAAAAATGGTATAATGGCAAGACAGAGACTGCATGATAAAATGAAATGACTAACGACATTGACAGTGACCCGCGGCAAACCGTCAAGGTCATCGAGAAAAAAAATTACATACACTGCCAACACGGGGCCCAGTGCAGCAAGGAGCCAACTCGTATCTACGTCAGCTAACGTTTGGTTATGAAAACAGGGAAAATAACTAAACGAGATCTGGACTCCAACCAAATTAATTAAACAGATCCAGGCTTTACCCTAGATAGAAATTCCCCCTCCCACCGAAAAAGCCCTAGTTACGGGCCTGCATTGCACTGAGAAACCAAATTATTACAAAAATGGGGCACAGAACTACAAGGACCTAACTCACATCTATGCCATACAGGGAAGGTTCCAGCCCATTTGGGGGGGGGGGGGGGAGGTATAGTGGGGGTCAAAATAGGAAAAACATATGTATAATCGATTAAATCAGAGCGTAATAAATTAACTTACAATTGATTTACTAAATTCTTTGGGGGGGGGGGGGCAGCTACCCGTCTCCGTCCATGATGCCATCTCTGTCCAGATGAACCTGCGTCTGCACCTGTTACATTGAACACTGCAAAAACGGGCACAGTGCAACAAGGAGTTAGTTTCAATAAAAGCCAGATGCTTTTATAATGGGAAGGCCTAAGGAAAAAGAAAATTACGAATATTACATTGGGTAGACTAAAAATTAAATTTTGTACTGTACACTCCCAACACCGGCTATAGTGCTGAGCGCAATCTCATATTTATGCTAGCTGTCTTAGACTAAAATAGGTAGGTAGGTGAATAAGGAGAGCTTTTGTAAACAAATATTATTGCTGGGACCCACTCAGAGATCACATGCAATACATAAATATTTTTTTTTGTTATATTACCTACTAAGCCAAATTATATAAAGCCCTCTCTTACACTCAACTATATAGGAAGACTCGGGACCGCCTACTTTACATGCCCTCCGAACAATAGCCTGAAAATGTAGCAAGTGTGGGACTCGAACCAACAAACTTTCGGGTGAAAGTTGGATTCTGTACCACTACTCTACATCCGTGAAGTATAATAACTTTTCCGTAAAGTTAGATTTTTGCGATTACAGTAACCATACTATGTTTTCTATGGCAGGATGCATTCCATTTTACCCTGAAATTCTTGGCAGCGAATATTATAAATAATGCATTGCAAAAACGAAAATAACATCAGCTGTTTTTTGGTGCATCATCGTGGAATGCAGCAAGCCTACCTACGTCAAAATTCTAAAAATAGGGCTTCTGTTTATTTACTTGGGCATAACCATCTAAACATTTCATTTCAGAAGCATGCATAGAGGTATTCATGGTCTGTCGATAACAAACAATGAAAATATGTTAGTTCGAGGGACGTGGATGAAAATGAGGTTAATGCATGATGAACTCATGATGCATATCGAGATTACTAGAAGCTTTCAATTTGTTGACAAGAAATGACCGTGTAATTTGGATGAAATTAATTAGTTTCTCGTTCCATCGCAGCCCCAGGTACCAGAGAAGCTATATATTAGCTATGTGACAAATTTCAGAAGAAACACTAAACAAAAACAAAAACACTTTTGTGGCATTTATCGATCTGGAGAAGGCTTCTGATACCAAGATTGGAGAGAAAAAAAATTCTAGCTTTCTAACAAGGCAGTCCATTTTCCTGACTGATATACAACTTTTATGTAAAATCAGGTTAATGCACTTTATTGTGGCTTTCAGAAGTAATAATATTTCAGATGAGAAAATGTAAAATTCCTTCCAGAGGTTGAATTTTTTATGCATTTTTTATCTGACTGACTGACTCCTTTCACAACTTTGAACGAGAGAACGAGATATTAATTAATTTCGCAAAAAATCTATTGTCATTTCTTATTTACCAAACATTTTTTTATCTCTCTGGCTCTCTTACATGTAAAACTTACCCGAAATATAGCATATGCCAGTACATTGGCAAATACTATACTAGACATACTCCTTGAAGATTTTTGTTACCTAAATAGTTCAATTTAAACAGTGGTGCATCTCTTTGCTTTAGTTGTAAGCTATCATTCCAACTACATATAAATAAATAAATATCGACTTTTTGTTCAATGATTACTAAGCGCAACCTAGCGGATTTAGGGCTTTAAAGCCCTCTCTTACACTCAACTAGGAAGGCCCGGGACCGCCTTCTCTACATGCCTCCGAAGCATGGCCAGAAAATGTAGCAAGTGTGGGACTCGAACCAACAGTCTATTGGATGAAAGTTGGAGTCCGTACCACTACTCTACATATCGTAATACTGATTGCAAAAAACAAATTATTATTATTTAAGGTGGCTTTAATAACGTCACAAAATATTATCACAATCGACCATTCGTTATCAATTATTATAGATTGCCCTTGCTTGAGAAAAGAGTAAAATAAGATAGGAGACAAATTTGAAAGCAGCACGGCAGTACTGAGTGGAAAGCGAATCATTTTACACGCTGAAAATTTCCAATTTCACAATTAAGAAAATTTCAACGTGTTAAACGACACGTTTTTCATGCATTTTCAATTCAGTGCAACCGTTTAACTTGTATCTGTCGAACGGAGCTACACCTAATTGTTCTATGGTAGGTAGTCAAACTTACTTATTATTCACTTTAAAAAAAGGCCCAGCTCTCAGACCGGAAGGGGGGAAGGGGGGGGGGGGGTTAGGGTATTGGCATTTTTATAATAATGACTTTTACCTGCTATAGTTAAGAATTACGGAACAATCGTTGTGAATTGAACACAAATAAAATTATTAAATCTATGCATTTATAATTAATTTTAGCAACTCTAGGAGACTGGGAAGGGGGACTACTCACTACTGCCTCTCCCTGACCTCAGCTGGCGATGCTCATGCATTAAATTATAAAATATCTATCAGTTTTATTTTTTAGTTCTCCCTATGTACAGTATACAGTACACATATAATACGTACAGGCCAAGGGCATTATTTCAATATTTTTCAGCAAGATGAACAATTAGGTGCATTTTCAAACATAGTTGACATAATTAGGCTGCCTCGTTAGTCAGAGTTAATGTCTTATATATTTTCAATTGACCCCTAATTACGCACCTGACAGGTGCAGAATATTGGTTAGTCCTCAAAAAATGTAAAATTAAAAAAAATTCACGGCTGGACTTACATCATGAAGCAGTCGAACCCGTGGTCAATTTGCAAGCGCATTTCCAAACGTTTCGTCAACATTCCGCAGCAACGCTTTCAGACGACCACGGCCTATCAACCCGGATTCTAATACTTCATTAATAATACAATGCGTACAAAGGCTTCAGCAGCCACTGCCAGACTGTCATAGATGATAAAATTGGAATAAATGCGACTTCGCTGGCAAGGTGGTAGCGTGCTTCTACTTGTGCGAGTCAATACACACCTTGCGGTCGGAGACGCGTCGGACAACTCGACAAAAGTACCTATTAGATTACTTAGTGAGGCGATTGAAGAGGTTAATCGTTCATTAAATGGTTTGTACGCGATGAACCTTTTTTTTAAGACAAAAAAGACAAAACAAAGACAGAATACAAGTTAATACGGGGATCCCAGTGTATAGTCCGCTTTCTGTCTGTCAGTTGGACCGCGGCCCATAAGCCGGGATTCCTGTTCCGTTATCGTACAAATTACAAAATAGTAGGGCTCTATATTAGACAGGTATTGTCATCCGCCATATTGCAACCATTATAAGTCTGGTGTATAAGCCAAGCATTGGGTGTTTACCTATTTATTTTTAGAAATTTATCGTTGTTTATTTATTATTATTATTTAAAAAAACGTGCTACCAATTAGGGAAGTGTTTAACAAAAAATTACTTAAAAGTGTATTAGTTTTTTTTCTCAATATTTTTCAGTCTTTTACTTTTCTTACAATACTTACCGTATGTAGGAAATATGGGATACAACATGGCGGATGACAATACCTGGGTATATAGTGCCTTACAAAATATACTAGCTTAGACGGTGTTCTGGAGATTTTCCAATGATGATGACGAAAATAGATGTGGGAGCCTGATTACGCCGCCAGTGCGGATAGCGGCTGCGATAGAAACTACACAACCAGCTAACCACACTGCCAATGCGACCAGGTCTGTTCAAACACCTGTAAATTGTACCTGAAACTAATAACAACAAAAAAACAACATGTCAATTATAATAACCCGCCTGTGAACCTACTTTGCTGGGAGATTTTACCGAACACGGTTTTATTGCATGCTAGGCTGCAGGCTCTCGCTTGGAAGAGCTTAATCTTAAGCTACATTAATCGGGACACGTAGAGTAGTGGTACAGACTCCGAATATCACCCGAAAGGTTGTTGGTTCGAGTCCCACACTTGCTACATTTTCTGGCCATGCTTTGGAGGGCATGTACAGCAGGCGGTCCCGGGTTTTCCTAGTTGAGAGTAAGAGAGGGCCTTATAGCCCGCTAGGTTGGCTTTGTAATATAAAAAAAGTCAATATTTATTTATTTATTAATGCAACGTACAACTGCGATGCAATTCCGTAACCGATTTTGGGCTTGTAAGGTCGCGAAAATGTCACAATGCTATGCGAGTGGGAACAGTCAATGAAAAGTCACAATGCATTTTAGATAGATAGACAGATAGATAGATAGATAGATAGATAGATAAGGACTTTATATTGTTTCTATTACAATGCCAAAATAGTGAAGACGTGTTTCCTTTTCCCAATCATTCCATTATACCGTATGCGGCGCCACATCATCTTCCGATACTGGGAACATGCATAATTATAGAGTTCTATAAGTAGGTAAATAGGAGAGATGGAACATTTGCTTCCCGTCAAAAAAATATATTTTTTAATTTCAGAATTCTAAGCAAATGTTTACCACAATAAGTTAGTGAGTAGTGAGGAAGCAGGCCGCGCTATGCTTTACATCGGTGCTTTTGCATCGTACGGATTTGCCCAAACGTCAGCTTTGCTCATTCCTATTGTAAAACTCTGCCAAATAGGTTCACAGACTATAACAAACAATATAACAGCTTAATAATAAAAAGGACCTTTTCAGTTATCAAACCACGTAGGTTTTTACTTAATATATAAAGAAAAACAGGATGTGAAGCAGTAGTCATGCAGCATAAATAGCACTCTTTCTTATAGCTCATCTCCAACGATCAACTTTATCAACAAGATCATTTCATGATTATTTGGACTAGGCCTATTATCTACTATCAAATAGACGGTAAAATATTAAATTAAAAAAAAAATCAAACACACCTTTCTTTGCACCAACAACAGCAGCCAACTGGAAATTCATGTTTAAGACGAAAAAGACAGAAACGTACTGAATCCGAATAGGCGCCCATTCCATTGACCGGCTAGGGCTATTTCCAAAACGGTGACGTGGTAGCAGACACTCAAGACTTAGGTAGCGTCTCCACCGACCTCGCATTGCAGATTGCAAGTGACATTGACGGTAATGTTTGTTTTTCTTTTTATAGAAATCTATTAAAATGTTTGTAATTAACATATCCCATGAAGCCATTTTTTAATTTTAGTTTGTTTGTTTGTGATTTTATTGTATGATCATTGATCAATTTTAACTATGGCATAGAGGAAAATAAACATTTCCGTCAATTCTGCAATGCGAGGTCGGCGGAACGCCACCTAAGTCTTGAGTGTCTGCTACCACGTCACCGTTTTGGAAATAGCCCTAGCCGGTCAATGGAATGGGCGCCTTAGTAATGAATGCACATGTCCAGACATGATCCAACATACAGAGGGGGCCGCTAATATCATTCCCGCCAGAGGCGGCTTTGGAGATTTTTTGCCGCCGTTTTGCCGTTTAGCATTAACTTTCTTGGGGTTAAAAATTTAATCAATTATAAATAGCACTTTCCATTATAAAAATTATCTTGTATACATTTTTAATCACAGGTTTATATTAAAAATAATGACCGTAGTAGGCCCACTGGACCGGCATCTTTACATGCACTCAGAAGTATTGCCCGAAAATACAAGTGTACCTAAAACCTTTAGATCTTTAGTGTGAAAGTCACTACATTTTAATTTGCATAATGCAATGTATTGAAAATGATACATAGTCCAACTCTGTTAGTAGAGCCTAACCTAGGTTCTTTACTAAAGATGATTCACCCACTAAAAACCAATCAGTTTTCTTTCCATTTCGCGGCTAACTTTTCCTACATTAGGAGTCACATTTAGACTTACAAAGATTTCTCTACTAACCGAGGTTTATTCACCACCTACTAGTTAACAGTGTTGCATTTCCATGGCACCTTAATGGGGCTTTGATGGGACCAAAAATATTCTTTATTAGACGAGTTGCTTTATTATAAGAGTTTCTACTAACTGAGTTGGACTTTACAAACATAATATATACAGTAGGGGCCAACCCTTTATTGTAGGGACGGAGTTTACAATAATTGTGACCTATACACATAGTCGCCTTTAAAGAAAACGGTTGTATATAAAATAAGATTGAAAATGTACCATTTTATAGACATACCTATGTAATCATATTTTCTGTAGAACAAAAAGTTATTTGTAATAATTTGTAATAATAATAATAATTTGTAATAATAATAATAAATAATAAAAACAGTTTTATTTAGGCCCTTTAAACACGGGCGATTCGAACGGTGAACCGCTTAGAACAGTCTATTTAGTATTTCTGAACGAACGCACTTAATAAGAATTCTAGGCCACTGCGGGGGAAAGGGGAAAGGTTTCGAGCTTCAATCTTTAGGCTCACAGCCCAGTGTTCTGCCAACTCGACTATCCAACCAGACACCGTTCTTATATTTACTATAAATTCGCGCAGTTCCCTATTCCGATGTGCTCGTATAGTCCCACACAGTCCAAATTTCGATGCTGTTGCGACGATCTGGAAGAAATTCAGATCCTCTGCTGAGATACCACCAGCTGTGTTCACTGCTAAATAATGACAAGTCAACACAGAGTGATATCCAGCCTCGAATCAGTGGTGCCAACGTCCAACTCCATCATTTCTTCAGATTATATTGGCAATCCTGCAGCAGTCCATAGCTTATTTTCAGATCATCATGGTGCCCAAAGATGAAGCTACTTTTGTTCATTTTGCTATGACTTTTTCATTATGGTACCTGCAAACACAAACATAGTAATATACTACAATACTTACCAGCGTTCGGCAACAGCTATGATATACGGCTTTTATATCTAATGAACAAAACTGAAAACAGCAAAGTTTAAAGAACCGGTACGAGTGAATTATGCATCGTGACGGTTCACTTAAATTACCCCCCCCCCCCCCCGTTCACCCAGCAATAGTTTAAAACGAGCCTAAGGAAGTTTTAATTCAAAAATTGGCTAAGAGGATTTGTCCAAAGCGGCCCTCCTCAACCACTGACGTGACCTTTGGCAACTGCTAAAAAATTAGGGCTAGCCTACAGGCTGATAAGTGGGCAGCACCCACGTCGCACCGGCACACCTCTACATTAAGGTTTGGCCTCTTGTTTTCAGCTCAGGGAATTAATTGGCCGGAGGCCCTGGGCCTACCGTCTGGCCTTGAAGAAGTGCCTAGTCATAATGCCTGGAGTTCCCCTCTCTTTTGCTCAGCCTAAAGCCCCGCACAAAAAGATTACATTTATACAAGGTTGCGACATGTTTCAAGTACCGAGTTTTTTCTTTTGGAAAACTGCATTGTTGCCAATAGAAACGCTTGCCTTGTTACGCAAAAAAGGATATTTTCCAGGAGGGGTCAAGACACCATAAGCTATTGGGGAATTTTTAAATATAGGCCTATTAATAATAATTAGTAGCAAACTTTCCCTTACCTACATACGAGTATTATAATAGCTATTGATATGCATTTTCGGAGGGGGTTTTCATGAACAATGATTCCTAAGAATCAAAAATAAATAAATAAGAAAATACTAAATTTTTCTGTTAAATTATACAATCAAGACGTAGGCCTAATCAACAGGTACTACAAGTACCTACCTAATAACAAAAAGTATTTTAAAGTAAAATCGGAAAAATATCGTCATCTCGCTATTTTATAATCAAAACCAAAAATAGTAAAAGATCAATATATAGATGGACAGTGTCCCTTTTGCCAGAGCCACACATACGTTGCGAGGTCGGAAGTGAAAAGCGGAACTTTATATGGCTGCAAACTGGGGGGGGGGGGCTCCCTCGGGGGAGATATTCAGTGACAGGTGACATGAAATAGTGATGGTTCATGTATTTTGACCGCAGGAAAATTATGAATTTTCAAACTTAGTCAAATTACACCAAACGACGGGGCCCGGGGTCTCCCCCTGAGTGAATCTAAAAAAAATAGGTGCGAAATACTGGGGTTTCGCGGCATTATACGAATTGACGGTAAGAAAACTCCTACGCTTGATTGGTAATGCATTACCCTATGAAAGCAACTATTTCTTTTTTAAATGGAATTTAGTTTAAATTTAATGACGAGACCACATTTAAAGTAAGTTTGACTTATCAGGAAGGGGGGGGGGAATTTGTTTCCAGGGGCCCCTGCACACTTCTGCTGTTGCGTCGCCAAGGCCGTAGCCAAGGGGGGGTTCATGGGGGTTCAAACCCCCCCCCCCCCCCGAAATGAAATGGCTTCATACTACATAGAATCGGATTTTGAGAGGAAAAATAAAAACCACTATGTAATATCCAATTAAATTTCTAACCCCCCCCCCCCCCGAAAAAATCCTGGCTACGGCCTTGTGCGTCGCTGCTTATATTACACAATTATAACTTTGTGGAATCCAGTGGCTTCTTTTTTTAATTAAATTGAACACCGTTGGGTTAGGGTTTCTCTTATACTGTAGGCTTTAGGCTTATTGCGATATTCAGCTTAATTCTGTTCAATTTCCTTTCAAGTTTGTGTTTTAATATAGCGACCCTCCGGCTACGCCTTTCCTAACTCAGGCAGCTGTTGTAATCCTGTGAAATAAGCCCCTTCTTTTGGCTTCGGTTATGTTCGGGCATAATCGAACGGGTTAGAAAACAAGGAGTACAAGTGTCATCAGGCTCATTTCGAGAAATACGTTGTTGACGGTTTGATAATAGGGTTCCTACTAACTTCTTCTTCTTCTTCTTCTGGCTCTACAGCCCTTGCTGAGCTTCACTCCTTCAGTCATCTCGGTTTTGTACAACGCTCCATCCATCTATATGGATTCCCAACTCGCGAATGTCAGTTTCCAATTGACCCTTCCAGCTTTTTCGAGGATAGTCGGTTTCCTATTAACGTTGGACAATATGTGCAACCCCTTGCAGCTCGACAACTATGTACTGTATGATAGAGCTATACCGTTTGGCTGCTCACATAGATTAGCTACCAGAAATTGTCATGGTGCAATTATCTCAAAAAATAAAAAATAAAAATTCCCTTGCATGCATATTATCCATTAAATTAGCAAATCTTTTACAGTTCTGAACTCGGCATCTGATTTGAAAAAAATAAGACGAAGGAGAAGAAGGTAGGGGAAGAAGAAGACAAAGAAGAAGATGAAGAGTTAGGAGAAGAAGAACAACAACAACAACAACAACAACAACCACAACAACAAATACACCAACATCAACAACAACAACTAGAAGAAGAAGAGGAAGACGCAAAAGAACAATGATCAGCTGTAGAAATTTTAGAAGCTAGGTTTGCACAGGGTTAACAAACGGAAAGTGTTTTCACATTTTAGTCCGAACGATAACAAGGAATCAAAAGTTTTACTAGAGTTCAGAAATCTTCCGGAGTTGACTCTGTGGTTTTCCAACAACCCACTTGCTACAATGGAGAAAAAAAAGTGTCCGCAACTCACACGTGACTCGTACCTCAAGTACCTCAAGTACCTCAAGATGTTTTAAGGTACATCATATGCTACAGACTACAGATGAATGGGCATATTATGGTCGGCCTCTTAAAGATCTTTGCTCCCATGCGACGGCAATGAGTGGCCACCAAGTTCAGGGTGACTATTGAACATCACATAGGAGATAAGAATGTTGCACTCCCCGCGGGAATCCTGTATAACGTCTTGATTATAAACTTGGTGCCCAAGGTGAGCGGAAAATGCCGAAGAAAGTTGTATGGCATGCATCTCAATCTTATTGGTTTGCAGTGTTGTGCGCGGGAATGTAGGATACTTTTAGCTAATAGGGTGAGCAGGGGGCCATTCATGGTGCCTTGGAAGTAATCATGACGCGAATTACTTTTATTTATTTGCAGAACTACTAGTATATCCCTAAATTACTAAGCCGGCTATTCCATTTGTCAATATTCCGTCAATAATTGATGAGTTTTTCTTTAATTTATGTCATTGTCCATTTTAACTTCCGCAGGTTAAAATTGATTAATGATCATAGGGAAAAATACGCTTTGCAAACAACAACAAACTAAAACTAAACAATGGCGTCGTCTGGAGATGATAAATAATTGTAATTAATTTCTTGAGAATGAACGAATTATTTCATAATTTAAATCATAAAATTTCTTGTAGGTTATAAAATTAAAAGGAAGACGACGGCCAAACTTACAAAATTGGAAAAAAATTGAAAACAAAAATGGTCAATTATTATTGAAGACAAGTGGAATGAGGTGTCAAAATATAAATGCAACATTGATGATATTTCCGTTAATGACATTATAAAAATTGAAGAAAAATTACTTACAAGTGGAATAGCCGCCTTATAGAAACTTTAAATTTACTTGTCACAATTTTATTTGCATTTGCATTTCCAGGTCAGATATCGATCAAGCCTCCCTCCCCCTAAACGTAGGCCCAAAAACTAATCCAACCTCACTCTTCCGACAATTCCAATCTTTATACATTCATTGACCTGCAATAACCTTTTTGCGGAATGACAAAAGAATAAGGAAAACCTCTAGCGCGTACATTCTGCTTGGCCGTATACTTAAGAGTTGGCGTAGGACGTGCTCTAAGCCACGGTGCATTTTACAAATTGCAGTAATTTGTAGTCTGCGGCCAAAATTGGCTTTTATAGATGAGGAACTGCGGTGTCTGTGGTGGTAGTGCCGGCTCGTTACGCTCGGCCTTCGACGCAGAGATAGACAGAATGATTAAAGAGACCTCCGGGGCAACGACTGAAGAGTTGCTTCGGGATTCATACACCCTCTCTCGTCGAAAGGCTTTGACAGGACCAGGCGGTGAAAGGTAGGCTAGTAGGAGTGATGGGACATTCGTTTTGAACCAAAAATATTCTTGGGCCTCCCGCCACATCTCCTATGGCCAGCCATTGGAAAGCCCATGGCCCATGGCCCAGCCCATGATGCAAAAAATATTTTTGATGGGCTCGAATATCCCATCTCTCCTAAATAGAAAACAACGACAACCACAACAATAACATCAACAACAACAACATCAACAACAGCAGCAAAACAATAACAACATGCCTATGTAAGCATAAACGGGAGGGGGATGGGCGGTTAGGGGATGAGCTATGAAGAACGGCCGTGGAAGTTCCTGGCCTAGACGTCAGTGGAACTTTAGAAGGATTTACAGGCCTCGACTGTACAGTGTACACAAGGCACTTCTTGTGTTCATAGCCTTGAATGCATTTAAGTGCATCCATTATGAAGTATGAGAATACAGTAATCTGTGCAATTCGCTCTGCTGGTTGGAATTTAGCAGGTCATGCCTGGATGGGCCGGCCGCAAATCGCCTTTAATCGTAAGGAAAACCGGAATGTCCAAGCATGGCCAGTAGCTTTATAGCTACTGTACATACTTTATCTAATGTGACCGTTGATAATTTACCTCAAGCAGGGATACCCATTCCATTGAAATATGGTATACATAATTATGTAAGTGACGTCTGAGACCTGAGTAACAATAAGGGTAGAAAAAATTGATAAGCATTTGATTGGCAAATTTGTCTCAATACCTTGTTACTTAATTATTTCTGAATTGAAAGATACTTTGAATCGATGATTTAAAAAAAATTGTATATGTGTGGTGGATCAGTGAGCCGAGGTACCGTATATAGAACTTGGACTATAGACAGGGAACTCTGGTGTGTTGAAAGAAGATTTGAGTGAATTCGACTACTCTCCGATTTTTAATGTTTTTTGTAATATCTTGTAATAATTATAAGGGATACGACGCAAGTCCCCTTCACAGGGGTCACTTAGTGTTTATCAGTGTAAGTGTAATATGTTTTTTTAATTTAATAAATATTCATACTCAGAGGTATGTTCGGAAACCGGGGCAATTTAGCACCCCGAGCCTCTATTTGGAGGCATCACATATATACGGTTTGAAAACAGAACTGTCCCGGTTAAAAGGGGACTTTATGATTGCATGGTATATATAACTAACTCCTAAGGCGCGTTCCTTTGATCATTTGGAGCAAAAATGGTTGTGCGAGTTGGCACGTTTAGGAGACAGCTGTTGAGCGGAGATGATATACCCGCTCACCCGAACTAAAGCAGAAACCCAGTAACCTGAGCAAAGAAAGGTGTTACCAGAGGGAAATAATGTGAAACCTCAGGTTACAGAAGCGTTAAAAATGAACCGAGACATATAACTAACCAAAAAACTACCAAATAATTTGATCTCTTGGATGCAGCTTAAGGGTAAATGAGGCCCCCACATTCCATGTTTTGCGTAAATTAAAATTCTTCAAGGAATGTCGATCATAGAGCCATTTCATAGGAAATTTGACTTTGTGCATAAAAATCGGAAAAGGCGGGTATTTGCTCTAAACCTACATTGCACATGTTCATATGTGACGAACTTAAAAAAAAAATGTCATTGGTTCCTTCCACTTTAATGATCATTATTAGCCTAAGGAAGTACGTACGTAAGCGGTGATGTCAGTTCTATTATTGCGAGGTGATATAAGCGAGGGTGTTGTTGGTGCGCTCCATTGTATGCTAATGGGCTCGCATTCTGCAGTTTTATCTTTCATTTCATTAGTACCAATAATGTAGTTCACATTCCCAACAGGCCCCTTTGCAGTGATAAGACTTCTAAAAGCCCCATAAGAAGAACTTTCATGCCACGACATACCTAACTTACCCAATCGTCGTGTTGCTTACATCAGTGGTAATAAGAAATATGGCTTTCGTCGAAAGATTATTGATTCGAACCCCACATTTATTTCCACGTTTTGTGATCATGCTTCTGAGGTCATGGGCCAATCTGGATTAGTATAAAGCTCCAAATTGTTTATATATGCTTCGCAGCACGGTTCAATAAAACATTTATTTATACAAATAGGCCTGTCCTTTACTTAAATCTGAGATATTGTCAGCATTGTCTAAAGGGAGCTTTGGGAGCTTTTCAATACCATACAGATTATGCATTCTGAGTAAAGGGGTAACAGGAGCGGACTGGGCAATGAAAATGCCCAGCAGGGACCGTCAAAGACAGTGGAGCGTTTGATATAGCCCGTGTGTGAATTCGTGATATTTAGCCTACTGCTATCAGGAGCGCACTGGACAACGAGGTGTGCCCAGACCTACTAGAACAGTTTGCATTGGTGTGTTCACTTAACTAATGATGAATCTATATTTTTTTTTTTTTTTGATACAACAACCCCCAATTGAAAATTACGATAATCCTAAAAAATATAACCTTCAGCTAGCGCTATATCTCAAAAGCATCCTGAATATGTGAAGTAACCTAACAGTTATTACCAGCCTTTTACAAAGAAATTGTTGAAAGAACCCCCAATAGGTGCCCCTGAAAACTGAATGGAAAGCTCCTAGCAACAAAATTTATGGAGAACGCGTGGGAGAAGAGAAGCGGACAGGAGATAGGGCGCTAGCGAGGGGGGGGGGGGGGCAGGGGTGAAGGGCACCCACGCTTGCAGTGGGGTAGGTAACGTTCCACTCCCCCCCCCCCCCCGCCCCCGTCCAGGATCTCTCACGGCAGCTAAACAACAGCGTTTGCCAAATGTGACGCAATTTCAGCTTGCTTGCAAGATGACGTAACACGAATTTTCTGCGTTCTGATTGTTGTTGGATGTTGGTTTACTGACTAATTTAAGGGGAAAAGAGGTGGGAAGCTTTAAAAATCAAAGCAGACAAGTAAGTTAGCCATTGCATTGGTCAGATCGCCACATAATTTTTATTAGTCACGTTTTTTGTTTGTACATGTTTAAAAAATCAAATTTCTCCGGAATTATCAACCATAGAAGTATTTTAAAGGAGAGATACTTCATGGAAGAAATGTTCCCCATTTTTATTATTTTTATTATATGATAATATATATCACAGTATGGTGAAGGTTATATTGGGTTGGAGATAATTAAATACAAACTGTGAGGGTGAAAGGGTACCTATTAGTTATAGCAACATACCTTGTTAAATAAAAAGAACTAGGCCTAGGCTATAATTTTTAAAACATGAGTTGAGATATTTTGTATTTTCAACAAGTTATCAATCAACCAATTTGTTAACGAAAATTTTTAATAACACGCCCCTGGATTAAACAAATATTCTTGGTGCACTCGAATGTTCTAACACTCCTATATATACGAGTACTATAGAACTATACCCAATACGTTTTACCTAGAAGTTTCAATCGATGCGATGGTGGGATTCGCCCTCATTCGCTAGGAGTGGTACCTTAAGTTATGTATTGGTGAGATGAGACATTAATTTCCGGCCAATAATATATTCTTAAATGTCTCACGTCTGCTATGAGTTATGACCAGCTATTGAAAAGACGTCTTGGCGGGCTCCAATGTCCCAATTTAAAATTTAGAACAATCACAAAAAAAATCATTTATAATATGCCTTTTACTGAACTTAAAGATATTTTGAAACGATAATGTTAAAATAAAATAATATAACAAAAATAAAATAAAATAACATAAATATAAATAAATAGATAAAATATTCTAAGTTTTAAACTTAGCGTTGGCTCACCAAATACTCGTAGCCTAAGTGTGGGGGAGGGGGGATGTTGACTGCAAGAATTTATATAACAAGGTGAAGGTATGTAATGATAAAAAAAGCAAAGTTATATGCATCAAAAAAATTTATTTAGTCAAAAATTCAATTCAAGAAACTAGAAATTTGGCATTAATTCATTGTACATGCTTACTGCCCATGTTTTTGCACAATGTTACTGAAAAACTCTGGCGCTAAAGGCTTTTTATCAATAATCAACTTTTTTTTTCTCGCAATGGCCCCCCGGGAAGAGCCATGGCTCACCATTTGTGAACGCCTGATATAGAGCCAAATCGGGGTGAAGTGGCATTGAAGGTATGACGAGTTATTGCTACAGCGCAGCTTTTTGATTGCTAAAGCTGGCAGCCCTGAACTTGGGGGTTGAAGCACAGAGAGGGGGTGGGAGGGGGTGATTTCGAGTGACGTAGTAGGTTGCTTAGTAACAGGGCAGGAGCAGCCTTATTACTGTGCGGTGCTGGCAAGAAACTCAGCAGCAACATAAATACTGTATTAAGGTCATTGGTGTACAAAGTACTTGTATTTCTATTTGTAATGTATCACTTGCACGAAGTCAACGGGGAAACTCTTACAGTGCGTACAAAGTACTGTAGTATTGAGGCACAAACATTTGAGCTACTCATTTGCCTGCGGTAAAACGGGAAAAGTCAGATGAAATGGAAAACCCTGTTAATGTAGAAAAGAATGACGAAAGAAAAATTATTCTAGCAATTTTCGATTTTAACTAAACTGCGCATAGGTCTATGGGATAAAATGATAGAACTGGATAGAATGCTAGAAATATAAGAAAACTACTAGTGAACCCGTTCTCTCCTATACATCAATTATTATAGGTACCGATATAGATAATATGAGTAGTTCCACGGTACATAAACGTCAAGTCAAGGGTTAAGTTATGGTCCCCTTGATTTTCCCTATCACAAAGCACTGAATTGATCTAAGGGACGATTGTATATTATATCCAATATAATACAACACAGCAATAATGGCTGGGTATGCAATGTATTGGGGCAGGAAGAGTAGTGGTATGGACTTTCACCCGAAAGGTTGTTGGATCGAGTCCTACACTTCCTACATTTTCTGACCATGCTTCGGAGGGCATGTAAAGCAGGCGGTCCCGGGCTTTGCTAGTTGAGTGTGAGAGAGGGCTTTATAGCCCTAACTCCGCTAGGTTGGCTTAGTAATTGAACACAAAAAGTCCTTATTTATTTATGAATTATGTATAATTTCTTTAAAAAAATAGTAATGTTTTATTCAAAACCAAAACTTTGCATGAGAAAGTAACCTGATCAGTTTCGCTGCCCTATTTAGCCCCTAAAGCGTACCTGAAGTTAGAAAGTATCGATAGAAACGTTTCACAGAAAAATTTTATATTACGGTAGGTAGTAATTTTCCATGGAAATTTTTTAAATTTTTTAATTATTTTAGCCCCCAGAACAGAACTATCAAGGGGCAGCTGACCAATTGTTTTTTTAACATTAGAGTGTGTGAATTTAAAGAAAATAGCTGGAAAGAAGATCAGTCAATTTTTTGAGGTTTTTTTTAAAGAAAATTCCCCTAAAATTGAGTTAGCCTACCATAGCCCAAAATATTTTTGTGAATATAAAAGTCAAATTTCATATGTATACATACATGTATGTATAGGAAAAGTGCCGGAATAATAAAATAATTAGCCCAGCCGTTAATGTGCGGAAAAACCACAAAAAACGTCAATTAAGAAAATCTTCAACAGGTTCTATGGTACGGTATACAATTTAGGCTATTAGTCAGTTTGGCAATTACCGGATTATCTTCTACTTAGATCCGGAAAAAGCCAGGTAATTAAATGTAATTTACACAGTAGATAATAATTATTAATTATTAGTATTAAGTTAACTGCTGTGTATTTTATTTGTTGTATTTGCTGTATTTTGGAAATTTTATTGTTTTTTTTACGTGGGTTAGGCAGAAAAGGACATTCCAGTCTGAAGTCTCACCTAATAAATATTTTTAATGCTATTATTATTATAATTATTATTGAATACCAAATAGGTGATAAAGGGAAGAAACCCAAAAAAAGCTTAAGTTTGAGATAACATATAACAAATATGGAGAGAGATTAAAAATAGTACTTGAGGGTACTAGAAGCAAAAGGTTCCAGTTCCACTTAACTAAATTTTTCAGGAGAGACCAAAACCTGTAGGTTGGCTGATAACGTACTTAGGAATCTGATTCTTTCACGCTACATTTTAACACTAAGGAAGTTCCATTTTGCTCCTAACAACACTGTCACTTTGTAGCCCTTTACTAGACGCTTCCGACGATACCAATAGCTCAATATTGCAAAAAATTGGAACTGGAACCTTTGGCTTCTAGTACCCTCACTTATACCAAAGATATTAAATGAACTTCCTCCACAAATGAAAAAAATTTAAACAGATGGGTGAGTTAAAAGCGGGCATAAAAAGATGGTTGGTCAATGGTAGGTAATAATTATAAAAACAGACTATTAACATTAAAATAACAAGTAAAAATAAAATAAAAATAAACATAATAAATAAATAACAAAAATAAATGATTAAGCCTTGTTTAGCAGCACTGTATGAGCCTTTTGTCCCAAATAAGCGCCAGCGGGATGTATTATTATGTAACTTATTGTACTTTTGTAATATATGCTCCTTGTCCAGGGAATTCTGGACAAGGAAAAGAAAGAAGAAGATGAAAGTTATTATATTACTCTCTATCCTGTATTAAATGCTCCCAGTGCTGGGGGTACCGGCTGGAGGAAAACTATTATTATAGTATACAATGGGAAGACCCTAAAATTATGTATACCTATCGTACCAAATATAAAGTTCTATAGTGACATTCACTCCCACCAATGTTAATTATTTTATTTTTTAAGAAAAGGTTAATCGCGTACAAACAACTTAATGAATGTATCCGATTAACCTCTTCAATCGCCTCACTCGCCTCAATCGCCTAGGTACTTGTGTCGAGTTACGACACGTCTCCGATCGCAAGGTGTGTGGAGGGAGACTAGCACATGTATAACTACAAGCACGCTACCACCTGGCCACCGAAGAAATTAAATTATATTTTAATTTCTGTGCTTACCTGCCACGTCTTTTCAATGGCTAGTCATAGAAGAATTGGCAGATGAGCACAGAAATTAAGAGAAATTTTTTTTTTTGGCGCGAGCCGGGAAGTGAATTTCCTATCTCTCCTAGCCTATATAAAACCCCGAATACAAATCGTAATTGCCACAGAGGCGTGATAGCTGCAAGCAAAGATGACATTTTCAGTGTTTCCACATAACCGGTAATGCATTTAATAACTATTTCCCCTAAGCGCAATTTAAAAATTCCCCTATTTTCTAGTCCATCATCAAGACAAGTTTACCTGTTGTCCATTGCTTTTCCAAGAAAGTTTCCCCAAAATTTCCCGATAAAATGGCACCCAAGTGCTCACTTAGCCAATGATGTGCTGACTGCTCATCTGAACCCTTTCGGTATTTGGTTATATATATTTATTTTACGTACATAGGTTATATATGGTTATATATCTATTTTATTTATTTTACGTAGGTAGGTAGGTAGGTTACTATCCGTTTGACAAATCGATAAGTTGCTATTTTTATTTCTCTCCTTTTCAATTTGACTGCTTGTTTCTCGGGTATTGTTTTATGTTGTAGGTGATGTCATTTTTAGACTTTGTTGGCAACACATTATATGATTACTTATTTATTTAATATCGAAGCTTAGGCTAAGCGTCGTGAAACTTTCGAGGTAAGCCCATTCCTGGAGAGCCGCACATAATCTTAGGGGCGGACCTAGAATTGTTGTCAGGGGGTGTGCGTGAATCTACCCCGGAAATCCTTGAAATTATGAGGGCAAAATAGTAGGTTTTTAATAGTTAGAACTTGTAATGTACGGTATTCAACAAAAAGCTTTGATCTTACAAGTTAGAATTAAAAACAACAGTATGCACGCAAGAGCTTTGCTTCCACGTAGCCAAGAATTACTAGTTTATTTTTAATCAGTTTTATCAGTCTGTAAATTTGGAGAAGAATTCTTTTAACAAATTATGAGAATATAAAATTTTACCTTGATATTCGATGAACCATCAATAAGCGCCCGCGATCACATGTTAGGCCTAAGCGAAATCTATTTTTTTTTTACAATTAGTATTTCCATAACAATTGGGGAATAATAATAAACAATACTGTAGTACTATGATCGAGTCACATTAGTAACATGACGTTGCGAAACAAATAAAATAAGAAACTATTTGCTATACCTTAGGCCTATGCCTAAAGGGCATTCTATGAATTGGCTGTGGATTAGCCTAAAGGATATTGATATATGGCTAAGGGAATTCTGGCGTTGATTCGATGATTGGCTTATGATCAGACCCTAGCAACAATATTGCTAAAAACAAATAAGCCAAATCATCGGTTCGAATTATTGCAGTTTCTACTATGTTCGACCCATGTATTTAGGCCTAAATGAGACACACTCTTAGCCTGCCTGAACATATAAATTCAAAATTAAGCCTACGAGCGTCAGTAACCTACGTCAACACCGCCCACAGATCATTTCCCCCCCACACCCTAACCCTAAATAATCGATTTCCCACGAAAAAGGGGCAAAATAAGTCCTTCACCACCTTATGGGAATTAAAAACATTACAGTGCATGTTCGCAATCAGCACAACCACAAAAAGCACAAAACCGTTCGAGAAATGAGCCAAAATTAATTTTTTTCGCGGACTTGCAAAAAACTTTTGCCCGCGCCAAGTGCCGCGACCCGCGGATATGACAACACTGCTGGGCCACATCGCACCGCGCAACTCGGGCCCGCGCCATCTTGTTAACCTTGACCATGACCTTGGATTGGATGTGAACTGGGCTGCCTTACGTCAGACAACACTCGCGATCAATAGGAGGCGAGTGGGGCCCGCGACGGGTTGACAGGGGGGCCGTTGCAAGGGATGGTCCCCGGGGCTCAAATGGGGCCCAAAGAGGGACGAGGAACAGGAGAGAGGGAGGGAGGCTGAGGAAAAGGCGGTACTTTCAATAATTTGAAAGTTGGTGGAAGTAGAGAGGAAGATGAACTGGTGCTGGCCGCGGATCAAGGCCCATGAGTTATCGTTATCGTTCGGACTTGACAAACACGTTTCAGTCGTATAACATAACGTGGCCGCGGTTTAGGGCGACCTCGGCCAACTGCTGATTGGCGTTTAAATCTGACGGTGAAATATGTCTGTTGCCACGGTTTAACCTGTCCCCAACCATTGGGTGAACGGGTAATCGGGGAAACATTGTAAAAATTCTGATTTGGCCTGTCCGAAGGTCCTTGCCGTAAGGAGTGGAAATAGTGTAATTTTTAATTATATGAATTAGATTCAAATGTGTAGAACACTAGTTTTGCGCCCATTTCCACTCAGTGAATGAATGAATTCAATACATGTTTTATTTTCGACTCCAGTTCTCGGGGCTATGCTCTTCGGGGAGAGGGGGGTAAAGCAAGTTTTGAAAGTTTCAACTAGTCAACTGTCGAGAATTAATCGTGTGACTTTACTATAGGCCTATTTCCCGAATGGTTCGGAATCGACTATAATCAGGAGGTCCATTTCGTCAGTCAACTCAAGTTAATAAACTGACTGACTCCACCCGCCAGGCTGACAGGATTGCTGAAAAAGCAGAATTACTGAAAGCAGGCGTTTGAAAACAACAAAACAACAGTTCTTGGGGCTGTGCTCCTCAGGGGAGAGGTGGGAGGGGGCACGTTTTGCAAGTTTCAAAAACTATAGAGTATAGGACCAAACTTTCGTCAATTTTGCGGCTAGGTGACTAATATCCGCACACTTGTTCAACTTTCACGTTGATTTTTTGTTTCAACTAGCTGGTAAGCATGCAACAGACAAGTCGGTGTCAGTATTCATACTCGTAACGCGTTGGATAGGACAGTCAACCCGCAAGTTGAAACGAAAATTGAACGAGAAGTAGTGTGGACATAGCCTCATGTACGGGCTCGTAGCTGTTGGGGGAGGCCATACCGCATCGCGCGAGTCTATTATAACTCAATTTTTGAGGAGCTATAGGACTGCACTAAGTGCACTTTTACATAAATTTAGAAGGCTTTGAACAGGTATAGTGTAATCTCGCTAGTTGCTACTTCGAAACACAACATTATCTTGGTATTGCCTCACTATGAACAGTGAGCACTGGGCACCCTGTTTGCTATGATTATTGCCTCTCCAGTGAAGCAAAGGGCTTATAGAACAGAGGCTATAGGCAGCCTACCACATCCCTACCTTAGCTAAGGAAGCTTCAGGCCAGATCACACACTATGGCTCGAAAGGTATCGGTAGAAGTAATGCTGGATTAATAAGGAAATCAACAGTTCATAAGTGTGCTGAATTACAATATACAATTAATATATTATCCGAATTGAAGTCGAAAGTCGAAGCAGAAGAAACTGAAGCATTTGCTCCATTTCTGTAAAGTCACTTCGCTTTTCTAACTCTGACCTCTGCCTTTCCTCTCTCCCCGTTATAAGTTGATCTCTCACTACTAGAAGGGGTTTCCAACCGCACGGCCTTTCTCAGTTTCTTTTAGAAGCAGAGGCGTAAAGTTTTAGAATAATGGCGGGGGCAAAACTAAGGAGACCTTATGACGTCTTCAGGCAGGATAAGGAAAAATTGAAAATATAAGAGCAAAATAGTAGGGGTATATTAATAGTAGTAAAGTATAGCTGTAGATTTTACAAAGCTAAAAAAGGAACGCCTATGCATAATGTTGCAAAGGGGACCATGAAGTATGAACCACGTCTAACAATGCTCGAGGCTGGGGGGGCAAAGCCCCCCCAAAAGGGGCTGGGGGGGGGGGCAAGTTGGACCGTGCCCCCTTCCAACTTTACGCCCCAGTATAGAAGCCAGGAACGCACCCTCTCTATTCTCCATGTGCGTGCAACACCGGCATTTTCATATCTTGTAATGAGTGCACAGTCTTAAACATTTATAAATTGCCTCTATTGTACTGTATTTCTATCTTAGGCTTTCGTTGCCAGTGGTACTTATCGTTATTGACATGGCATTAAAGAAAACTTTAGCCGTTAATTTAATGCATAATTCAGTATGATAAGGTCAAGGTTGGCAGATATTAAATGCCAACAGCCATACAGCAGCTCAACAGCCATACAACTCACTAGTTGAATTCGTTGAGCACGCCAATGATGAAAATTGCCAGCACGTGGGCAAGGCCTACATGATTTATGAGGGAGCGAGCGCAACACTTCCTAACCATAGACAATGGGCTGAAATAGAAATAACACTGCCTTATATACGTAGTAGGCCTAAAATGAAAGCTTTGTGACGGTCCAAATTTTCGATTCCGAGATTTCAACGGAGTTGCACGTTTTGAGGTCCCAGGAACCCAAAAAAGTGGTTTTTACGAAATGTCTGTCTGTCTGTCGCTCTGTCTGTCTATCTGTCTTTTCATCGATTTCCGGGAAAACTACTCGGTGGTTTTGGGTGAAATTTGGCATGTAGGTTCACCAAAAATCATACCTCGGGACCATTTTCTTTATTTTGAGCTAACTCAATTTCGGGGGGGGGGGGGGTAACTAATTCTCAAACAACTCCACGTCTGAAAAAATTATTTATTATTTTATTATATTATTTGTATATATATATTTTTTGGTTTAACTCATAATTGCTAAAAATCTGTTGGTAATTGAAAGGTGATGTAATGAGTGGATGGCCATGCTTCGGAGGGCATGTGAAGCAGGCGGTCCCGGGCCTGTCCTGCTACACGTGGGTATATTTCGGCATTTCGGTTGGGTGTTACAGAAATAACAGCTATGAAAAACGGTCTAAAGTAATTTTTAAATAAATTAATGCCAATAGAGTCGATTTCTTTCTGCGGATTTTGCCGTACAAACGAACTCGACTGCTCGCGTAGCCTTGGGGACACGATGGCGAGAACCACCCGCCTGGTTGAAGTACCTACCTATCAGTTATTTACGAAGCCAGAACATATGCGTGCAAGTGTTAACAAGTCACAGTATTAGATGTTAATGTAGCATCACAGTTGACTATACCGTTAAGCAGAAGCTGCACAATAAAAGTTAATTTACGATGTGCATCTGTGCCAGCTGATATGTGAGCTAATGCAAATGAGGCCTTTGCCATCTAGCCCTTGCACACTTATGAGCTGCCCTGCCAACGGCCATACCAACTTGAATCCACGAGGACAGAGGCTGTTCCAAACTACGGAAACCTTGGTCGTGTGCATAGCGTTGGCAGGGGAACATGCTGAGACTGTACTAGTCAGTCTGAGTGCGTGTCGAGCCCTGGTCACCTCCGAATTCATCGTGTGACTTTACTGAGTTCCCCAGGTGGTTCGGAATCCTCTATAATCAGGAGGTTCACCCTATCAGTGAATTCCCCTTTCCCCCGAGGTGAAGGAGTCCGCGTTTAGGGTGCCTCAAGTTACTAAACAGACTCACTCTTCCCGCCAGGCTGACAGGGTTGCTTAAAAGTAGAAATGCAGAAAGCAGGCGTTAGAAAGAAGAAGAAAGCTGACATGTGAGCTTAAGGAGCAAATGAGGTCTTTGCTGACCGAAACTGACATCCAAGGAGCTTTTATAATAACCATCGCTCGAAGCACTTGGGGGAGCCTAGATTTCGCCCCCAGGAAGGAAAAACTCCTGGGTTTAGTATCAAGGACACATCGGTTTCGGGTGCGGGTGCAACCCCCAGCCCCAGGTGAATCATGTTAATTTTTTCAAAAAATGTTTTTGCAAAAATATAAGCAACTTTTTCTAACAGCAACATTGAATATATTGTGGATTAGGAATCGCTACAGGTCACCTTGGTGGTATAGTGGTCCCAAACTTGCGTATATAGAGCAGGTGGAGTTAGGGCTATAAAGCCCTCTCTTAATCGCAACTAGGGGATCCAAGGACAGTCCGCTTTATACATGACCTCCAAAGCCAAGGTCAGAAATTGTAGCAAGCATCGGGCTCTAACCATAGCAACCTGTTTTGGGTGAAAGTCAGAGTCTGTACTACGATAACTCTAAATGTCATGACATTTCTGCCGTAAATTTTGTCGTAAAATCAGAATACCAGACTTTATTGTCTTATTGTATTTTTGGAATAAAGTCTTTATTCTTTCACTTTCATTCATTTAACTATTGTATCCAATCCCAATGATAAGCTTATATGAATCACAATGACCAACATTCGTCATATAGATAAACATTACATGCATTACATAGCACCCAGTGTATATGTACGAACCAGGATGTGCGACAGACATAGGGGGACCTAGGATTTGGGGGGAGGGGGGGGGCAAGTTTAAAAATGAAATGATAATCCACATTCTGTACCATTACTATTGTGTAGTATTACACAATATTATTGTCTATTTAACCGTAATGTAATCCCATTTCTCGCAATAAAATTTCCCTGATCTCTATGAGAATACTTGTACTGCAATTAGAGGCTGCCACTCCATATTAGTAGGTATATGCCAACATGACAGTTTGATATTCCTCTTTGATACAGTTCCATTATGTACAAGTTTCGAGAAATTTCCTGTCATGAAAGTTTTCAACAATTTAACTTTTGAGAACGCTCCAAAGGAAAGACTCTCTCATCCTTTCTTCTGTACGGCAAATTTACGACCTACTTTGGGTCTTCTTGACCTACGCTTAATACATAATACTTAATACAGTCATAATACATATTGTAATGAGTGATGCTAAAAAAATTAAATTACACTTTCGTCACTTATTCTTTGCTGATTCTATAGGTGAGCGGATTTACCCAAACCTATTTTCATTGTATATTTTTATATTCTACTGTTAATGTTATGTGTTCCCAATCGTTCTATATATGGTATGGACGGGTGGACAGAATCAGTGCATTTGAAATCTGGGTATGCAAAGAAATGCTGTGCATAACCTGGATAGATTGCGTCCCTAATGCTGAGGTCCTGAGGCGAATAGATACAGAAGCAAGTTGTTGCTGACGGTTAAGAAACGGAAACTAACATACTTTGGTCATGTGATGAGGAACGAAAAGAGTCGCCTTCTCCATGTAATAATCAAAGGGAAGATAGGTATAGGTAAATTTTTTTAATGGACACCAACCCATGTAAGTAATCACTATTATAAAATTTCAAGGCTGCAGCACCCCAGATGTACAATATACATTGGAAAGACCTGGGTAAATTTTCAATCATGCCCCCCCCCCTTTGGGCCTGAGACCTTACAGAGTCTAGGCTACGGCTCTCTTTCTTTGCGATGTAGTAGTGAGCAACATGCCTGGTAGCCGCCGCGACATTTCTTAACGAAGGCGCTAAGGTTTACTTATAAGTTATAAGGAAGAAAGGCTGGCAACCAGTGGCAGATTTACCAGTAGGGAACTGAGACAAATGCCTAGATCCGTGCGCGCGGAGTGTCTGTGCTCGCGTACTTTAAAGAATTTTTGTGTGCATATTATGTTTAAAAAAATTAAAATAAGTATGTGTAACATTTTAGTTAAGAATAAGAAAGTAAGTTATTTTGATTATAAAGATTAAAAAAATAGTGGTTTTATTAGTGAACACCCCCCTCCCACTATAGACTATATACAATAATTAATAATGTCCGCGACAAGGGCAGTGCCTATATCCGCGTAATAGCCAAATCCGCCCCTGCTGGTGACCCAGGACACCACTGGAAAATTTTAACCTAGTGTCCAGTTTTGAACCCTGACCTTCAGAGTTGTAGTCCAGTCAGAGACGGAATGTTTTAGAAAGATGGTGGGGGCAAAACTAAGGAGACCTTATGACGTCATCAGGCAGGATAAGGAAAAATTGAAAATATAAGAGCAAAAAAGTAGGGCTTTGCGCTTTTTAATAGTATTGTAGTAAAGTTTAGCTGTAGATTTTACAAAGCTAAAAAAAGGAATGCATATGTTGATATTGCTGCAAAGGAGACGCCCCCCCCCCCAACTTTACGCCCTAGAGCCCAGTAATCTTGTAATCTTCCAACTACAGAGACCTTGACTGAACAGTGAAAAGTTCAAGCATATGCAACACATGAGTCACATACAGTTTGATTGCCTAAAGTTGGTAAATGTCTCATAATGTTGAAGAAACATAATATAACATAAATAAGCTACGAGTTCAAATTTGACAGAATTGTACAGTTTTTTGCTTTCCAATTTATGCGTAGAAGGAAAGCCTTGTGATGGCCCAAATTTTCGATTCCGAGATTTCAACGGATTTACACGTTTTGAGGTCCCAGAAACCCAAAAAAGTGGTTTTTACGAAATGTCTGTCTGTCTGTCTTTGCGTCGATTTCCGGGCAAACTACTCGGTCGATTTTGATGAAATTCGGCATGAAGGTTCACAAAAATTATACATCAGAATGATTTTTTTTTTATTTGGGGCTAACTCAATTTGGGGGGGTTTTATTTTCAAAAACCTCCAAAAAAACGTCTAAAAAAATTATTTCCCAAAAACGGCTTCAACGATTTCTTTTAAATTCACATATATTGTAGTTGTTATTAATGTTGATAAAATGCGGGGGTCACTTGCCCCTTGATAGTTTGCTTCTGGGGGTAAAAAAATAAAAATAACTAAATTTTAATGAAAAATGACTAAAAAAATAATTTTTCTGGAAACCCTTCTATCACTGATTTCTACCTTCAGGTATGTATATGATGATATGTGATATTAATCCTCCTGTATAATCAATAATGAAAATATACCCGCGACAATAGGCTGAGGAAGGCGTAGGTACGCAATGTTGTCAAGCTTAACTTAGAGGGGGGGGGGGGGCAAGTAGGGTAAATGCCAGTCATTGTAAATATGTTCTGTTTTACGTTATGTTTTATCTTATACATTATGGCGCCAATGGTGTAATACTAAAACAATTTATTTGTAGATTATTTTATCAGGGGAGCACTACTAACATACGATGTATTTTAAAAAAAATACGCGGGCGTAATTAGCTTCAGTTAGATCGTGTCTCTAACGCTGGTGTCCTGAGGCGAGTTGACCCCGAAGCAGAGTTGCTTCAGACGGTTAAGAAACGGAAACTAACGTGAGGAACGTAAAATAATCACTTTCTGCATGTAATAATCCAAGGGAAGATACAATGACTGAGGGCTCCTGGCAGAAGAACATGAAAAATCTGTGACAGTGGCAAGAGCACGACTTCGGCCTTTTTCTGAGCAGCAGTCTCCAAGGTCCAAATTGGCTCGACGATCGCCAATCTTTGATTGAAGAGGGAATTAAATAAAGAAAACCAGTTTTAAGGGTACGCCCTTCTAAAGCTCCAAAATGTTGCTGGCTCGATACCTAATATTTCCCAAAGGCAGCCCAAATAATTTCCCATACAGTGACATATGGAAACATCATAATAACATGGTCCATGGTGGCAGTCCTATTACTCACTGTCGCTGACGTCACCCCATATTATCATCGTTGCCGAATAGCAGACTGCACAAAAACATGGCAAAACGAAACAGTTATAGGTCAAACAAGTTCTGAATTGCTTACCTTACTGATTTCGAGTCCTAACAGAACCACTGTGGTACCTGCCACCCGTTGCAGTTGGTCAGAACTATCAGCTGTAGGTCCGCTGTTCCACAGCTTGCCTACGTAAGCGACCTGCGCAGAGAGGATGCGCTTGGGAATCTCATTGCCAAGGCTGCAGCGATGCGATGCGACAACACCCTGCTGCTGCTGCTGCAGTTTTTGCTGAATGGGGCTTCATTTGGGTGATAATTCTATAGAGATTTATGGGTTTTGAAATAGCTAACAATATTCAGCGGATCTAGAAATTTTTAGAGGGGGGCTGAACTAGTGGATGGAAAGACTATATAGTCAGGAGGTCTATGATAGAGTGAAGACATAAGTATAGTAAACACACTTTAATTACTTGTTACTACTATTACTATTAAAAAGGTTAATCGCATACAATTTAATGAATGCATCCGATTAACCTCTTCAGTCACCGCACTAAGCAATGTAATAGACACTTGTGTCGAGTTACGACACGTCTCCGATCGCAAGGTATGTAAAGACAAGTACAAGCACGCTACCACCTTGCCACCGAACTATTATGCTATTAGAATGGCAGTTGCATTCTGCGCGGATGTTTCACTGCGTACTCGTTTAAGATTTATATTAAGGTATATTAAAGTATAGCGACGCTAGGCCATTCAATCGCTCTGCGCGTTGGGTAAGAGAAGGGAGTGGGGGCTTTACCCCATTAGCCCATAGCTGGATCCGCTAGTGATATTCAGGGTGAATCAGGCTATCCGTACCAATGCGGGGTTCTCGGTGAATTTGGTGGTTACTTTCGGTATGGGGAAAAAAATTAGATCACTATATCACTATCACTCACCACGGTTGGACGGTTCTGTTTGGGCATTTGTGTAGGCCTACCGCATTGGAAAAGGGAGTGTCGGTGGTCAAAGGCGGTTTCTAGAAATTTCCAATGGGGGCATGATTCAGGTGTGATTTTAGAAATTGTTTCAGCTGGCTTCTTGGGTAGTCTATAGTCGTAAATGTTAATGATAATGGTGTAATATTATTTAACAAAAGGTTAGTTGGAATTGCATTGTCTGTAGTGTTAGTAGTCGTTACCGGTATAGAATCTTGGCAAAGAGCATATAAATAGATTATTTAATAGACACTGTGCTTGTCGGGCTTGTAGTCCAACGGTTAAGACGACGCTCCGGTAAGGCGTAGATCGTGGGTTCGAATCCCGTCAAGGCCAGTTTTTTTCAAAATCCTCTAATTTCGGTTATTAAGTAAATAAGTAAATAGAATAATAATTTATTTGCAAACAGACCTAAATAAATAGGAGGTTACACTTCTTCAACCTAAGTCAGTTTAATGTCAGTGTTATGTATCTACCATGTATAATACTGCAAAGTATTGAATGAAGTTGTTACAGACATGATGACTCATCGTAGCTCTAGTGGGATAGAAGAAATTCTTTTCTACATATGTGATTATGCGGCAACCATTATAACTTAGTCTAAAATACATAGTAAGATCGACCTTCACCAATCTGTTTAATGGATGAAAATTATTTCATAAGAAATTTAGTAAGCTAAGATTTATAAAGAAAATGGGCTGCCTGAAATAATCCTGGCCATGCTATAATTAATTAAACATTCAAAAATCACTTTTTTTTATTGAAATTGAACCGATTTGTTCGGCGAAAAAGTTTTAGACTAACCGTAAGTATATGAAGCCTATAGAGTATGAAAACGTGGGGTTGCTTATATTTTTCCTGGCCTAACTATTGATGGGTTGCCAGGTTTAAACAGGTATTTTAGTCATTTTAATGCAACTGTGAACGTGTGACAAAGTGGTTCGAGAAAAATATTTCGTTAAGAGGACGTGCTACGTAGAAAATGAGCACCCCTAAATTTGTTGTTTTTATTGCCTTTTTATTTTTTATTTAATTAACAAAGCAAGTCATTAAAAATTTGGCTCATGGAAGTTGTAGAAGACTGCTTCATGCATCATGTAATAGGAAATATTACATGTTTGGTTTCTTTCATAAATACCAGAACGGACCAAAATTATGCGTATTCTGGGATTTTTGGAAGAACTACAAAACCGGAAAGTAAAAATACCCGATTATATTATGCACGAAGTAGTCTTCTACAACGTCCATGAGCCAAATCTTTAATAACCTACTTTGTTAATTAAATAAAAAATAAAAAGTCCATAAAAACAACAAATTTTGGGGTGCTCATTTTCTACGTAGCATGTCCTCTTAAGCACTTCGGCTCAAATTCAACAAAAAAAAGTGATTTTGTAATTTTTAAATAATTATAGCCTAGCCAGGATTTTTTAGGCAACCCTAAATTGATTTCTCAATGCCTTTCTTAAACCGAAAAAAACAATTGTTCTATTTCTTACTGTTCCTGGCATCACTGCTCAAGTAGGCTATAAAGAGCAAATGTGAAGTCCAGACCTTCTCTCATTGTATGTGCTATTGATCGGCCATTATTTGCAAATTCATCCAATGGATTTCCCTAGCTCTGAGAGTCTCATCCTATCTCGGAAATCCCTGTGCATTACAATGGAAAAAAGAGTTCAAGTCTAGACCAAGGGTCTAGTACAGGGACGGTTCCAGTATTGTTGTTAGAAGGGAGAACGGGCGCCATAAGGTCAACACGAAATTGCGCCCCTCTCAGTTACTATGTTATGTATTATTTTCTCCATTTTTAAGGGCGAGTGGTTTCTATTTCTTCCGGAATTTCAATCTATCGATTAATTGGTTTGCAGCGAATGTTTCAGCTCCGTCTCCACACTTGTCTTGTGCGGTTCTTTTTAGTGCAAGGTAGGTGTCGCATCCTAAGTCTTTTATGATGTAATTAAATTAATTTTTTAGAGAAAATATTCAAAGAGAAAAATTACAAGAACTTGGCCCATCCTGATATCAGTTATAACAACATACATAGGCAGAAAAAAGGAACTTGGCCCATCTGGATATCACAACTTTGATGGGCCAAAGGAACTTGGTATTTTTTACACGGAGTGTTTTGGGTTGGATATCATATCTTTTTGAACAAATAACAAATAACTTGACATGTATGGATAGAGTGTTAAAAAAATTGAAAGACAGAAGAAGAATTTGTCATCTGTTCATCATACATGGCTGTACTATGCATGGTGAAAAATGCTGGAACCGGAACAGCCATGATGGAAGATCTATATGAAAAGTAAAGATTCGAGAATTATCGGAAAGAGTCTAGCTAGCAACAGAGTAACTAGAAGACTGACAAGTTATAAAAAGCCCATATGAAAGAAAGAACAATATACAACATGCGAACCACTAAATAGCTAGCTTTCGTTAAGTGACTACGTTAAGTTACGTAATCAATTTTCGGGAAAAATGGGAAATGGCAAGAATGAACCCAATCCAAAATTTCAGTTGTCCTGCACATGTGGATGGAATGAGCGTGCCATATAGGTATGCTCGGCCCTAAGCTAAGTACGTAAAATTCATTACGTGATTGCTAAGTTATCATAAAACTTTTTCAGGTTTTTTGATTTATTCTGTGGGTTTTATTGTAAGAAGAGACTAATTCCTGAGTTTCACATCTCCAGCACATCTGGAAGTGGGCTATTTCGTTAAGTGACTACGTTAAGTTACGTAATCAATTTTCTGAATAAAGTGGAAAAAATGGGAAATGGCAAGAATGAACCCAATCCCAAATTTCAGTTGTCCTGCACACGTGGATGGGATGAGCGTGCCATAGGTATGTTCGGCCGTAAGCTAAGTACGTAAAATTAATTACGTGATTGCTAAGTTATCGTAAAACTTTTTCGGGTTTTTTGATTTATTCTGGGGGTTTGATGGTAAGAAGAGACTAATTCCTGAGTTTCACATCTCCAGCACATCTGGAAGTGGGCTATAATTTGTGTCAGTCAGTGAGTGAGTAAGTCCACACGAAAAACGTGGTTTTGGGGTGTTTAGATTTCAGCAACCAATCATGCTAGAGTGCTGAATTTTTAAATTGGGGTTCTGTGCTGTATTTAAAGCCAGAATGCAAAATTGGAAAGTGGCTAAAATGCCGTAAACTCGCCGTGGAGATATACTTACTGGGCAGCTCATCGGGGGTGTATATGGAACTTGGTCGCGCGCTGCCGCGCGCGTTTGTTTTGAATTTCGTGCCAAAATGCCCCTATAAGTAGGCGTGGTCATGTCTTCAGTCAGATGTCAGTTGATCTCGCAATCGTGTAGTTGGCGATGGTGGCGCCAACTGTCGGGATAAACGAAAATTAATGGTAGCGCCGTCTGCCGCTAGATGTCGGCAGTACCAGCAGCCATGTACACGCACCAATGTAAAATATTCCAAAATCAAATTATAAAAACATTCTCCAGTGGACGAAAGTGTTAATCTAAACAATCCTCGAATCTCCTTGAACACACACAACAATATTCATCACAATCGGTCCAGTCGTTTGAGAGGAGTTTGGATTCATACCCACGGACAGTAGAAATATATATTAAGTTAATCAATATCAATGAATCAATAATATTATAGGGCCTACCAATAAAAAATTGATACTGCATCAATAAAGGCCTATTAGGGACTTCTTGCTTTTCGCGCAAAATTAAATCTGAATAACTTAGGCCTATACATAGATTACGAGTTATTCTGCTTTGAGTTGTGTTAAGCATGGGGTGGAGTGCAGCTGCACTCGTAAATTTCAAGTGCAAACAGTGGCAAAGATGAGTCCTTTGAGTCTGGAAATACAATACCTACCTACAGTACGTATTTTAAAGGAATGAGATTTGAAGTATTTTTCATTTCTATTTTGACACTTTACGTTACTTTCGTGATAAGGTAATGATGAATATAATAATATAATTATTATATAGACCTGTGATCCATGATGCTCAATATATATACAGTATATATAATTTAACAGATCACATCATCACGGCGCCATTTTACTGACATGCTGTATTTTTTGGTGCGGTAGGTACTTGAAGAGCTTTAACTGTTGACATGCCCAAAAAAGAGGCAATTATACAGTCAAGTTGCGCCAATTTTTGCATAAAACTTCACGGGATTAATAGGCTACAACTGCGGGCAATTTTTTTTATTGTTGGCATTTTTAATCCCAGTAATAAGTTAACACTAGCAGCCATACATTGTAGTATTATATGGTATATATAACCCTGACATTAAATTAACTTTGGTTGAAGAGGTAACCACCTCGTTATAACCGAAATTAGAGGATATGGAAAAACTGGCGGGGTTCGAACCCACGATCTACGCCTAACTGGGTCGTCGTCTTAACCGCTGAACCACAAGCCCCGACAAGTCCAGTAATCACCAAATCTTCTACTTATGCTCAAATTGACATGATTCGTGTTGCTAGACAGGTTAGCACAACTACGCAACTGTCAAACCGAACAGATCTGTAAGCTAACTTAATTGCTTAACGGCAATGCTTTATTCAATACATCGTAGTATTATATGGTATATATAACACTGACATTAAATTAACTTTGGTTGAAGAGGTAACCTCGTCGTTATAACCTAAATAGTAGGCCCGCAGGAGGAATAGGCCTAACTAATTAATAAACAACCAATTATAAAAACTACAGACTTTATTTTATACTCCCATAACATTTAACGTTGAAACAAGTGTTGCGTTGTTTAGTTTTTAAATACAACATAATAATATCAAACACATGTGAGTGATCAATAACAATAAGTTAATTTATGTACGTATTGAGCTAGAATTTTATTACTAAAATGCAACCATTGGACACAACCTAGTAGTACGTTTCCTGCTCCAACCAACCTCCGGGGTATCTTCTGAGGAGGAACCGTCGGATTTCGTCGTAGATGAAGATGGACAGGGAAAATGGAACGGCCGGTAGCCACCAGACAAACCTGAAAAAGTTGACAAAACCATTTGGTACCAAATTTTCTGAAGAGCAAAGTACAGCAAGTACAGCAAGTACACTTTAGGCCTACATAGATAGGAATTGCCGTCAGCCAACAAATCTGAAAAAGTAGACAAAACCATTTGGTACCAAATTTTCCGAAGAGCAAAGTCCAGCAAGTACACTTTACAGAGGTAAAAAGTGCCGTCAGCCGACAAATCTGAAAAAGTAGACAAAATCGTTTAGTAACAAATTTTCCGAATAGCAAAGTACAGCAAGTACACTCTACATCATAGGCCTAGATATAGGCTAGACATCGCTCGTCGCAGAAGATGTGGAAAATGGCCGTCAGCCGACAAATCTGAAAAACCATACTACTTAAGTACACGATATTCTGAAGGTGGTAACACAGCAGCCAAATGCGGTGATAGACGATTTTTCTGGTAACAACCACTCAGCGACTGGAGCGCGCCATGTAACTGAAACGTTTTACCAGAATAAGCGAAAGAAAAATTCTGGTTGCATCGATAAGTACCAGAAAGGCTCACTAGATTGGACATTTGTTTCGACACGAAAACCGACCTCGGCGCCCGAGAAAGTATCTGCAGCAAGTGATGGAGGATGGGGCCAATACAGGGCGTGGCAGGTGGAGGCATCGATGCCTTACGTTGCTGCCAACCAGCCAGCCGGTTGTAACTTGAAGAAACAGAAGAACTGAAATTGACAACTTCCACCCGAACCTTTTCGTTAAGAGGATATGGCATCTGGACAAAATATAGGTAGCCTACAGACGTACCCCGAAAATCCTAAGGATTTTTTATTTTTATTTTTTGGTACGATGGGCTGAATGGGGGGGGGGGCAAGGCTACGATAGCTGTATTAAACAAAGAGTGATCTGAAAGTGCTGCCGTCCTTGACTGTCACTGCAGACTAGCGCGATGAAGTGGAGCAGGTAAAGGCCCAACATGAGCTGTAGTGCCACGGGGTAAGGTAAGATTTGTTTCTCATAGCGGGTACTCCAAGCTCGGGGCGGAAAACGTTTCCTCTCCCCACCCAGCTCGACACCTTCCACCCTATGCCATGTTGAAGGCAAGATAGGAAAAACATGAACTAGTTTATAGAAAAATCAAGTCACCATCACCAAAGATAAAAAAAAATCCTAAAAATGCAGTGTGTCAAATAATAAGGGCAATATGCAAATACGGTATGTAGGATAAGTTTGTTATATACAGTATCTGTATCTACAAGTCTGCAACCACGGACATACTGAAATTAAACTATACAGTAGTATAACTATACTATTGTATTATTTTAAATAACCGGTCCGAGTTTACTCGAACATGCTTTCCAATTTATAAATTAGTAGATATACATAATGTGAAATTTCATAGTGAATAATTTCCCTATTTTTAAATTTCAGATCTCACCGGGGGGGGGGGAGGGGGGGGGTTCCACCTCAATACATTAAAAACCCCTTAAAACTCAAGGAACAGACCAATACATTGTAACAGTAGCAACAATGACACATGGCACGTAATGTATTGGAGCGTAGTTTTTCCATAAATTCTTCACAGAGCTGGTCCGAGTTTACACGAACATGCTTTCCAATTTATCAAGTAGTAGCTAGAAAGAAAATGAGTAATTTCATGGTAAATATTTTTCTTATAGTTAAATTTCGGGCATCTCTGGGGTGGGGGGGGGGGGGGGGTTGTCCACCTGATGTCACAGGAGGTGAGGTAAATTCTAGATAGGTCAGACCAACAAATTACCACACAGCAATAATGGCAAGGCACGTAATCCATTTGACCGTGAATGTTCTATCATTTTTTCACAAACATTTTTTTTGCACAAAACCAAATATGTTTTTGGGAAAGCAGTCTGTCCGGTTTCGTTACTCAATTTAACACCTAAAACATGCCTGAAGGTAGAAATCATCGATGGAAAGGTTTCACAGAAAAATTATTTTTTAGTCATTTTTCATTAAAATTTAGTTATTTTTATTTTTCACCCCCAGAAGCAAACTATCAAGGGGCAAGCGACCTCCCGCATTTTATCAACAATAATAACAACTACAATATATGTGAATTTAAAAGAAATCGAAATCGAGCCGTTTTGGATAAATAATTTTTTTAGACGTTTTTTGGAGTTTTTTGAAAATAAAACCCCCAGATAGCCCAAAATAAAAAAAATGGTCCCGAGGTATGATTTTTGTGAATCTACATGCCGAATTTTATCAAATCGACCGAGTAGTTTGCCCGGAAATCGAAGCACAGACAGACAGAGCGGGAGACAGAGCGACAGAGCGACAGAGCGATAGATAGACAGACAGACATTTCGTAAAAACCACTTTTTTGGGTTCCTGGGACCTCAAAACGTGTAAATCCGTTGAAATCTCGGAATCGAAAATTTGGACCATCACAAAGCTTTCCTTATACTACGTTAAAATTGGGATGGAAAAATAATTTTTTGCACAGAACCAAATATTTATTTGGGAATGCAACCTGTCCGGTTTTGTTACTCTTCTATTGAACAACTAAAACATACCTGAAGGTAGAATTCATCGATAGAAAGGCTCAGCAGAATAATTATTTTTTAGTCATTTTTTCATGATAATTGAGTTATTTTTATTTTTTTATTTTTTTTACTCCTAGAAGCAAACTATCAAGGGACAAGCGACCCCCCCCCCCACATTTTGTTAACATTGATAATGACTACAATATATGTGAATTTAAAAGAAATCGTTGAAGCCGTTTTTGAGAAATATTGTTTTTAGACGTTTTTTTGGAGTTTTTTGAGAATGAAACCGCCCCAAATTGAGTTAGCCCAAAATAAAAATAAAATGATGCGAGGTACGATTTTTGTGAAGCTACATGGAAAAGTTTTTATCATAATTGGCCATGTAGTTTGCCCGGAAATCGATGAACAGACAGACAGACATACAGACATACAGACTGACAGACATTTCGTAAAAACCACTTTTTTTGGTTCCTGGGACCTCAAAACGTGTAAATCCGTTGAAATCTCGGAATCGAAAATTTCGACCATCACAAAGCTTTCCTTGTACTACGTATAAATTGGAAAGCAACAATTGTTAGTTATGTTAGTGACAGCCAGCCAATCACCGAAATCTCACATTTATTTCAGTAGAATGTCTCCTTTTCGAGAAACCCCCCGGGGTTTCGTCGAATCATCATTTTCCTCCACTCATCATAAACAAAAATGAGCACTGAAAATGGAACCGCCAATCCGATCCATGAAAATCTGTAAACGCAATGCAAATTATTTACAATACATATGTACGGTGTCTCGTGCAAGACAACTCTGGCATGCGTCTGCTATATATAAAATTCATTAATGGTAATGCGCACTGTCGATTGATCAAAGACCATATGTCATCTATAGGTAGTTCTATGTACCAGTTTTCCAATTTCAAAGGCCAATGTATTAAAATGCCAATAAGCAATGCTAATAACGTAATATCATACGTTATACACCAGTAATAACCATGCACTTAAAATTCCTATTTCATTAATTAACAGGCCTATTATATTATCTCATTATGAAGTGCCTTGAGGTATTACTAACTATTAACGGCCATTTTGACGGCTTAAAGTCCCACGAAATGCTTTTCGCAGCTAATGAGGTTCAATTTAGAGAGTATGAGTGGGCCTGGTCTGAACTGGGCCACAGAGGGAGAGAGTGGGCCACATAGAGAGTGGGCCGTTGGGACACATGGACGAAAAAATTGCCCTGTGCGCCGTTATAAGAAGAAAAACCAGTGAATATCTTTATCTATCTACTGTAGGAGAAAGTTATAATAGGATCAACATAATGGCAAGCAACGAATGCAACAAAGCAGACAGTAAAAGTTACAAAAAAAAAAAAAACAGTTTGATCAATATAGCCTAGGAGGGAGTCGACCCACCATGTAAAATTGCTCTGAAAGGCTGGCTAAGGTCAGGTCTCAGCATTTTAAAATTAAAATAGTTATTCAAATGTATAGTATGTATGTACTAGTATACTATAGAAACTCGTATATTAGCCTAACAGAGACCTTAAATATTCTTATATTCTTAATAGGCATACTTACTTGAGGGGGTACATTCTCAACCCCTTGTCCATTCCTGGCGTATATGAGAGGAAAGCAGCCAGGGCAGTTTCGAAGATAATGCCAAAATTTAACGCCCAGTTCCTAAACAAAACAGAAGCGACGGTTAAGATAGGGGGTTCGAGTATTTATGCCAAGGAAAGGGTTGGAAAGGGTCAATACCTTGGAAGAATTAGGAATTACGATGAAACGTAGATTCCTTTCCCTGATTCACCCCCAAAATCAGCCAGATTTATGATATATCGTAAGTTATTAAAGATAATATAGTATAGTAAAGTCGCAGAGGAGTACCTATTTCATACGTAACATCATTTAAGTGTATTTTTATTTTTTGGTGTTGAAATTATCCATGAATTTAAATTAAGCGAAATTTTAGTCCCGAATAAATTTTGTTAAATTCGGTAAGGTATGTAATTGGCACTGATAACACTCTCTAATATTTATTAAATCCAATAGTCGAGGCCGTAGCCAGAATTTTTTTCTGGGTGAGGTAGCCTCAATATACTGAAAACTCCATTCTATCTGGTGAACACTCCAAATATTTGGGGAGGAGTCCAGGCACCCCTCTGGGTACGGCCTTGCTCCAGCAATGCTGCGGTGGTTGCGGCGTTGTGATTTACGCCACTGAGTAGATCTGAAGCGCATTACTGAACTCAACATTTTTTCAGCTACGATATTTCTTAGTGTTGACAGTGAAATTCATACCTCATGCCCTGGTGAACGATGGAGTTCCTCCTTGTCTTACAGACGATGAGATCAGCCCACTGGACCACCACAATGGAAATGAAGAACGCAGTGTGGCATGTGTACTCTAGAGTTTTTCTGTCTCTGTATGTCTGTGGAAAGTAAAAGGTTAGAGGTGTCAAACTATCGGATTTTAAAACTATCGATAGGTACTTTCAATAGTGCAATCGGCTTTTCTCTAATGATAAGATAAGTACAGGTTTTAGTAGGTTTTACACTAACAATTTATTGTTTAATTCTTGGTCTCTTCTCGCTTAGGCTAGGGCTAAATACAAAAACGGTGACGTGGTAGCAGACATTCAAGACTTAGGTGGCGATTCCACCGACCTCGCATTGCAGAATGCAAATGACATTGACGGAAATGTTTGTTTTCCTCTATGCCATAGTTAAAATTGATCAATGATCATACAGTAAAATCACAAACAAACAAACTAAAATGAAAAAATGGCGTCATGGGATATGTTAAGTACAAACATTTTAATAGATTTCTATAAAAATAAAAATTCTAATTTCCGTCAATGTCATTTGCATTCTGTAATGCGATGTCGATAGAAACCCTGCCTAAGTCTTGAATGTCTGCTACCACGTCACCGTTTTTGTATTTTGCTCTAGCCGGTCGGTGGAATCAGCGCCTTATTATAATAGTGCTAGTCTTGCTGAAAATGAGCTGAAAAAGAGGGGAGCAACGAACTTTTTAATCGAGGACAATTCTAGCGTTAATGGCATCTCGGAACAGGCTAGATTGCTATACAGATTTTAGAGTTTTGTGGACAGAGACGGCTCTTTCAAAACATCAAAACTTGAAATCCCCATTCAATTTGATTAGGTACTTTTGCATAAGAAGTGGCGGCAGTGCCCCAGTCATAAATGTCGCCTCATTTGTATTATACTTTATGCTCTTTGTTTGATCCACTATTACCTGTACAATATCTGAATCAATATCTACAATATATGCGCATATAAGTTCATTATGTTTGACAATATACCTTTGCTCCCTGCGATGGCCCCTTGTTTTGCCTATCACAAGCTCTGTAGCAATTACATTTGCAATAGTCTTAGCGATACAAGGACACGAGGCTGTGGTATCAGGCAACTTAGGCTTGACCGGTACTTTTGAAGGTCACTCGTATACCGTGAGCTATAAAAGCTATCAGCTTTCAGATATTGGATCATTGCTAAAGGTTATGAAATTGTGTTTTAGCGGATGTTTTACGCAATTTAACAACAAGTGAAATATGGGAACTAAGTAACTATTAAATTATGGAACCAGCGATGGTTATGGTAGGTACTCATTTCGACGCATAATAATAATAATAAAAAAAGATGAAGTGCAGTCTGTGGTAAAACCAAAACGAAGTGTTATCAATGGTGATGCAAGATGCTCAAATAGCACTGTAAATGTTTCACTCTGCTATGGTATACTTTAACATATGGAAATATTACTTCCCAATAATACCTCAGCAATGTAGACCTAATTATTAATCTATGAAAAAGTTAAAGTGTGAGCAAACGACCGTATAGGAAGGCGAATCGGCCCCTGGTGGGGAAATAATTATTATGTTAATTAAAGATAACTAGCCTACATACACAATGAAAATTGCATGTGAAATTTTATTTTGAAAAACCCCTTCCTCTTTATACCCTTTATCTATTAATTTTATTCTGATACAATACTATGCTATTGTATGTTTGAACTTACCCATTCCTGGTTGTACGAATCTGTGAGATCATTGACGGCTTTGGAATCCCACTGTTTTCGAATGCCAAACAGGTGGTTTGGAAGGAACCCGTTCTCAGCCATGATCACAAAATAGACGAAGAACCCAGCCCCCGTCTGGATCATACCGATTTGTCCGTAGGCCATGGAGATAAGTCTGAAAATCAGCGAGTTGAGTCAGCAAAATCAGTTAATTATTGAGTTTTCCTCCCACGCCCAGTCTTCGCAGCCTTATAGTAAACATACGATGTGTCGTCACTCCCTCAAATCAGTAGCAGGAGGGGGAGGAGAGGTCATCATACTTATGTCAAAACCGGTCAGGTACCTCTTATTGCAGCCCTTGGCTCATTATCACTCAGTTTACCTACAATCAGGAGGCTGGCAATTGTTTTGCACATTCGCACAGGCTTTTTGGCAATCTCAATCATCATGTACACGGTAATTGAAAAAAATCATACATTCATTAATTCAATAATTTGCTCATTCATGTATTCAGTCATTCCTCAATCATTCATTCATTCAACCATTCATTGAGACCATCGAACATAATAGCAGGAGCAGGATTCCGGTTGTCCACGTCGGCATGTCAGAGATTGCAACCAGAACCACTGTGTTTTCACATGCTATGCCGATGGCAAAAATTGCTGGGTACTACGGCACCCATTCCACCGACCAGCTAGGGCTATTTCCAAAAACGGTGACGTGGTAGCAGACATTCAAGACTTAGGCGGGGTTTCCACCGACCTCGCATTGCAGAATTGTAGAAATGTTTATTTTCCTCTATGCCATAGTAAAAATTGATCAATGATCAAACAGTAAAATCACAAACAAGCAAACTAAAATTAAAAAATGGCGTCATGGGATATGTTAAGTACAAACATTTTAATAGATTTCTATAAAAAGAAAAATTCAAATTTCCGTCAATGTCATTTGCATTCTGCAATGCGAGGTCGGTGGAAACGCCAACTAAGTCTTGAATGTCTGCCACCACGTCACCGTTTTTGTAAATAGCACTAGCCGGTCGGTGGAATGGGCGCCTACAGCTAGTTTTGATAGGATATGACGTCATTAAAGTATAAATCGATAAGAAGGCTGGGCTTGGTTGTTCACCTCTATGGAAGTAAGAGTTCAACTTATAGGCCACCCGACGAATGACGAAGTAATAAAAGAAGCCTATTATCATAGCATGGAACAGCCAAGTTCAGTCATCTTATCGCTTTATAATTAAATGATATCAGATCCTATCATAACAAGTTGCACTATACACTAAACAACTTTCAAAACTACCTCAGTAACACTCCCCAATCGCATTAGGGGGCTTATCGAGACGGAGATTTGGCTTACGCGCTGCCGCGGTACCTATCTTTACTACTCATATTGTTTTTCAGTAATTGACAGCAGTATGAATTATCCATTTCTGAATGAATATATGCCTAACATTCTTCATAAGATAAAGTTATACCCACTATTAAAGGGGGTAGAGGTATAAATGAATTAAGTAGCCTACCGTACGGTAATGTAGCCTATTTAATGACTTAATTCAGATAGAGACACACACAGTCAGCCTGTACCTACCACAGATAAATAAAAATTACACCTGAATTATTGTTATGCTAAAAATTACCGTACCTATAATACCACTACCCTCCCACTTCGGTAGTCTACCTATTCCACTACAGTAATGCTTTCGGTACCTATTTACACGGGTATAGCTGCTTTGCATTAGGCTAAAGATATGCAATTATTTAATGAATAAGAGAATAACTAATGAGTAGTTCTACAAAGCTATAGTATAAGCAAATGACATGCAATGAGGAAGCTTAACGCATTTCCATAGGTAGTATGACTGTTATTGTAGTCTCCACTTATAATATAAGAAGTTGATCTTTCATACGGTATATGAATGTTAATGATAAAAAAAATGAAATCTAGTAATATTAAAAGAAATTAGTTACACGCACATAGAAAGGTGTTAATCATGCCGCTATAATAAAGACATGCCAGTAACGTATTCCTTGAAAAAAACCTCTTTTCTCATCATCATTCAACTGGTCAGCCTAATTGTATGAGGTCAGCAAGGTTTAGTGCAAGGGCACAACATCTTTGCTCGCTTTCAAAACAGTAGAGGTAAAAGTGCCCATTTTCAAAACATCGCAGCTTCTAAGTTCTTCTAAAGGTATTACCACCATTACGGTATATATTGTAGTAGATATAGGCTAAAGCTAATTTTCCAGTTGCCATTATACCAACAGGTGGATTTCAACTATAGACAAAAGACATTTGAAGGAAAAAATTAACGAACATAAAAGAGGGCTAGTTATGCAAACTTACTTCCGCTCATGACAAAAATATTATCTTTGCAGGCCAACATTCCGGCAATGTAGAGGCAGGGTGCTGCAAGGGTAAAATTTTGAGCTTGATAAGATAAGTTTTCAAGACTCAATTCTGCACTATTTGGTTTGAAAAAAATCATAAGCGTAGGTTGAATGAGGGAAATAATGTTCGTACATAGAATTGGTTCGTGCTTTTCCACTTTTAATTATTATATTAGTAGAGATTTTTCTAAATGTCTGATACGATACGGAAAAAAGTTAAAATTTATCCTTTATGGATGGTTGGCAGTTGTAAGAAGATAAGTTTGCACGGGAATGCCTTAGACTGGAATTCGCCGGGCCGCTGATGAAAGCTGAGAGCTGCAATGCATTGAAAAAAAAACCCTTTGTCCCGTACAATTTTGATGTAGAGCCGAACATTTTCATGTTAGATACGACACCAAGAACACACATGAAGATGTACGTAAGGTTAGACCTTTTACCTTTCATTGACTAGCTTATCACAGAATGGATTACGAGGCGGTCGTTTCATGATGTCTGCTTCAGCTTCCTCATAAGCCAAAGAAATGGCTGGCACCTATTCAAAAATATCCAACGAGTGAGAGCAAATACAGTTTGCTGCTAAGAGTGGCACCCAATTTAAAAGCTGTGCACAATACGCGATTTGTGATATTAAATTTCACAAGAGCAATCTACGTAATTTAGAATTATATCACTGTACGAAGTGCTATCCTAGCGTGCATTTAGGTTAAATTCATTGACGAACTTTAAATGTATCTAGACTAATCTATCAGATGAGCTAAGTTTGCAAATTCAAGAGTGACATCTGAAGCTCTCGTAGTGAGAAAGTACGGATTTGTTTAATTTGAAGATGTGGAAACTTGGGAAGAATTTTTCAGCATATCTGTAGGGTACGTCAGCGAGCTTTATAAAGGGTTAATAATTCAAACGAATCTTGAAATAACTCTAAAAGGGCAGTGCTGAATTACTTTTAAAACGCATCAGCTCTGAAATCGAAAGGAAACGGCTACATTGTTTATTATATTGTTGAATACCAATTTAAGGAAATTCTGGCAATAAAGGATCTTCATACTAGATGTAAAACTTGGTTTGGGACATTCTATTGGATCTTCGATACGATCAACACTTTAGAAACTATTTATGAGTTTTCTCCATCTTGATTGGCGATCCGATGAAATTTAATTTGATCGCCTGGGCACATCCTGTATGAAAATATAGATTTTTGTGAGCGTTACGATTGCTTCTTCGTTTTGTGGGAGCTTTATTGGCCTACAGATACGTTCTAAAATGGAAAAGAAGCTTCAACATCCTTCAAAATAATTACGAGTTACAAATCTTTTCACATTCGCGTCACCAAACTTCTCCCTTATAGATCTATTCTATTCTTAATAAGATTAATAGGGAACAAGAAACGCATGCCTGAAGTTGTAAAATGTTCGGACACCGAATAGAGTAAAGTCTAGATCTAGAAAAATCAATTTATTAGACTAAGTTAGGGTTTAGCATTTCAGCGAAAATGAAAGTAGGCTAAATGAGAGAGATTTGGAAATGCAAGCTTGAAGTAGTACTGGTGATAGAGCAATTGCTGCTGTTTAATTTTCATGCGCCAACTCATTTTACGTTGCTCCATTGTATATTTTACCTTTCGTTCACTAAATTATCTTTATATGGGTTTCTAGGACGACGCTTCATAATATCAGATTCGGCTTCCTCATAAGCCAATGAAATTGCAGGAACCTGATATGACATAAAGAGAAGTTGATGTTAACTATGAGTTTCCAAAATGAAATAGGAGCAGCAATATTTCTGATAAGGCTTACCTAAGGAGGTTGAGAAACCCAAATGTTTTCTAACGCTGCTTATTCATATTATTAATAACTTGCAATATGTACGCCTGCAAAGATCTAAACAGTCTGGTTTATTTTGTGAAGTACTGTTCATGATAGATGTCTACTATGTATATGCCTATTGTAAAATTGATATACTAATCATGTCTACAAAAATATAACATTTTTATGATCTTGCTGATATGCAGTACCTATCTTTTCTCATTTCAAAACCAAAATTTGAAGAATGTATTTTTTTAACGTATGGTAGCTTGAAAGTAAAGGATCGGATATGTTCCAAATGTTGTCATCAAAATAGTGTTTGTTATTAATTTCTTAGGAGCCTACAAGTTCACAAAATCATATAGCCTAGGAATTAGCAAGATAGTAGGAAAGTGTTGAGGTGTTTTTAGAAATGATTAGGTGTTACTGCCATTTGTGAAGAAGAAATAACTCGTACTGTAAGTGTATACAATTGAAAAGCGAATCACAAATTAGACCCGTGCAAGCAATGCATACAGCTTAAGTGTTGATAATTGAGTAAGTATTTTTAATAGATCTAATAAATTTAATTGTAATTCAACCTTTTAATGAATCACTTTATTTGGGTTATTGCGTCATCTTGCTAATTTAATAACGGTTTTTGTTATTTTTGTCACTAAATTATATGTAGGCTATATGATTAATGAAAATTCTCCACCCTGTAAAAAAATCAAATTCAAATTGACTTCATATCTGCATAAGTTTGGGACTTACCATGTCGGTTCCCAAGTCGATACAAAGAATAGTAACGGTTCCAAGAGGTAGAGGTACATCACACAAGATGAAGATAAGGAAGGGGGAGATCTCAGGAATATTTGAAGTGAGAGTATACGCAATGGACTTCTTGAGGTTGTCGAAAATAAGTCGACCTTCTTCAACTCCGGTAACAATGGAAGCAAAGTTATCGTCTAGGAGAATCATGTCGGCAGCTTGCTTTGATACATCGGAACCAGCAATACCCATAGCAACACCTGGAAATCATCATTATCATCAACTTCACTATCATTCCCAACTCTGCTTTTACCCTAGCGTCAACATTGCACAAATTTCAACCTATGTTCAACTTCACACCAATGTCCATTGGTGATGAAATTCTCAAATGTAAAACAAGTAACTTTTTAAACTCTTACCAATATCAGCTTTTTTGAGGGCAGGAGAATCGTTAACACCGTCGCCAGTCACAGCCACAATGGCACCCATTCTTTGACAACCTTCCACAATAATCAATTTTTGCTGGGGAGACGTTCGGGCGAACACAATTTCGGTATGGTATCTGCAGAAAAATCCAAGTGTTTACTAGACATCCAAGAAGTTCAAATGGAAAACAGCGCAGCCTGATAGATACGCTGATGGTGCCAGAATTATACTCATCGACAAGCTTATTACTTTGCATCAAAAAAAATTGTTGTGCTGTAACTCCGGGAGGAGTCGACTCTCACAGACTGACTCCGATGGGTAAATAGCGACAACAAGTCAGACTGACTCCAATTAGTCCGGCCGGACTTAACCTACAGTCCCATTGCATGTGCACTGGAATTAGGATAGTGGCCAAATTGTACGATAAACACCGCGTCCCTAGTTCTTAAGGTAAGTGCGTCAGAGTTCTGTAACAGCTGACTCCACTCCATAAGCGGACGTAGCATACTGAGTGGTATGAGCAATTGGAACTTTTGTTATATAAGCGGAGGAGTCAGTCGTGAGTCCAGAGGAGTCAGTCCTGAGTCCAGAGGAGTCAGTCCTGAGTCCAGAGGAGTCAGTCCGGACTTCAGTCCAGAAAGTGTTCGGAGTTACACTAGTGACCGAGCGTGACAAAATATTATGTTATACCCGATACCTAACCATCAAGCAAGGCAGTAACTAATATCTATGCTCCTTGAATCCATAAATTGAATTCGTTACAATGCGTAGTGGTTCTGCATAACTAACATAATCTAATTAACTTAAAAACTTGGTATGACCATTGGCACAAACTAAATTCGTTGCAAAGTAAAATTATACTATAGTAGGTGTAGAACAATGGCGCGAACGAGCCTGCTTTAACAAGTCAATTGTCTCATTGGGCGCAAACCCTAATAAAATTTAGGACTCTATCACAACCTCGATTAAGTCGAGTACAGCGAAACTTGAATCTGTGCCCGACGTCGTGCAGACAATCAGTCTTCCGAGAAGGCAGAGTTCAACAACGATTAGTCACTGGACAAGCCCACATCTGTTTTAAGTGAGGATCTGTGTCTCGGTGCATGCATTAAATATAAGGAGGCACTATAGTAATGTGCTATTGTTGTTCATTCTAGCCTAACTATTATAAATGAGACAGGCATAGAATTGCAAGGTCAATGTTCAATGGGAAACATAAACTGTGCAAACGTCAAAAACTTAATAATACAAACCATAGGAGTGGAAAAACTGAAAAGGGTTTTTTCTTTTAGGGCGCGAGGCCACGCATGTGACAATATATACGCCAAGACTAAATTAAGTGAATCAAAACGATGTCTGTGAAGTAGGATGGTTTCATGTCAGTGTTAGGAGTTCAGTATGCTGGAGAAAGGCTGAAAGTGAGATGGCATTGCTAGTGACGTCTCCCAGGGCTAGACGGAGTGTCGATTTTATATTGTACATTGTACGGGCCGTCTGCTAGGTCGGGTGTGTTGTACAGTAAGTGGGCAAGCACATTGTTTGCATTGGGGCGGTAAGTCTTTGCTCATTAGGTACGAGTGGGTTAAATGTGTATGTCCTATGCGCAACCTCGCGAATGATACCTCAAGGTATTTATTTTATTATTAACTTATTTGGGATGTCTACCTGCATATTTTTTTTTAGATATACCATAAATTAGATTTGGTATATCTCTTGGCCTATTCACATTTTCATGAGAAACGATTTTCTGAGTGATATCCCAAATAATTAAGATATGGACTCTACATAATTTATTCAAGTATTGGTAACCCAGTAACGGGTAGTATATTTCTTAATTGCATTATGTAACTTTAGCCCACACGAATATCGTATAGCTGATTATTATATTTATTTCCTACTAACCTAAGAATTTCATCAAGCTGCTCTTGTGCCAGATCTCGAAGTTCTCCGCCATGTACGACAGCAGCTTTAGCCTCCCGCGGATTCACTTCTGATACAGGAATGTTTAGCCTGGTGGCAATGTCCTCAATCGTCTCGTTACCTGTCAAACAATTAATTAATTTTTATTGGTAGGCTATACTATTGCTCGTGTGTATTACGCTTACTTACTTACTTAATTAAAACCCAGGGAGAGTTCGGGCTTGGTCGACAACATTTCCCCAAGCAGTACAGTCCTGAGCTTGGCGCCTCCATCCTCGTATTCCCAGCTGGCTGAGATTTACACTCACTCCGTTCTTCCATCGCAATCTAGGCCTTCCCAGACTTCGGCGTCCTTCTGGCTTCTGTGTCCAGTCGTTCGTCGTAGCTGTCTTGTCTGGCATCCTTTCCAGGCCCCTGCCCTTTTAAGCCTGCTTCTTTAATACTTCGCTGCTATTGTTTGTTCACCATTTAACTCGTGCATTTCCCTATTTGCCCCAACCCTCCTATGAGCAGCTCATGAAGCCGGGTACACAAGGTCCACAAACTATATTTGTATAATCCTGATTTATGAATCAGAAGTCAAATAATTAAAAAAAAATTGATGTGTTATTGACTATAGGTATTGTCAGTGCAATATCACAGTTGCATAATCACAAAACCGAAGGAATTGATGAGCAGAAAAAAAATATCGGTCGAAATTACAGTAGTCAATCGTATGGCAATGGCGGATCCACAGGGGGGGGGGGGGGGTTCAGGGGGGTCATGACCCCCCTAAATAATTAAATTACTAAGATAATTTTTTTAGCAAAACTCAACTTTTCAACAAACAAATTACCTTTTAAACTTACATAAAACTTGTGATCCCCCCCGCCCTAAATTTTCAGCTGGATCCGCCCTTGTCGTATGGTGTACTATTTATAGCAAGATCCAATATCCAAGATCTATATCGGGGTCGTGGGGAGGGCATGAGTGCCTAAATTTTTAATGATAGGCATAGTAGTACAATATACACAATGCTAATATTGTGTAATAAAGAAGTCCAAGGCATATTGCAAGCAATAGGCTATATATACTATTGTATAGCACACTTCCTATTGACACGGAATAATAAATTGTTATGACTCCTAAATTTACATTTAAATGTACGCCGAGGGAACTATCGCTACAAAACTTGACAAAAACTCTGCTTGCTAAGTATATAGGTATTCAGGATTTTTTCTGAGGGGAGGGGGCTTTTATTGATGGACAGGGTGCAGCCCCCCCCCCCAAGTTACAATATGAGACAAATTCCCATTTTGGGGTACGGTATCTCCAAGTTGTATATACAGCACAGGGAACACAGTCACAAGTCACAAGGTAGAAGTGACAAAATAAGTAACAAGTAACTAAACATGTTGATTTTGATCAAGCTAACACTGCGCAAGATCTAATTTTTTTCTTTAAATGGCATGGCGCCTACTCTACTCTCCGTATAATAAGTAAACTTTCACTGCCGGATTCAGATGACGAAGCAGTGGAATCCAGGCTAATGGGCCGTGGTCAATCTTAAACCGTACCTCCTTCGGCCTCGATTCTATACTAAGGTACTCGTATATATTATCGTCTGAGCTCTACATAGCTACATCGTTTTTACTTTCCAATTTATACCTATAATAAGGAAAGCTTTGTGATGGTCGAAATTTTCAATTTCGAGATTTCAACGGATTTACACGTTTAGAGGTCCCAGGAAGCAAAACGAAAATGGTTTTTACGAAATGTCTGTCTATCAGTCGATTTTAATGAAATTTAGCATGTAGGTTCATAAAAATCATACCTCGAGGCCTCAATTTGGGGGGTTTTATTTTCAAAAAACTCCAAAAAAACGTCTAAAAAAATTATTTATCAAAAACGGCTCAAACGATTTCTTTTAGATTCACTTATATAGTAGTCGTCATTAATGTGAATAAAATAAGGGGGTCGCTTGCCCCTTGATAGTTTTATTCTGGGTGTAAAATAAATAAAAATAACTAAATTTTAATGAAAAATGACTAAAAAATAATTTTTCTGCGAAACCCTTTTATCGATGATTTCTACCCCCCCCCCCCCCCGAGATATCCGAAATTTAACCATAGGAAAATTATTTACCATGAAATTACGCATTTTCTCTACCTACTAATTGATAAATTGGAAAGCATGTAAACTCGGACCGTTTCTTTTAAATGGGTAACCTTGCTTTTTTACTTTAATGTTTATTTCCCCAGTGACTACTGTCAAATTAATCAATATTGTAAATTAAAATTGTTTATAGCCTATGTAGGCCAACAAAATTTAAATGCTTACCTTCTGAGATGATTCCAACAGATTTCGCAATAGCCTTGGCTGTGATGGGGTGATCGCCAGTTACCATGATGACCTTGATACCGGCAGACCTGCACTTAGCAACAGCGTCAGGCACAGCAGCTCGAGGAGGGTCAATCATCGAAATCAAGCCGGCAAACTGCAATTTCTCGATGGGGAAGTTGGGATCGTCACTGTCGAACTTGAAACCAATGGGGAATTTGTCGGTGGGAAGACGTGTGTGGCAAAAACCTGAAAGCAAAAATAACAGACTGCGTATGAGGAAGGAGAAAAAGTAGAAAGTTGGGAACTATATGACCTTGCTCCAGAAGAGGGAAGTCCACCGAGACCTGTTGAGTAGGATGACGAACCGATAGCGCTTGCCCCATAAAAATCGAAAAAGAAAGGTTTCTATGTAGCCTAGGCCCTACTATGACTGAGAACGAGACGAAGGAGTACTTTGATCACAATCGGGTAGGATACCATAGCTGTGTGTACAGCTACTCATACAATATTATTTAACCTCTGTACAGAAACTATAGAAGTGAATGCCAAGATGTAATGACTTTGTACGTATACGTAGATTGGCTATTTAGTGTATTTTTCTTTTAGGGTGCGATGCCCCAAAACGAAATTAAGGTACCTAATTAATACGATGGCTATGAATTAAGAGGGTTTCATGTCAGTGTTACGTGTTTGGTGTGCTGGAGAAAGGCTGTAAGTGAGATGACATTCCAAATGTGTCGTCTCCCAGGATTAAAATATGAAGCGTGAATTTTATAACGCTATTCAGTATGTTTGGAATTTCGTGTTTCCCCTTTCCTTGTTGACTTCTTATACACTGTCTGAATATTGAGAGCTGGTATGTTTCTGACATATTGATGTCACTTCGCTATGGAACTTACATAAAATTTCAAACATTGCAAGAAAATTCCACCACCCCCCTCCCCTAACCACACATGACTGTTCACGTGGAGACTAGTACATGTCTGTGTCATGAAATTCTTGATGCATATCATTAGGCCGCTAAAGTATTTCGAATGTTTTAGTTGGCCAAATATGCTAGAAACTTTTATCATCACCAACAACAAATGTAGGTATTAGGGACATCGCAGCAATGTTTCTCCCTTTAGAATCAATTTTATTGTTAGAATGACACCTACCAAGTACTCGCTCTCCAAGTCCTCCAAGTTCCATGTAAGCGTTATTGAAAGATTCTTTCATTTCTTCATCTAGCTGACGATCTTGGCCAGAAACGAATATGCTAGTGCATCGGTCGAGAATTCTTTCGGGGGCACCCTTCATCACCATCAGATGTCTAGGGTCATTAGGATCGTCTGATTCATGGATAGACACTTGGTATTTGTTGGTGGAGTTGAACGGGATTTCACAAACCTAAAATATATTGAATATTACAAATGAACCTTTTATATAGTAGTACGGTAATAATAATAATATATTTTCATACTTCCTCGTTTACAATTTCTGTAATATCTGCGCGCTCCCTCGTGTCGTGAGGCGTGTGAGGGTCACGCATTATCTTAGGCGGCTATTACACTGGAAGCCGTCAGTGTAATAGCCGCCCAATCTAAGAAGTACAACCTTTGATAAAATAATGTTGGCCATACACTAGTTACATCAGTTGAGCAAAATGTTGTTAGGAAAAGACACAAGCTAGCTTATCTATTTTGCAAATTTTGAAATATTTCAAATCTTACCTTCTTGTTCTTCTTGCGAAGGCCCATAATATCTCCCAAGGCAAGTTCCATACATTTGAGTAGGGCAGCTTCTGAAGCATCGCCATTTACTTCCCTGCAATAGAAAATAATCATGTATTAGGTTAGAATATAAATTAATTTCAAGTTTAAAATGTCAGTAGAAGTACAAGAAATGTCAGAATTAGGTCCGTTTGTCTTTACTTACTCTACGTTTTTCTTAGCTTTTCTTTACGGGGCTATAGCTCAGGCTGGGCCTACCACCACTACCAGACAATGCCCTTTAATTGTATTATTTTGCGATGTCCCTACCGACATCTATTTTAATTTTCCACCACCTCGCCCTCTTCAATTGGCTCCGTCTTCTACCTTCCATGTTGTTCTCAATGCAACACTTGGGAGCGAGTTTTGTGCCAAGTACCCTATCGTATTCTTTGTTCTTTTTCAAATCCAGGACAAGAAGTGCAAAAGCGTACGTACCTTTTAAGGATAGGGATACCCTCTTGTCCGCCTTTAAATTCAGCCCGGTTGCATAGGGAAGCAATTTTGGAAAGAGCCTTAAATCCTGGACTCGTCCTGTCGTATTGAACGCCTGGAAAACCAAAATCAAAATCAGTAATTCCTCTAGATTATACTTGCAAACTGTTATTTTGTTCATCGACTTGTGTACTTCTGCTTCTGCTTCGAACATATGGATGCAGATTTGATTTGGCTATTGACGCTTTCTAAAGTAAAGAATTTGTAAAAAAAATCCTAAATCACCGCACCTGATTGATCTTCAGTGGTATCAGCCTCAATAATTTGCAGATCGAACCACATGTGAGCGACAGTCATCCTGTTCTGTGTAAGGGTGCCGGTCTTATCGGAGCAAATTGTTGAGGTAGATCCCAGTGTCTCGACGGCTTCCAAGTTCTTGACCAGACAATTCTTTGATGCCATTCTCTTGGCAGTGAGAGTAAGACACACAGTCACGGTCGCAAGAAGACCTTCAGGTACGTTAGCAACGATGATACCTGAAGAGATAGTAAGTAGGATATGCAATTATATTATGTACTTTCTTATCAATTAATATAAGGAATTATTATATTGTATTATAGGCATAATTGCCAAATTGGCTTGGAAGCTCTTATGTGTATTAATATTTAATGTCCTTATTCTGTTGTGGAAGCCTCCTCTAAACTATCGTGTGCAAAACCAAAGTTCAGTGGTGGGTAATAATGTATAGTAGGTATTTTTTTTATTTTTTTATTTTTTTTATTTTAAGGCGCGGGACTCTTTCGAGTATTTGGGCCGGTCGGTGTGTGTGTGTGTGCGGAAGTCATGGGTGTTTTAGAATGGTTTTGTCTACAGTCTACAGGTGGGGCATGACTCCGGTCTTGAAAAGGTAGTCTCTACACAGCAAGCGATCGGAGACCTGAATCAGTATACAAGTATAGTCTAACAGCAGTAAATAGGTTCATACAAAAGCAGACTTATTCGCATATCATTGAATTATTTGGAAGAAATTAATCTTTAAAATTAACGTCTGCTAAATAATTCAATGGTTTAAGGATAAACATTTTACCAAAATAAATGTATTGTTATAGATATAGTGCCTAATGGGCGCAACCCGGAGAGTTTACATTTGGAGTAGGCCTACCCATGGTGCCGGAAACTTACCAATCAAGAAAATAACAGCATCAAGCCAATGGTAACCAAGGATGAAGGCAATAACGAAGAATGTAACTCCAAGAAATACGGCGACACCAGTAATGAGTTGGATGAAGTGATGGATTTCCTTAGCAATAGGCGTCTCTCCGGTGTCCAGACCTGAGGCCAGCCCAGCAATACGACCCATCACTGTGTTGTCTCCACAGCTGATGACCACTCCTTTGGCAGTACCTGTAAGCAAATTACTCCCGTCAGCTTTTCAGAAGTTGATGCGACCACCAATGGCTAAGACACTGGAAATGTTTCAGTGGAACCAACCTTCGACAGCGTTGGTGGAGAAGAAGGCTAAATTCTTGGTCTCAAGTGGATTATCATGTGTAAAGTCAATGCTCCTGGACTGGGGTTCGGATTCTCCCGTTAGCGACGAGTTGTCCACCTTAAATCCGCGGCTCTCGATGATTCGGATGTCAGCAGGGATACGATCGCCAAATTTCACTTCGACGACGTCACCGACCACTATGTCCTCGGCACGCAGAGTCAACTTTTCACCCTGACGCAACACTGTTGCAAACTGAAAGCAACCACAGATTTAACGGTTTCATATTATTATTATTATTATTAGACTGCCAATTATCAATCAGAGATGCTGGAGCACCAGAGCTTACAGCTTTTTTGCAGCCTCAAAGCAGCCTTGAATCCCCTTTTGTCTTTTATTGGTCACCTGGTTTTGTTTGAATGCCAATGGTTACTATCTTTGTCCCTTAGGCGCCCATTCCACATACGTCAATCGTCAATGAAAAATTGAAAAATGACGTTTTAGCAGACATTAAAGACATACTAAAAATTCTGCTACCACGTCAATTTACGTCATTTTTCAATTTTTCATTGACGATTGACGTATGTGGAATGGGCGCCTTAATGGTTACAGCGTTGTGGCAATTGACAGTTAGCCTTTCATACACTTTATTCTATAGAGACACCATTTATTATATTTTTGCGTGGTGGGATAGAGTTAGGGGTTCTAGATGACAAATAAGTCCTAGGTGAGGGAGAAGGAATTACAGTACACCAGACATTAACATTCTTGAGAGAAATTGCCTTTATTGTCCATTTGGCCAAATTTTGAGCCTTTCGGCCCACTCTTACAATTGAAGGTATCCTCCAGCTTCCCACTTTTTCAATGCTTTTTATTGAACAATGGTTTTAATTTTAGACCGACCATAAATTAACATGCAGTATATCATAAACATTAACATATTATAACATAATCCTGTGCCTACTAACATGTTTCATCGTACTGTATGGGTCTATAAATTTTTCCATACCTGGGGCACCATGTTTTTGAATGATTCCATAATCCTGGAGCTTTTACTTTCTTGGTAGTACGAGAAGATACCTGTCACCACCACGACAACAGCCAGTACGATTCCAAGATATAACTGAAAGTATAAAATTACATTTGAGGAGCAAACTTTCAAAACGTCACAAATCCATGAAAATTAAAAATTGATTTTATCATCGATTTTCCATCTTGAAGATGAGTTGAATCAGGATTGCTAATCAAAACAAAAACAAAAAAATAATAAACCCAGTCTTCTGAACGGTTAAAATCTTATATTCCCATTACAATAAAGTCAAAATAATAACGGTATGTTTTTCGTGTTTCCTGAACATTTTACGAAAATTTAGTGCCGTTTTGGAAGTTTAAATAAATAAGGACTTTTTATTGTTTCTATTACTAAGCCAACATAGCGGAGTTAGGGCTATAAAGCCCTCTCTTACAGTCAACTAGGATGACCCGGGACCGCCTGCTTTACATGCCGTCATTTCTCCATTCAATATCTCATAACTACCATTATTACTTCCGAAATAACTTAATAGGTACTTGTATAGCCTAACTGCAGATATATGAAGAAAAAAAATCAATGAAGGTAAAAATAAAAATATATAGCTTTGTCAAGTATTGTTAAAAACATATTTAATGCGATGAACACAGGGGAAATCGTTCTAAAGGATGTAGGATTTATTTGAGAAAATCACTGCTGGAGCTTGCCGCCAGAGGCGTAATGGTTTAGAATGATGGCGGGGCAAAACTAAGTAGACCTTATGCCGTCATCAGGCTTTTCGTAAAGATGTTTTTCTTGGACTAAATCGTAATGTTATCATTACGACGGTCTAGATTGCATAGAAATAATTTTGCATTTAACCAAAGAGGGGGGCTCGTGGGTTTCCCCCGGGGGAAAAATGTGAAAATATAAGTGCAAAATAGTAGGGTTTTACGCATTTTAATAGTAGTAAAGTATAGCTATATATTTAGTATATATATTTAGTATATATTTTACAAAGCTAACAAAGGAATGCTTATATTCATATTGCTGCAAACAGGGGATCTTCATAAGCCTTGTCTTTAAATGCTCGAGACTGCCTCCTCCCCCAAAGGAGCTGGAGGGGGCATGAAGGAACTTTACGCCCCTGCTTGCCACTATAATTTTCAATACCACCAATCTGGCTTTCGTCGAATTTCACTTTACATAACCTTACCTATGATGGAAGCGACTCTAAACTAAGTGAAGGAAGATAAGTCAAAAGTAGTTACTCATGAGAACGACAACCGAATTTTTAATCATAGTAGGTCGATCGAAAGCCGATTTCTGAAGGTTATTCCAATAGATAAAAAACAAGCATGCCAACCTGAGAATTGGTAATCATGTGGGACAGTTGCTGTGTGTCTACGCTATGCTATGATAAGGATTACTATAGCGCTGATTAATAATATTAATATGTTAATATTAATAATAAGTAAGATATAGTTAAGCTGCCATATAACACAGTGCTTGAATTACGTCAATTGCCGGTTGGAAAGTATTTCCTTCATTTACGAGTAAACAAAAAATAACAAAAACTTAGAGTTTTAGAAAAACTTGTTATAACAACCCGAATTAGTAAAACCCAAATAATCGTTAAGAAATTAACATTGTCTAAGAAACCCACTTGTGTTAGTATAAAACCCTGAGCGCTTTCGGCAAGAACTGCCATCTACAGAGGGAAACCCACTAGTACAGTTACACCTTTTCTGCGATTTGAGACTTGTTCAACTAGAGAAAATTCAAACTAAATAAAGGAGCTCCGAAATTTTTTCGCTGAAGGCAAATAACATAGGCTACGTTGAAATGGAATAATGATGGATGGGAAATCTTTAATAAGGGCACTGAAGCAAAGACAAAGAAAAGAACATTTCCCCGAAGGGTTTCCGTGCGCTACTGGCTGGCTGGCGGCAATCGATTTTCATTTTGTGGTCTATTTCAAGATTTTTTATTGCCTCCAGAATAACCTTTATTAACTGGCGCGGATATTGCTTTAGTTAAAACTGAAAAATAGAATCGAGTTTAAGGGAACCATGATGGGATATTACTAAAACCGGCATACTATAGTCTTCTGTTATTGACCTAATCATGCTCAATATTGTTAAATTGTTCAAATGTGTTTTGTAGTTACGAGACTACACATAGGCCACTACTAAAAGTAATATAAAAGAGTTTTAATTATTTCCCGTTAAAAACACAGATATTATTAATTGATTGCTTCATAGCCGTAGACAAGGGAGAGGTGGGGCTTGGGTTGTAGCCCTCACCCTAGAAAAAATATGGAAATTAAACAAAACTAGTACGGTAACATGAATAAGGAATGAAAGAAAAACATTGTATTTATTTTTCATATGGGCGAATAAGTCTTCCTCTAATAAATTATAAACTTTACTGCTGTTAAAATTCGAAACCCCCCACTATTTCGGGCATGTTTGCAGCAATATGAATATTATAACCATTCTTTAGTAAGCGTTTTAGCATATAATCTATTCTTTAAAACTAAAATTCGTAAAACGGAAAAACGCTACTATTAGTCTTTGTATTTTCAAAATATTTCCTTGGGGAAGAGCCCCAGATCCCACCATTGGATTAAATGCGATATACCTATTTCTATGCAATCTAAACCGGCGTAATACAATAGTTAGTATCATTATGATTAAGCCCGCATATCCGTAAAATGTTATAAAATAAATAAATAAATAAATATAAATAAATAATCATTTATTTGCAAACATACCTAAGTCTAATAAAATGCAAATTTACCAGTGTCCGCACCATAATTGACGTTTGATGGGCCTAAGCTATCGTATACACGTGGTGTAACATCATAACTTCTAAAGAATACACTGGATACAATTGAGTTCTTAAAAAAGCAATAGAATCAGGGGCTCCCACACCGGGGGAGGGGGGGGGGGCACGGAACGTTTTGCCCCTCCCCAGACTTTTTCCTGGGGGGGGGGGGGGCGAAGCGTGACTCAAACATTGGAAGAAGAAATATTTAACTAGTAGAATACTAATACTAGAATGCTTGAATTATGGCGCGAATATAAATACTAAGTACTTATTTTGTACCCACCTTCGAGCTAACGTGACTCCAAAAAGAGTGAACGCAATGGTGTTACTAAAATTAATATTCACCGTGATAAACTTAAAAAACCTTGGGAAGGAATTCATAAACCAAAGGTCAGTGCGGCGATCGACATTTGCCCTGCTAGAGCTACGATTCTGAGTATTCTGAAAAGTTATTGATAGTGTATTTTTAATCTTTAATAATTGTAATACACTAGGCACCTGTATTCTATATTCTGTAAGAAGTTAATTCAAACACGCTTTTTGTTTTAGCTTTTTTAAGGGTAGTAACTTAGTAAGGACAAGGGATACGATACGATACGTATAAGAGTCTTTAAATAAGGTGTTGCATAGTTAAAAATGTCGAAACCTTTTTTCCTCGGGAGCTAAATCCAAGACAGTACAATTTCCATGATAGTTAGGGGGGGGGGGCGTCATCTCTCTCTCTTTTGCCCCCCCCCCCCAGACTTTTTCAAAACTGGGCGCCCCTGAATAGAATCACAGTCGCAACAGCCAACCCCCCGAAAAAAAAATGGGATCGCTTGCAGTTCGATATATTTTCTTGTTAAATTTTATTTTTTACGCATGTAAGATTTTACCCTCTCTTGCTGTCTCAAGTGACTTTGGTGGCAAGGTGGTAGCGTCCTTGTATTTGTGAGAGTCCCTAAACACCTTGCGGTCGGTGACGTGTCGTAACTCGACACAAGTACCTACTCGGTGGCTTAGTGAGGCGATTGAAGAGGTTACTTGGATTCATTAATTAAATTGTTTGCATGCGATTTAACATTAATAAAAAAGTCCATGTAGTCTATTCCACATTTTCTTATAGGTCTATAAAAATATAACATTGAGACACAATCTGGCAATCTATATACAGTAGGTACAATTGTTGCCAAATAGCCATGCAGTTAATTACATTAGCTGTAGCTGCTAATTAAAATTTAACACTTTTCCTTGACTGGACACAGTGTAACCATCATAATTGACGCAGGCTAATTAATTGCCCAAATTATAGGCCTAATTAGACGAAAATAAGGTCGCCGTGACTGTTTTATTATGCTACCTAGCGTTCCACATAAGGGCAGGGACAGATCCAGCCCATTTTTTTGGGGGGGGGGGGTAGTTGTGGGTCAAAATAGGAAAAACATATGTAGGATCGATTAAATCACAGCGTAATAAATTGATTTACAATAGATTTACCAAATTTGGGGGGGGCAGCTACCACCCCTGCCCCCCCCCTGAATCCGTCCTTGCATAAGAGGCACAGGATTGAGCTGGGAAAAGCCAGGGTCATATCTGAGTTCATTTTGTAGGCAATTGTCTATTAAAATTACAATCCCGTTTTCCTTTCTCTAATTAGGCCGGCGACATACTATCCCGTCTCACCGTCCCGCCAAAAGGGACCGGTTTGAAGGGATGGCATGAATGCATGGAGTCTAATGGGAGCTGTCACACTGTTCCGGTGGCACCGTGCCAACCGAATGGTACTGCGGCAGGGAAGGATGACCGGACGACGGGACAAATAAATAAACATTCAGTTGAATGAGACCAGTCTGTACTGCGCGGTTGTAATGTTTGAGACATCGACAAGTTTAAAATAAATAAATAAATAAGGACTTTTTATTGTTTCTATTACAAAGCCAACCTAGCAGAGTTAGGGCTATAATACCCACTCTTACACTCAACTAGGAAGGTTTATTGAGTGTGTCCATGCGACTGATCAGATCAAGAGTATAATCAGCTATTTAATTTACGCGGTTGCACCGGACAGTGTAGCAGCGTCGTGACATCTCACTAGAACGCATCCCTCTCAGCCGCATCCGGCAAAAAGGGATAGTATGTCGCCGGTCTAACAGCCTCCTAAATAGAGTAGGTTAGTGACTTAGTGAGGTCCAATCCTCTACAATACCTCTAAGCCATGGCGACTTTTAGCTAGGTACACTGTCTTCTAAGTAGGGATCCAAATTTTTACAAATGTATCGATTCTTGTATCGATACCGGAATTGAATGGCAGGTATTGATACTGGTATTGCATTGAAAGTAAAGTATCGATACCATGAGGTATTGGTGTCGAATGGAACGCCTGCTCGCAGGGGTGCATTCATGGACCCAGGGTATCACGCCTTTGAAAAATTCTGGTAAGTTCTTTAAACAAATAAATAAATGACTAAAAATAACTTAAATTCAATATTTAAAAAAAACTGGGGAATTGCAAATTAAAATTTCTAAGCAATCAGGCGTGCAAAATTAACCTACACCAACCTCTATACTTAGCTTACGAAAGAACACTCACACAGCAGGTTGGTGACTATTTTGAAAATTAAAAATTAAAAACAAATAGCGGGAAAAAGTTTAGTTGTGTGGTAGGTATTATTTGATTCAATACCAGCAAATAGGTATCGATACCTGCAAGTATTGAATGAAAAGTATCGGGTATCAATACCAGTGGTATCGAAAGAAAAGTATCGATACTAGTATTATATCAGTAGTATCGTTGGATCCTTACTTCTAAGGCTATAAAAATCAAAAGTAATTACATTGTCATCAGCAGGATCCTCCACAGTTGTGGCCAAAATTCCGTAGGCTATGAAGCAGAGGATAGAGCCGATCCACAGCAGAAGAGCGAACCCTCCGAAGAGCTGTTTGCAGAATTTGATCCACTCTGGTGTCTGTTTAGGAGGCGTCAGTGCATTGGGTCCGTCACGTTCGAGGTTCTCCTTAGCTTTAGCATGAGTCAAACCCTAAGAAGACCAAGGAACGAGTCTATATTACATAGGGCGGTTTAGACGGTCCTTGGGTAACTCCCCGGTAACAGTTCACCAAACCACAGACCTAACTACCCATCACACTGCCATTACAGCGTCTACATACGCATCAGAAAGCGAATTAACCCCATGGGTCCTGCGCTTCATATTTATTTAAAAAAAAAATAAAAGGCAAATCCTCCGTTTGCAGATCTTGATCCACTCTGGTGTCTGTTTTGAAAGAGTCAGCGCATTGGTGCCATCTAATTAGACTGTTTAGGTTTTAAGATTCTCATTAGCTTTAGCATGAGTCAACTCCCTAAGAAGAAATGTGTCTATATTACATAAAGGGAGGTTTAGACGGTCCTTGGGTAACTTCCCAGTATCAGTTGGCCTAACCTTAAGCCCACCTAACCATCAAAAAGTGTGTTTACCCCATGGGTCATAATTATTTAAAAAGAAAAAAATGACATAACTTAATACAATGTTATTGTGTACATAAAGGAGACACACAATCAAAATTCAGATCCTAAGGAATTACTAATTACTGTACTTACCAATTATTAAGGAATCGATTGAAATTTCCCGTTGACGGCACCGCCATCTACCAACCCATGGTGCCCACATGCCTAGTATTCCTTACTGAGACTTTCCTAGTGATGGGGGGTGGGGGGGGGGGGGCGTATTTAGTGAGCAATAAGTTTGGCAGGTTAACAGAATGAAGAAAATGACAACCTTACCTGATCAGGATTTGTAGAAAACCGTTGGTAAAGCTCTTGAATACTGATTTTGTGATGATCTATATCAAGCTCTTGTTTCAGATCGTCCATACGATCTTTCTTCTGGGCCTTCTAAGCACAAAAAAAACAATATTACCAGTCTATACTATTGAATAGTAGTAGTATGTGTTTAGGATGCATGTATTTATGTCATAAATGCAACACTGAGTCGATGTCAAAACGGAGCGCAGAGGCCAATGTGTTCTTTTTGCAGTGATCAGGGTTTTAGTGAGCGTGTAGGTCTGCATCTGAGCTGGGATTGCCAAGAGAAGCCATTGCCATATATTAAGTAGCTATAATAAGGGAACGCATGCTCCCATTACATTAAGAATCGTATTTGCCACTTTCAGTAAGTACCTACAATATTTCCCCCAATTGGATGGACTGAAATCGGGTGGAAACGGAAATTAAGAATTAGGGGACTGTGAAAATCAAAATGGCTGCCGGTAATTAAGTCAAGTGGGGGAAATTGACTGCGAATTATGACTTCTGGAGGGAGGCCCATTCCATAGAATAGGTAAAAACCCTTGGTACACTAAAATCTAGAGAGTTATTAACTATGAGTTGGCCTAGCATAAGAGCGACTGTTGCGATTATGACAGGCCACATATGGTGGCATTGAAGAGCGTACCATCTACATACGTCGGCGATGTATCTTTGGAAGAAGAAACGGTCTTGTACATTATATATTATATTGCAGTATTATATGGAGTATATAGCACTGACATTATTAATTTTGGCAGAAGAGGTAACTTCCACGTTATAACCAAAATTAGAGGGTATAGAAAAGCAGGACTTGGCGGGATTCGAACCCCACGATCTACGCTTAACCGTTGTGGTCGAGCGGTTAAGACGACGCCCCGATTACTGTGTTCAGGATTCGACTCAAGGAGTATCTAATTTCAAATATTACATAGGCTAGGATTTATTCCAACCGCCCCATGCTTGTGTGTGTGTGTGTGAGTGAGTGTTTTAGTCTTAGGGAATCTTTTGAATTATTGGAACCTTGTACTGCAAATTTATACTGTTTTTGTTGCTGACCCCTAGGTGAGTGTAAGAGAGGGCCTTATGGCCCTAACTCCGCTAGGGTGGTCTCAGCTATATTAAAGTCATTATTTATTTATTCATTAGGCGTAGATCGTGGGCTCGAATCCCACCAAGTCCAATTTTTCTATATCCTCTAATTTCAGTCATGCACATCTATCAGAACTGCTTAACCTGTCTTTGAAATTCATCCTAAGGCCTAAGTTGTAGAGTACTAAACATGTAACAAAATTATAAAATATTATGTTAATTATAACCTTACCCCTAACCTTAACTCTAAACGTGGCAGTAAGAAAGTTTTAAAACACTTTCTGTCAGTTATGGATCGGTTATAAGACCGTGGCCACGGATCAATATGCTCCTCGTGAATGCTTAGCGATATGCTATAGGCCTACATAGTGCTAACATCTCAAGTTTTCAATAAATCAGAAATCAAGACTTTTTAAATAATGATACTATATAATAATGATAGGGCTGCACTAAGTGCCTTAATATTGACTTTGTTGGTTCTTCGTACAGTAGGCCTGTATAGACCGTGCTATTTATTCTACAAGAAAAAATGTAAAACGATGTGAAAAATACACTATCATTCCATGTTTACAAAATATTTTAATACACCTTCTTTAAGCAATAAGAAAGAAATAAAGAAAGATCTTTATTTTCCACGTGGGCGAATTTTGGAATTTTGAGGTTCTTAAGGAAACCAAGTCGGGCTCTCCTGGGCCCGATGGTATTGCCCTGAGTGCTCTAAGAAACCATAGCCTAACCGAGTTAACAATCTTTTTTAATATATATGTCTGTTGTATGGGATGACACCTTCTTTCTTCAAAATTAGTAGGACTGTAGATGATGAATGATGAATAAATACGATTGTGAATTAATGAATCATTAATATTAAGGTTATCAGTAGGTACATAATGAAAAAGTAGTCTCTTACCGCCTTATCCCCCATCTTGGAGGAGTTTCTTATAACCTGAAATAATAATTTGATATTAGACTATATTATAGGCCTGTTATTGAAGCTACCGCATCTATAAGGCCGAGTTATCAAGAAACAATAATTGGACATCTGGAATATCCAAAGAATCGATATTCAGCCAAGTCCTTCTTCAAGTTATAAATAATGTAACTTCATTGTTATATAACTAATTAACCAAGCAACCAGTCACTAAAACCAATCGAAAATGATACAAAATGGGTCAAAACATTTTTTTTTTTAGTTATAAATATACCTATACTGTAACGCTAACTAACGAACCAATTAGTCGCGACTTTTGCATATGCAAGTTTAACATGTATTATGTAGGTACCTATATATAAATATACAAGTCATACTCCCCGCATCTCGGGGCCTCGGCTGTTTTATTTCCAGTTTGCCGATTTGCGGCGAAAAAATTACCCAGACCCAGCATGGTTTAGATGGGTGGTAGATGAACGTATTTCCACTGCACTATTTGTCAAGTCCATCCCTTGGTTCTTTATGTACCGTAGAGCTAGGCCTATATATTGTAGAATCTGACCAATAATGTTTTCGAGGACCCTCCACTTCAAACTGCATTAACTATTGGACACACATCATGATTACACTTATTGTGTGGTTAAATTATCTAAGCGAATTAATAATAAAATTGTAATTAGTAAATATCTATACAGTGCAGTGTTTGAAAAGGAGATATCTTTAGAAGGAATTGATCCGAAACCCAACCCCGACCTACCCCTTTCCTCGAGTCTTTTAAAAGTTCCCTTTCCTTAAAATTATCATTGAAAACCAAATAATAAGAGGTCTATATCAGAATTACCAGCAATAACCTCCGCTGGGAAAAAGCAAAGCAGTAGACAGCCAGAAGTTGGGGGATCAACCTTATCAAAAATCGCAACTGCGGTTGCGTAAACGATACGAGGGGGTGGAAAATATTTTGGAATTTACACCCTAAATCTAGAATTATTAATTTATTCCTTTGGAACGGACTTGTCCATAGTTGTATCTAGATGTTTAGTCTAATATTTAATGAAAAGTATGTTTTAAAAAATAGTTTATGCTTACCTAGTCACTCTGGAAAAGTATGAGCCACTTGGGGGCCCGACTGCAGTGGACTGAAGAGATATCGAGCTTGGGGCGAGTGACGTCACAATGCGTCGCACCCCCCACCACCGAGCTTTTCCCTCCCAGAATCCTCTGTTGTACGTCGGCTGCTTCGCCTGTTGGCAGCGCTGCTAATCAAATCGACCTTATTTTTTTTTATATTGCCGGCCGGTTTTTGCAAAGATATAGGTTATTAGGTTCGATATGGCAGGCATTGTGGATGGTAGAAGACGAATCCAAAGCTCAATGTTTTTTTGGGGCTAAAATGAAACATTTTCAACGGTTCTGGGTCCACCCATTTCAGAATAATATCAGAGATATCACTAAATTAGTGCTGGACACAGAATTACAATAATAACAGTTTGGCTGCTACACAGTTTTTTAAGAGACCTTTTTGCTTTCCAATTTATACGTAGTATAAGGAAAGCTTTGTGATGGTCGAAATTTTCGATTCCGAGATTTCAACGGATTTACACGTTTTGAGGTCCCAGGAACCCAAAAAAGTGGTTTTTACAAAATGTCTGTCTGTCGGTCTGTCTGTCTGTTCGTCGATTTCCGGGCAAACTACTCGGTGGATTTGAGTGAAATTTGGCATGTAGGTTCACAAAAATCATACCTCGGGACCATTTGTTTTTTTTGGGCTAACTCAATTTGGGGGGGTTTTATTTTCAAAAAACTCCAAAAAAACGTCTAAAAAAATTATTTCTCAAAAACGGCTCCAACGATTTCTTTTAAATTCTCGTAGATTGTAGTCGTTATTAATGTTGACAAAATGCGGGGGGTCGCTTGCCCCTTGATAGTTTGCTTCTGGGGGTAAAAAAATAAAAATAACCAAATTTTAATAAAAAATGACTAAAAAATGCGAAACCTTTCTATCGATGATTTCTACCTTCAAGCATGTTTTAGGTGTTAAATTGAGTAACGAAACCGGATAGGTTGCTTTCCCAAAAAAATATTTGGTTTTGCCCAAAAAATTATTTTTTGAAAAAAATGATAGAAAATTCGCGCTCAAATGCATTGCATGCCCTGCCATTATTGCTGTGTGGTAATTAATGTGTTTGTTTGACCTATCGAGAATTTACCTCACTTCCAGTGACGTCAGGTGGACAACCGCCCCCCCCCCCCCCCGAGATATCGGAAATTTAACCATAGGAAAAATATTTGCCATAAAATTACTAATTTTCTCTATCTAATAATTTTGATAAATTGGAAAGCATGTTCGAGTGAACTCGGACCGGTTCTTGTAGTTTTATGCAAATTTTGTTTTCCTATCTTCTTCTTCAAGTTACAGCCGGATGGCTGGTTGGCAGCAACATGTGACTTCGATGCCTCCACTCCCCTCGATCCTGGCACGCTCTCTTCAGCTCCACGTATGTCTTGGCCCCTACATCCTCCATAACTTGCTGCAGGTAATCGTTTCTTGGGCGCCCAGGTCGGTTTACGCCTTCTACTGTTCCCTCTATGATGCAGCTTACTAAGTTTTCGTGTCTAAGCAAATGACCAATCCAGTGAGCTCTTCTTTTCCTTATCGATGCAAGGAGAGTTTTTGTATCGCTTACTCTGGTTTGAACGTCATCATTTGCAACATGGGCTAGCCAAGGTATTCGTAGCATGCGACGATAGCACCACATCTCAAATGCTACGAGTTTCATTATTTGTTTCTCACTTACGCACCATGTTTCACATCCGTAAAGAGCAACGCTCCAAACCAGGGACTTCACCATTCGTTTTCTTAGTCCAAGGCTTATGTTGTTCGACTCAAAAATTTTAGATTTTTTTGTTGAAAGCCAATTTTGCTTGGTGTACTCTATCTCTTGGTTGGACCGACCATCAGAGGTAATTTTGCTTCCTAGGTATGTGAATGTTCTGATGTTGTTAATGTTGTTAATTTTCCTATCTATACGTTAGAATCTTCGCCTTTTTCAAAATGCCTCTTCTACAGAAGATTGGTGATCAACATGACAATTGTATTAAACATCAAATGAGGAAACACGTAGATACCGTACCGTACTTCGGACTCTCTAAAAGGAAGTCAAGTATGTAGAGTCTCGAATGTAATTAGTCATTGACATTCTGTACCAGGGAATTGTAGTGCAGAGGTTTCCCGTTGCCTTCTGCATCATTATGCCGTTGACCCTTCATTGAAATCCTTCACCCTCGCCGGTTTCCCAACCCCAGGACAAGAGAGTACCCTACTCAGAAATTAACGTGTTTTTCGCTTCTCCCGGCACAAACTTGGTCCCCTGTCTATTACGCGTTTCCATCTTCAGAAGGTAGGGTAGTAGTATGGTTGGACACAGTCCCAGGCCACGATATGGGCCCATAGGACAGGGGACCTCCCGATTATAGTGGATTCCGAACCACTTGGGAAACTCAGTGAAGTCACACGATTAGTTCGGAGGTGACCAGGACAAGTCCTACCATGTTTCCCTACCAGCACTGTGCACACGACCAAGATATCTGCAGCTTTGAACCTGCTCTGGTCCGCTGGATTCAACTTGGCTCATCTTCAGAAGGTACAGATTATGGATTTTCGCGTCTTTGCCTCTGAATTACTCAGCAGCTCAGCTTCTTTGAAGACGTTATTATAAGGAACGCTTCAATTGTAAAATGATCGAAATTAAACTTTGTACAATAACTGAAGCTTTTTATTCAAGACAGACTTGACAATTTCACCCGATTTTGGGACGTTCGCTTAGACACAAAAAAGTAAAGTAAAGTAGCAGACTTAACACCTGCAAGTCTTCTTTATCTCCTGTTTGCCTTTTACTAGGTCTCAGCAAATGATCATTGCACGCACAACATTTTGAACGCACTTGACACTGGCGATGCATCTCCTGCAGGTTGTGTTACTGAGTTTCTGGGAAGTATGTAATTATGTAAGCTATTTAAAGACTTGTTGCTATGTTTTTGGTCACATAAATATAATATAAACATGTCGCTCATGCACGCGAAAAGTGACACATTTCAAAAAATTGCAAAATTGAATTATTTATACAAAAATGTCGAGGAAAATATAGCGAATTTTAGGAATGTAGTGTCACATATCTAGTTTAATTTGTTTCCATAAGATTGCGTTTTGTCACTGATCCATTGTCAAGTTTGACTACTTCGGGTTTGGCAATACTGACATAATTCGGAATGTGCTCCAGGCGTTGACGTGGTAATTACACTTCTCTTTCAAGTAAACTGTCACATCTCAAAAGTATTAAGTGCCTCGATAGTACTACAAGTAAAAGCTAAAAAATGGTCAGAACTAAAATTTGAATTATCTCAAAAGTCAATATTTAGAAATGTGTCACTTTTCTCGTGCATGAGCGATATAAACACATTTACATATAAATGTAAGTAGGTATTGTATTTTGGTATTGTCTTGTTCGGAGTCTTGTAGGAGTAACTGAGCCCTTCGATGTTATCAGCGGGGTAAAACAAGGGGATGGACTACCAACCCTTCTTTTCAACTTGACTCTTCAAAGATTGGTGCGAAGTCTAGCGGATTTACCTGACGGTATCAAGCTTGGGGAACTACTTAATATCATCGGATATGTGGACGATTTGAATATTATGGCTACGGCACTTGCCGAAGTGGAAAAATTGGTAGCTAGCCTAAAAGAATGGGACTGTCGATGAACTGTGACAAGACTAAGTACATGCGCTTGGGGAGAGAAAACCCTAATCAGCTCAGCAGATTCCAACAAGTGAGCAATTTTCGATATCTCGGTTCCATCGTAACCGATGACGATAACACTAGCGCTGACGTCAAAAGCCGAATAAAAAGTGCCAATGTGGCATATTTCCAGTCCCGACTTCTTTCAGGGTCCACAAAATTACGGTTGTATAAAACTCTAGTGAAACCTGTACTTCTATATGACGCCGAATCATGGACATTGACTGATCGGGACCGGAGAATGCTTTCGGTTTTCGAAAATAAAATACTCCGCAGGATCTTTGGAGGTACATTCTTCAACGGAGTCTGGCAAATCCGATGCAACGCGAAATTCATCGGCTCTACAATGCCCATAGCGTCATTGACGATCTTAGAGCAAAAAGGCTACAATGGATAGGACATGTGCACCGGCCCCCCAGTGGGGTCCTCAAAATGCGTAAAACTCCACTATTTCAGTGCTATTTTTCACAAATTTTCTCCCGGGGGAGAACCCCGGGCCCCCCTCGTGCTCGATTGTATTACTTACCTATAATATGGAACCCTTATTGCTCTGAAAATGCGTAAAACCCCAATATTTCAACCCTATTTTTCAAAAACAAAAAATCGAAATTAAATCTTAGCCCCCTCCTTGGTCTCATTCTAGATCCGTGCCTGTATTAAGTTAACAAACTAAGCTTCTTGTGGGCAAAGGCAGAACCATAACTCATAAGGGGGGGGGGGGGGAATTATAGCTCCCTTCAAAATGAAAAGTTTAAACACGAGGTAGATGTGAACTTGACGAGGCATCAATAATATTCAACGTATAACAATGAAGTGCAGACTCTAAACTGGACCTGCACAAAAGCGACATTTGAAAACCTCCCATTTTCTATAGGTACGCAAGGCCGTAGCCTAGGGGGGGGGGGGGGGTTCATGGGGGTTCAAATCCCCCCCTCCCCCAAATGGAATGGCTTGATACCAGGTAGAATCGGATTTTGAGAGAAAAAATAAAAACCACTATGTAATACCCAATGAAATTTCTAACCCCCCCCCCCCGAAAAAAAACCTGGCTACGGCCTTGTAGGTACGTAGGCCAATTACTCAATACTTAGGTGGGATATCGTAGCTGAGTATTTTCAGTACATAATATTGCAGGAAGGGTGCATCTATTCTTCAGTGCAGCATTTGAGAAAGGTATAGATTCATGAATTTAAATTTTTTCTGCTCTATTACAAACTGGAAACATAAAAAAGTCACACTATTCTTAACGTGATAATTATGATTGTACCCCCGTAAGCGCATTTTCCTACTGGCAGTCGTGTTTTCCCCCTACAGTTGAAGTTAAAATGTTCCCATTAAGGTTGGGTTTGTTTTTTATGCCAAGTTTCAAACCTTCACCTTTTAGTTCATATAGTCCTAGCCCAGTTCTCTACCAACTGAACAACTGAACAACTGAAGAATTTCCGCTGACGGCCAAGACTGCTGTCGACAATAGGTACATAGGCTGCAGCAGCAGACAGCGAAGGTGTATTGATCGAGGGCTGTTGGAGGATTCTGCGTATAGACGGTTTTCGAGCTGGCCTTCCGGGCCGGTAACCCACCCCCCCCCTCCTCCCTCAAAAACCCTGCCCCCAATACAACAATCTTGCTACATATATACAGCACCATCGCTACATGCTTAAAACTGTCTCGACTCCCCGTCTGCCCCCTGACTATCATGCAAACTTAATCGAATGCTGTGATTCGTTCTAGTCAGCACTCATTGGTAAAGACTCTGACTTTCATCCGAAAGGTTATGACCTACTTTAGGAAAACGTATGTAGATAAATCAAGGACTAGAAGGTAGCCTACTAGTGTTTGGGATGTGTTGAGGGGATGAGTGAAAGGTACTAGAAGGCCATGAACGTTCTCAACGTCCAAAAAACAGCGAGATGGAACTTCAGACCACATCTTATAATTGAGTACGGTACCGGCACTGCAGGGAGAAGGAAATTGGTCACCCAGCTGGAAGAACGAGGGTGAATACACACATTCTCACACATCGACCTACTTGAGGAACTGTAGCAGTGAGAGCAGTAGAAGATGTCCTGAAGAGGAATAAGATACCTTCATATGTAGTGAAATGGATCGATTGGTGTGCAAGTGGACAGTAATATGTGCCGCCATTGTGCGATGGAGCCGATTGAGGCTGAGAGTGGATGGCACATTTTCGCGGAGTGCCAGCAGCCTGATCATGACAATTATAATACCGGTATTTATTTAATCCCCTGGTATTAAAAATGTAAACAAACAAATTTTGAATAGCACTTTCCATTATAAAATTATCTTGTTTACATTTTTAATACCAGGGGATTAAATAAATACTGGTATTATAATCGCCATGATCAGGCTGCAGAGACTCGAACATCTAGGGTGCACTGTTGCCACTGACGGCTGGGCTCCAGTAGTCCAACCCGCGGCCACGGCAAGATTCGCAGATGCAGTGCGACTGGAGAACCTATAGCTATAGGCCCAAATTGTGGCCTGGGTTCCCGCTACAACTTCATACTACTACTACTACTCCAGGAACTGGACAAGAAGGCATGGACGTTTTAAAGTCGGTGGTCCAGTTCTTGGATAAGATTGGTCAAAAGTGGAAAGAAGGTTGGCAAACAGTGACAAATGTGACAGTGTGTACAAATTGCTTCTATTATTTTGCTAAGCGAAAAGCATCCGTGGTTGACTATGTTCCATCTAATGTAAAGCACCGTTACCCGATAAGGAGCAGACACTCCACTGAACTGGCACATATAGGAAGAAAGTGGAACTGGCCCCGACTAATAAGAGTATGTGTTACCCCAAACCTTCAACGAACAACCCTATAAGCAATTTATATCCACAGTGTTTCTTATCCAAAATGTTTCTTATAAAACGGACGAAATAACGGCAGGTATCTCAAATATTATTTAGAATAGAATTTGTAATTGATAGAATTGTAACTGAAAGAATATTGTAACTGTAATTTGTAACGCAATTTCTTGTATACTGTGAATGAAATAACCTAGGTCTCTCATTTAATTTATATAATGAAAATAAATGTGATTATTATTATTATTATTATTTTGACAATAGCCGTATAGGTGTCGTAGGACAACGGCTTCGTGGAGACATCACACTTATATATACTGGTCAACGTGTCACCAAACGGCTAGCCTGCCAACAGTGGGCGTTGGCTAGTACGTAAGTAAGCATAATTACGTACTGTATTTGAAAGATATGGCTGAAAACCTGCCAGAGCGCTAACACTAGCTGCAGGCTGATCATGGCGATTATAATACCGGGGTTAATATAAAACCCTGGTATTAAAAATGTAAACAAGATAATTTTTTAATGGAAAGTGCTATGCAAAATTTGTTTGTTTACATTTTCAATACCATGGATTATTTAAACCCCGGTATTATAATCGTCATGATCAGCCTGCTGGTTGATGAAAGTTGGCAAGTGGGCAAGGAGATCGTTGCGTGGCTACATTCTGGTACATACAGCATTTTATAGGATAATGGGTTGGTAACCACAACGACGCAAAACTGCCAAACTTAATTGGGGACAAGCATAGGCCGATCACGGCAACGTTAAGCTTTCTTAGGCGGGTATTCCACATACGTCAATCGTCAATGAAAAATTGAAAAATGACGTAACAATGACGTAAATTGACGTGGTAGCAGAATTTTTAGTATGTCTTTAATGTCTGCTAAAACGTCATTTTTCAATTTTTCATTGACGATTGACGTATGTGGAATACCCGCCTAATGAAGAGCGGAGTCATGCCACACCTGTAGACAAGCTCAAGAAAACCATTCTAAGCCACAACTACCAATAGTAGTCAAATAAGCCATCACTTCCGCACACACCCACCGACCGGCGCAAATACTCGAAAGAGTCCCGCGCAAAAAAAAAAAATAAATAAATAAATAGTTCCGACTACATACTGTACTGCCCCAAAATTATAAAAATGACGAAGTTTAATTACCTAACCCCGTCAATAGGCCTTCATCCACAGAAGAGACATTGGTTATTGGAGACAACACAGGCGCCAGAAAATATACAATAACATAGGCCACAATAGCATAAAATATGTAATGAACTGCATGTGGATATTCTGGAAACGGGCCAAAGGGTAAGGAGATTTATTTGCAGGTCATTGGGCTATTATTTTCGGTTTTCTAATAGGAATGGGAGAATAATTTTCCCCATCGGAAATTAAACGGGCTAGCCGGGGGGGGGGGGGGGGGAGGGCAGGCAATCTTCTTGATGGCTCAGAAGATGACAATATGCTAACTGCTTATTGTTTCCAATTGCTTAAGTTTCCCCCCTTGTCATTTACCCTAGTTTTATTCTATACCTCTCATAATGCAGCCCATTCACAGTCCAGCAATGAGTCAGTCCCACGGGTATTTTTATTTTCTTATCTTTCAATAAATAAAATAAATAAATAATATTTATGTATAAATAATAATATATAAATAAATAATAAATAATAATAAAAAAGTTACCGGTATAAAACACAATTGTTGGTTATTATTGTAGTTGGGGAGTTAAACTTTAAAGCCTATAGGGATACTCTAACACTGTACAAATCATCAGGCAGATGTGTCTCTTTCATATTGAAATCCATAGAAAAAAAGCGAAGCATACTTTATTTGGTTCGGCAGGAAAAATACATTTTATAGCAATAAGTTTACGCAGGCGTTTCGTGATAGTAAAAAACTTTGGAAAATAGCCAATAAAGTAATTGGAGAGTGCGGTAAGGCTAAGGAACCAATTGAACTTGTAAAATATGGCGATGGATTAGCGATCTCCGATCGAGCTGGTGGCTAATGGGTTAAACTTGCCGTTTATGAGTCTACAATTGCAATTAAAGGAGCAGTCACTAATGCCACCACTGTTAAGGGCAAACTGGAGTCGCCAATATTCCATTTCTGTGCAAACTTTAATTTCGCATTAAATATGGAACGCAGAACAATGAAAAAATGCTGAATGGAAAAAGAATTGTTTCTCCTAATTTTGATACATAGTATGTTGCAATCATCAATACCGATCGGCTATAGTTAGTGAACTTGATATACGCAAAAACTAACGGTCACTCAGCAGTTCAAGTTGAAGGAGTTCATCAACTGGGGTGAATTGGGGTTAGTTAAGGCCACATACTATACATCAAAATTAGGAGAAAAATTTCTTCTTTCCATTCAGCATTTTTTCATTGTTCTGCGTTCCATATTTCATGAGAAAGTGAAGTTTGAACAGAAAATGGAATATCGGCGACTCCGGTTTGCCCTTATACAAACTATGTCAGGTTGGGACTCAAAGTCTACAAAGCAGTCAAATGTTTTATCGCCTGTAACCCACGATGAAGTAGAGGCAGTTATTTCTTATTAGTATATATCTTATTTCTTATTATATCTTATTATTGATAGTTATTAAAAGTAAAACTCCGCTGTCTTAGTATACAACAATATCTACCTGCTGCTTAAAAAAATGTGTTGTGGCTCATACAACTCCCTATCTTACACATATCGTAAATCTTGAATTTGTCCATTAATGAAATAAGCAATAGCTATACCATTGTATAATGCAGGTGATCGCTGCTCGTGATCGTCTTATAAGTTTACTCAATGTTTCAAGTGAAGTCATAGAAATACTCAGCTCGCTTAAACAACTTCTTAATTAAGCATAATTGGAGTAGTTTAAATCAATTCGGGCTTAGGGCAGGTATACAGGTACAGAAATAATAGTATAATAATGTTTAAAAACAAAAGCTTAACCATGTTAGAAATGACAGTCAATGTCCTTCAGTGAGTCAGATCGACCTGGTCGATGTAGGCAGCCACATGACAGTCCAACCGTGCAACATACACATTGATACTCATGCTGAATTAATTTAATACATAGATATTAGAATTAGATACTTTATTATATTTATTATATATATATATATATATATATATATATTTATTATATTATACAATTATTGTAATAGTGTATATAACTAGCTTTTATTACCAACTACCACTAATACACTCAGAAGTAGCAATATGGTTATACCAGTGGGCTGGATAAATAAATAAATATATAAATCAATATTGAACAGCAAAGGCTTTCACGGTCGGAGTCGAATGAAGAACCAGTAGAATCCGGGCTGATGGGCTGTGGTCGAAATGAAAGCGAACTTCCAAACGTTTCGTCAACATCTGCGGTCGACATCTTCAGTGGAACTGCGTAGACTTCTATGATTGTATCTTGGAGGCTCAGCAGTAACTGAGGCTCAACGTTTGGAAGTTCGCTTTCACTCCAACCACGGCCCATCACCCCGGATTCTACTGGTTCTTTATAAATCAATATTGACTTGTTTGTTCTATTACTAAGCCAAACTGGCGGAGTTAGGACTATAAAGCCCTCTCTAACACTCAATTAGGAAGACCCCGGGATCGCCTGCTTTACATGTCCTCCGAAGCATGGTCAGAAAATCTAGCAAATATGAGGCTCGAACCAACAACCTTTCAGGTGAAATTCGGAGTCTGTACCACTACTCTTAATATCCTGACCTGACCTGGATAGGCATTCGGAGCTCTGTCACTCAAGGATTCCGCGGTAGTTTCCTCTTACTCGCCATTAGACTAATACATTCAAAAGCAAGCTGTAGATAGCAAATCAGATGCGTAGAAACTTACTGCGACTGTTGAATTGTTAATTTGTTTTTCACTTGCCGCTATTTTATTTTTCTTAAGCTGGACCCTGCGTCGTGGATACGCTTCTTTCGCCGTTTCTCGCATCGTAGGGATGCCCAATTAATCCCTACGTAGTACGTTTCCCCACAATACTTAGGATATGTAGAGTAGCAGGGACGCCGACTTGGAGGGGGCACGGTCCATCTTGCCCCATAGACTAGTTTCTGGGGGGCAGCGCCCCCCTAGAACCAGAGCCATTAGTGCAGTTTATTTATTTGTCTCCCTTAATATTTAAAACATTAAAACATAAAAACATAAAAATAAATAATTAAATAAAAATAAATAACCATTAATTTTATAGAAAGAGCGAGTGTACGTCGGTCAACGTTTTCTGCATTTTTGTTATTTTAAGTAACCATTCACCAATGCATTTTCGGTCAACGTTTTCTGCATTATTGTAATTTTACATAACCATTTACCAATGCATTTTCGGTCAACGTTTTCTGCATTATTGTAATTTTACATAACCATTTACCAATGCATTTTCTTAATACTTTCCAAAGTACCAAATTCTTTCCCCCCCCCCCAGAATTTGTAAAACTCGGCGTCCCTGTAGAGTAGTGGTACAGACTCCGACTTTCACCCGAAAGGTTGTCTCACACTTTCTACATTTTCTGGCCATGCTTCGGAGGGCATGTAAAGCAGGTGGTCCTGAGTCTTTCTAGTTGAATGTTAGAGAGGGCTTTATGTCCCCAACTTTGCTAGGTCGCCTTAGTAATACAATATAACAAAAAGTCAATATTTATTTATTTTACTTAGCTTATGGTTTGGCGCCATCTATTTTATTACATTATTGTTGAGGCAAACCATGATACACAAGGAGAAAATTATCAACATATTTATCAGCAAGAGAATCATTAGAATGTAGGTTTACATATGAGTAGTGTTTTCGCTGGACACTATAGGGGTAGGTCTGCCTAATGGGAACCTTCATTTGAACGGAGAAAACGCGGCTGTCGGACATTTCGTTGACCACAACATCTCTATAAGAGAGAGGATACCGGCCTAGATCCTCAACAGGAGTTTTTAATGAGTAATTCAGTACATACCCTAGACAAAGGCTTTATGAGGAAAAACTCTGCAAGTTACTTCCTAGAATATACGTACAATAAAACAATTGGGTGACTAGACGTACTCTTTTCTTGGTTCACCCAGAGAGTACTGTTTTTTTTTTAATTAAATTTTTTTTTTAGTTTTTGACAAAAATAATAGGCCTATACAGTTTTTCAAACAAAAAATATTTATTTTTATTTTGCACTCAATATCATACTTTTGAGCATCCCGTGACCGTTATCAATATGGATGCTAGTGTAGCCTGCCCAAGATAAGTACGCAATTTGGCGGGGAAAATAGCCTGCAGAAGCTAAGTACAGAGTTTTTGACCGGGTCCAGAAATTTCATTGGATATTACACAGTAGTTTTTATTTTTCCTCTCAAAATCCGATTCTATATAGTGTCAAGCCATTGCATTTGCGGGGGGGGGGGGGGGGGGGTTCAACCCCCCCATTAACCCCCCCCCTTGGCTACGGCCTTGTACATATGCATACAGTATATTGTACTAGTAGGTATATATCACGGTATAATCGTTATAATAACTCATATTCCTATTTCTGCCCAGAGCCACCTATGTTTAACACTTTACCTAAATCCTATGCTTTCCAAAGAAAAATTGAGCCCAAGCCTACAACTCTACGCCCCCCCCCCCATGGCACATGTTATGCCATCTTTCTGTCTTCCATAAATCTGGTCATACTTTTTGGCAAAAACATCCAGGAATAATTGATTTACATGAAGAAAAAACCCCCATACCACGAAATCTAATAAATCATATTACCGGCAATTTCCAAACAAGACGACTATGAAAACATTTAAGTGCCAAATAAAAATTTCCATGAGGACTCAACACTTTATTTATGAAATAAAAAGCAACAAACCACCCATACTTCACTTACGAGGAGCAACTTCGCGAACGGGGATTATTCCCGGCGTTCGTTGTTCACCGTTGTTTATCGCGTTCGCTTGGCCGTTCTAGTGCGCAGACGCGGGGTATACCGAGAGAGAGAGGGGCAGATATACACCATGTCAACATTACAAAACATTTCGCATTTCTATCAGAGTCAATAACACCAACCGAGCACCATTACTGTACTGCTAAAAGCGAGTTATTAGCTGAGCCTGAAGGCTCTTGTGCAATAGGTAAGTGTCATGTAAGCTACATTGCTGACTTATTTTGAATTGTGAATTATTTAAATGTAGCCCCCGAGACAGTAAGCAATATTGTGTGCGAATCAATACAATAAATAGACCGGGGCAGGTGGGCCCACCCTCGTTATTTTGTATCCCGTTATGTTTTACTTATTGATGACCCCCCCGGGATTTGTGGTTTTTAATTCTTTTACATTATGTAAACACTTTGTGTTTATTTGTGTTGTTTTTATTTATATTGGGCTTTTAAAGTATTGTCTTTGAAATGAATAGTGTGGTTTTATTTGGGATAGGTTGGCTTTGTTTAGCCAATTTTTTGTTTTCGTCACCCTTATTTCTGTTATATGTATTTATGTAGTTTATTGTTGTTTTATTTCAAGCTTTTATCAGGCTTTTGTTTACGTTTTGTACTGTACCTGAATTAACTTCATACTGTGTGTAGATGCAGTAGGGTTTTATATCAATTTAATTTTGTGGCTATTATTATTTATATTTAAATAATTTTATTAAATTAAAAAATATATAATATAAATAAATAAATAATAAATGATTTTGGGTGTATTACAAAACCAATCCATGGTGATTGTAGAACTATTTTATGAAATATGTATATACTGTATATGAGTTGCCTATTAGCAAAAGCAATCCTGTCCACCCAGGTCGATTTTTCAGAAAACGCAAAAAACTGCTGTGCCGCAACGCCATGAGGGATAACATTACAGTTTTTAAAGCTAATTTTAACAGTATTAGAATTGCTTTTGCGTCTCAATATCTGATTCATCAGATAGAGTATTGAAAAATAATAAAAAATGGCGTGAATATCTCAAAACTGAAAAAAATGGAGAGGATTGCTTTTGCTAATAGGCAACTCAATATACGATTACGCATAGTGTAACATGGCGCTAAAACACTGATTAAGTGTTTGTTTATTTATAAAAATGAAATTCCAAAAATTTATTATTATAATAATTTTATTATTAATTTTTATCTAGTTTGGCGTTTTGTTAATTTGGGTTCTGTAACGGAACCGTTAGCCTATTGGGCAAAAGTCAAGGCTAATAGGTTCAAGTGCGGCATAGAATAATTAGTTGTTGGATTTTATACGAGGCTCAAATTTATGGTATACTTATTTTGAAAACATTTTTTTTTTTTAACTGTGGATTGCAATAGCCAAAACGCCGGTAGGCATGGGTGACTAGAAAATGACGTCACATTCCGGATACTACGTACTTACTAACTTAACGTGTCCGGGCCTAGGACACGTTCATCCAAAACGTTGCGGCCTGGATGGCCTTATCGTTGGCGTCCAAAAGATCCCTCTGGGACACGGCTTCTCTCAACCTGGATACTACGTATATAGGACTAGTTGTAATTCCTCTACTGACAAATACTGCGCGGCATAACAAATGACGTCACGTTCAGCAGTCACCCCTTTTTAACCATCAAATTTAAATTGATGGGGAAAAATATTTTCCCCATACTAAATAACGTTTTTTAGGAAAAAAAATTTAAGGCGTATAAAATAGACCAGATCCGACGATGTCACTTATCAGTTAAGTGACCCTTATCTTGTTATTATTTTTGTTGTTATTATTGAGTCAGCTGACGTAGTTAGCCCATAGATTTTTATAATAATACTAGATAACAAACTCCCCTGCATATTTTGAAGCCAGCCGCCATTGCTATAAGTGGATAGAAAACGTTGTTTACATTCATTAACACCTTGCGTTCTTATGAGATTTCCTAACATTTTCTGTGAAAATTAAGTTCAAAAGTTCAATCTTTCAGTTTATTTTCAGTGGATTTTGATCAATAGTTACATAAAAGACAATATTAACTGAAATTAAATCAAGATAAAATTTATTTCTTCGAGAAGTACTCATTTAATAACAGGTACTTTGCGTTCTTTCCGTTCTTTCTATCCACTTATAGCAATGGCGGATGGCTTCACAACACTCCCTACAGAGACCTTGGGAGTTCGATATCTAGTATTATTATTAAAATCTATGAGTTAGCCTATGTGAGGAGGCTGTTTACAAGCATGGCCAACTCCAAGTTGTAGAATTTTTCAGGAGAGTGGATTTTCTGATGAAAATTGCATTAAGTTTATAGGTAACCCTAGACTTCTCAGCGCTTCTGTGCGCAATCTGGCTGCTTTTGTCACTTTCTTTTACAACGTGCAGGTGGACATTAAAATTTTCTGCAAGGTCGGATCAAAACCCCATTCTGTAAAAAAATGGAGTTGGCCACGTTTGTAACCAAGCTCCTCATGTGAGCAAATTCAATAATAATAATAATAATGTAAATAATAACCTGATAAGCGTCACTTAATTGATAAGTAGAAGGATCGGGCCTAATTCATTAAAATAAATTTTCAAAAAATTTCAAGTTTTTTTTTTTTTTTTTTTTTTTTTTTTTTTTTAAGATAAGTCGCATACAAACAATTTATAATGTATCCGATTGACCTTTTCAGTCGCCTCTGTAGGTTATTACCCGTGATGAGTACGACACGTCTCCGATTGCATGGCGTGTAAAGACTCGCACAAGTGCAAGCACGTTACCACCTGGCCATCGAAGTCGATAAAGTAGCCTTATTACGTTGAATCATATACGTAAGTGGTATGATACACCTCTCTCTATAAGATAAGCATGGGGATAGGCCGCGCCAATCACAGCGTGGTGGAGACCCAACACATTCGATTATCTATATATTATATAATATCATTATCATGTAATATATATCATATAAAGATCATTAGATTTTTTTTTTGGGTAGTGCATATATTTTAAAATGCACCAACTGTAAAATTGCTCAATTACAATCCTTTCTTAGGCGCTTATTCCACCAACGTCAATAGTGATAGTAAATGTAGTATTGACATGGTAGCAGACATTTTTAGACTGTCTTTAATGCCTGCTAACTCGTCAATACTACATTTGATATCACTATTGACGTTGGTGGAATATGCGGCCTTATCAAACTTTTCTGTTATTAGTAAGCCCGAGCAGCATGTAAGGCTGCCATTATAATTTCACCTGACGCTTACAGCAAAATAGGGGTGGTGTTCCACTTCATAATAGGTGGGAGGGGGGGGGGGGGGTATTTTTAGATCATGCAATCTGAAAATTTCAAACTTCAAACAACTTTCTGCCGACTTGCTAAAGCTGCCACTCCCGTTAGCATAAATTGGTTGGGGGGGGGGGGTGTGCAGTTTATGTAGGTATAATATATACTCGTTAAAATGATCAGCATGTTTCTGCACCAAAGGTGAATTATAACAAGACCATGGCGTATAACCCATAAGCTCGGCAGTAACCACAACTTACGTTACGCTGCTGGAATCGCCATACTCATAAATTGAATTCGCTATTATGTGCTTAGTGGTTACCCTATACAAGATCTTCTTACAGGCTTGACCTGGTGCTCAGTATCGTTGTCCCCGAGTGTAGGCTATACAGGGTGTCAAGTGTAAGAGAGGGCCTACTATGGCGGTCAGGCGCCCATTCCACCGACCGGTTAGGGCTATTTACAAAAACGGTGACGTGGTAGCAGACATTCAAGACTAGTGGCATTCCACCGACCTCGCATTGCAGAATGCAAATGACATTGACGGAAATTTGAATTTTTCTTTTTATAGAAATCTATTAAAATGTTTGTACTTAACATATCCCATGACGCCATTTTTTAATTTTAGTTTGTTTGTTTGTGATTTTACTGTATGATCATTGATCTATTTTAACTATGGCATAGAGGAAAATAAACATTTCCGTCAATTCTGCAATGCGAGGTCGGTGGAAACCCCGCCTAAGTCTTGAATGTCTGCTACCACGTCACTGTTTTTGTAATTAGCCCTAGCCGTAGGTGGAATGGGCGCCTTAGTATTAATTTATTCCTGGGGTTGATGATGCAAAGAAAACAATTATTTTGAATAGCACATTCCATTATAAAATTATATTTACAATTTTAATCCCAGGTTAAGATGTTAAATATTCATTCTATGGTTAAGATTAATATAGGCATAGTAAGTAAGGGCCGCTTAAATAAGAAAGCATGGACTCACCTGACTGGAATTTCTTTGGTAGAATAATCGTCTACAACCTGGGTGAACTGAGATCGAGCCCTGGTTGGGGCAATTTTTTTTCTCCAGTTAGTATGTGATGCTTGGTGTAAAATAAATAAAATCATTATTTACTCGTATGTATTACTTATAGATTCATCAATTTTATATATATTTAACTTAACCTGGTAAAAATTTAAACAAGACAATTTGAGAATGCCATTCAAAATGGTTTTGTTTACATTTACAACCCCCAAGAATCAGTTATTACTAAACTGCAGAGTATAGTATGGGCCGCAGTTCATTAATACATTGCACTATATGTATGCATTCCCGAAATCGAAGAAACACCGGGTTTCATTTCTTTCAATTCCTAGTCGAACTGCATGTATTAAACGTCCTTTATGGCACACCAGGGAGATTAGGGCGGATAAGTAGAGATACATGTCCGATGCATTTACATTAATGCGACAGGGGACGCGAGGGATTACGCGGGGCTGTTCCACCCCTTTTAATCGGCATTAGGCTCATGATTGATGGCCATCATATGAAGTCCTTCCTCTGTGGCCTCATTAAAACATTGCATAGACTGCAGCCTCAAGCCCTTCTGTGGTCACTCCCTCAACAAAATATCTACACAATGCACCCTTATGTTGCTGTGGTGACTCGCTATTGGAGCCAAATGAGGCAGTGCCTCACCTATTTTCAAATAAAACAGAATAATGAAGTTTGTGTTTTAATTTTTTTTTTTAATGAATTACCTAGGTCAACCAAAAATGAAACTTTTAGCAAAAAATGAGCCATAACTAGTTCCAAAATTTCTCAACAGGGTACAAGGCACCAAATCCCTGGCATGGACGGGGGGGGGGGGGGGTAGCTTCCTAACCCAAAATTGAGTAAATCTGTTGTAAGTTAATTTATTACCCTCTAATTTAATCGATACTACGGTTTGTTCTATTTTGACACCCACAACTACTCAACTACCCCCCCCCCCCCCCCCCGACTCGTATCTGTAGGCTACATGGCTAAGTCATGCTTTCGCGTGAATGGTAAGCTTGTCTCAGCTTGGCCATTATCGCTTGTAGCCGGTGTAGGTTGACATCGAGAACGTGCGGTATATTACTTGTAGTGTGCCAATTGCCAAAACTTTATACGGAAACAATACAAATAATGTCCGAAATCCATGGAGTCGTTGGCATTGGACAATGGCCCTATGGGCCCCTATAAGTAGGCCTGGATCTATGAAAAGTGCAAAATGCCTGCTGGTTAAGTACTGTTCATTAAATAACTTTACTGTTTCTCCCTTGCTTACCGTAATAAGGTGCGATCTATTAAAGTAAAGTTGTCATACTAGATGCAGCCGTAAGCATATTATAACACAGCCATAAAGGATTTTCATAATACAGTCTGTATACCACGCCTCACACTAATAAAGAAACAATATTGTAACAATTAAATCAATGTTCAGGAACTATCTAGGTAAGGCGCCCATTCCACATACGTACAACGTCAATGAAAATTATGAAATTGAAGGACATTTCAATTTCTCATTGATGGGGGCCATTCCATATGTTTTTCAAAAATTGACAATTTTCAATTGAAGCGTATGCGCCAAATTTTTGAAATTTGTTTCTTGAAATTGTATTTGTTTTCTTCGTCGCCTTACTATTTAATCCTTATTATAATTTTTATACAGAAATGCTTTCTTTTTAGAGAAATCAATTAAAATAGTTGTACTTGTCATATCACATGACGCCATTTTTTAATTTTAGATTGTTTGTTTCATTGTTTGTGATTTTACTCTATTATCAATTGATCATTGATCAATTTTAACAATTGCATAGAGTAAAATTGAAATGCCCTTCAATTTCATAATTTTCATTGACGTTGTACGTATATGGAATGGGCACCTTACGGATACCATCTTCCAAAGTTTAGTAAACGTTTTTTAAAAAATGTTCTTTGAGTTTATTTCTATAATTTGTTTTAAAAAAAATAAAAATAAAAATAAAACTTTGGTTATTTAAAACCCGTTTCCTACCGAAATTTCACAGTGAACATTTAGGATTTCAGAATATTATATAATATACAGGTACTACACGCACTAGTATAGTATAGGCTACCTCACACAATATACAAAATGCAAAATCTTTTGCTTCGCAAATAATAAGTTGAACAATTCCATGTAGGCCTAAATAATATGTTTTACTGCGTTATACTGAATAGTTATACTAAAAAGTCAGATTATGAACTCAAAATATTATTTCTTTTTTCCAGAGACATGTAACTTATATACCATGGAAGGACGATGGCTACCTACTGGATACTGCATTGCTCGGATCCAACTGATCTGGCTACAGACTGAACCAGCCACCTCGCCGTTTCATATTCGCGGACAGTGGCATGCTCAGGTGCTCGTAAAAGTACGTTCCATGGACTTTTCACGACATCCTTTTCCTTACATATCTCACACCGTTATGGAGACAGAAACAGTGCGCCGCTCTCCCGGCGTTACCAGTGATCTCTGTCAACTTAAAGCGTTCGCCGAACGAAACGACTACCAACAGGACGGGAGTTTCAACAAACGGAAAGCATCTTCGTCGCCGGAAATGGAAAATCTGTTGATACCAACAGAGAAAAAACCGCGGCCCAATTCCGGAAGTGACGCGGGACGCTCTAGCTCATATACCCGCAATGACCGATTCATTTACGGTAACCCTAAAGACGTAATCAAACCCGCGACACCCATAGCAGCAAACTTCGACAGCAACAGCGTTCTTGATCTCAGCTGCAAAACTCCCAGCACCGACGAAGATAAACCCGCCAAAACTAGCGAAAGTACATATCAAAATTACGCGCGAAACAGCAATCACCCAGCGTACCTACCAGCGGAAGCTTTCCCACCATCACGTTCAAACCTTGAAATTAAACTCGTCAATAACCCCTCAGCAGCAAAAAGACCAAACACAAACGAGCAGCTCGAAATTGCAAAGCTTCAACAACAGCAACGAAGAAGTGTTCAGCAGCAGCAGAAAATTCTGCAGCAAATGAGACGGTCATTGGGCTCTGCTACGCCAGGGACAAGCGGCAGGAGTCACATGTCGCCAGGGGAGGGGGCTCATATGAAGAAACCGCCACCCCCTCCCCGGGAAGAAGTTCCGGAACCGCCCAAGCCTGATTTCCGGTCACTGCTTACTTCCCCCTTTCCACCGCATCCATATTTTGACCCAAACCAGAGCAAAGAGTTACCCGACGGTCACCCGATTCTACCGTTATTGGATCCTGTGTATTTTTCTGCCCTATATAACTCGCATGGGTTTCTTCCACCCAGTTCCCCTAGTATAGCTGCTGCGTTTATCGGCACGCTTCAAGACGCCCTCCCCAAATTATCAATGATGTTCCCTCCCTCCACTTCGTCTTGTAGTTCCCCCCTCCCCGCACAGAGAAGTAGTGAGAACCCTAATTAATATTATACCAGCGTAAGTGGGTAAGTTTTTACATGTGTTACCCCTGAAAATATATGGCTATGCAAACTTTAGTGTAAATGACCGCTGTCCGACTCGTATTTGTACTTAATTGAGTCATGCCTTCGCCAGTTGCAATGCATCAATGGTAAGCTTGTCCATTATCGTTTGTAGCCGGTGTAGGTTGACATCGAGCACGTCCAACATTTTGCCAATGGCCAGAAATTCTTACAGAAAAAATATTAATCATGTCCGAAATCCTTGGGGTCGATAACATTAGACAAGAGACCAATTAGGCCTAGGTCAATCAAATGCATATGTGGCCCCTGTCCCGCATTATTATTTAAAAACTTGTATGCCGTTGCTGAAGATTTATAAAATGAAAGGTGAATGAATGACCACTAAGGTCCGGTTCCGTAAGGAGCACTAGAAAGTACCACCTACTTCCATTGTTGCACTGTGGTGGCTTGCAGCAGTATTGCTTACGGAGACGTTTCAAGCGATGGTGGAACCCACACGAAGACCTGTACTAGGCTGGCTCATATTATACAAGTCGTCAATGGTAAGCAAGCTTCTACTTGCCAATTGCAGCTTGCGAACGGCCACGGTGTGCGTTGACATGTAGATATCCTTCCATTTGCCACCATTGTAGCGGTTTTAACGGAAATATATCTATAATGTCGGGAAATGTGATGGTGTAGTTTGCATAGGACTAGAATATTCAATGGGCCATAAAAAACCTGCAGGCAAAATAAAAAATAATTGTAACCCCCCCCGCATTTATAACGGTAGACTCAGGATTGTAGGAGCAACTGCAGTCGATGCACAGAATCGCGAGGAGTGGAAGGGAACCGGCCGTATCACTACCCCACTTAGGGATAAAAGCGAGGAACAAGTAAGTAAGCAAGGACTTCGATGGCATAGTGGTAGCTTGTTCGTACTTGTGCGAGTCTCTACATATCATGCGATCGGTAACCTGTCGTAACTCAACACAGGTATTACCTACAGAGGCGACTGAAGAGGTTATTCGGATACATTCATTGAATTGTTTGTATACGAATAATCTTTTTGTAAAAAGAAAAAAAAGTAGGCAGTTGAAGAACACTCGAACACTGTACACCCAGTTGCATAACGATATTCTTGCAGGAGTGAGACATGTCAAAACTTGCCGTAATTGGTAATTTAAATGATAATGGTATTTAACCCTACGTGTTTGTAGGCCAGTGTGGTAAGAATTACAGGAATTTTTTCAGTTGTGTAGTATGTATTTCTTCTTTTGATTTTTTCCCCTTTCTATCATGCTCATTGGATGGATGTAGGTGTAGGAAAAAGTGGCCTATCCACAGGGGGGTCATGAAAGTCATGTCAAATAAATTACCTTTTAAACTTGTATACAACTTGTGACCCCCCCCCCCCCTAAATTTGATCTGCTCTTGGTAATAAATGTTGTATACAAGGTGTCGCAGACCACAAGGCCATCCAATGTATCTCGTTTAATATGAGGAATTTCGAAATTGGATAAACCAATTCAATAATGGGAAGGAGTGAAAAACCTTAACGTCCTTAACTTAATAAAAAAATAAAAAATCGTAAGTTATCTGTCCAGTATTATTATTTATTATTTGGGGCCGGCTACGGCATCGTCAACCTGACACGCCGTGTGAAATGTTTGGTGATAGTACCCTTAACAAGGGGTTACAGCTCGACTTACATTGCCTGCTGTGTTAATAGTCATTAGAGGCATGAGCCGCACAGTCATCGAACGATTAGGGTAGATCCCATTGTCAGGGGAAGGAGGCGACGTTTCAGGAGTGGGTGCTACTCCCATCATCAGGCTAGTTGCTCGCACTTCGATTTCTAGGTGGCTGGCGTGTCATTGGCGTGTCGAGTGAGAAACCGTACAACCTGCTACATACTAGCGACACGCCAGCGACACGCCAGCGACACGCCAGCGACAGAAATCTGCTGAATTAAGTAGACTCTGGGTTTTAGCCATGGACGGAAACAGGGGGCAGAAGGGGAGGAGTAGCTGCCCCCTCATAATTTAGTAAATCTAGTGTAAGTTAATTAGTTACGCTCTGATTTAATCTATCCTGCATATGTTTTTCCTATTTTGACCCCGACCACCCCCCCCCCTCCCCCCCCCCAATGGACTGGATGCGGGGCCATAGACGTTAAGGGAACATAACAATCAAAAATAAAAATATGAATCTATTGGGGAGAAACAATAATTAGCCATTGCTAGTCTTCTTCTGAACTTTCAATCTATCGAGTGGTTTGCAGCGAATGTTTAAGTCTACTTTTCGACTCTTGTCTATGTTGTACGGTTCTTTTGGAGTTTACTACTTTTTTAGTGCAAGGTAGGTGTCGCATCTAAGGCCCTTCTTGATGGCATCCAGGTACTCCTTCGTCCGTCGTCGTCCTCCTGAATTGATGCCCTTGACAATACCCTCAATGATGTTCTTGGGGAGTTCTTTATGTCGCAGAATATGCCCCATCCATTTGACTCTCCTTATGCCAAAGCATGCTAATTGAAAACCTCCCCGTAGAAGACAAGACTTTATTATAATAGTTAATAGACAAAATACTGAGTAAGCAGCTCAAGCTAGAGTTCAGTAACAGAACATTCTCTCCGATATGAAACTGCTAGAAAGACTCCTTCCAGGACCATCAGTGGCTCACCTTATTGATCCATCATACATGTACGCTGTAGGGAATAACCCAGGCAACAAACTCTCAACTTTGTTAATCAATGGCTTATAGTACTGAAAATGTGCATAGCGTGAAATTCTCCCTTGTATGAGAAAACACTCAAAATACCTGGTATTTTATAATTTTTCCCTTTTACAATATTTCATACAATTTATGCGATTTATTTGGTGCTCTCATTTCTATTAGAAGTCTTCATAATAAGAATTAGCCTATAGGTTTGTATACAAGTTTGTTATATTTTTAAATTGTACGGATTTTCTGTATGTTCCCATGTTGTATAGTTCGACACTGGATGTTGTTAGTCTATAGGGAATAAAGTTTCTCTAAAAACATTATTCATTCGATTGTTGATGGTCGCACCAATAATAGGCCTAGCTTGAGGGGCCGTAAAAGCGGGTAACCCCAGGTTCTACCCCTTCTTGTTAGCCGGAGGGCCGCCCTTAGGCCTCTGCTTACATGCCACGCTTCGGCTACCGTGAACAGGGCTGCGTATTCCTCAGTTTCCACAGCAGCGCGACGAGGACAAAGAGAATAGGCACTTCCATGATTTCTTGACCCGGTTCATTAGCTTCATGCCAGGCCCCCTGTAAACCCCGAAGGCTTAAACAGATTGTATATTATTTAACAAAGGGTTAGTTCGACTTACATTGTCTGTTGTGTTGATATAATTGTCATTAGAGGCAGGGGCTTCACAGTCATCGAAAAATTAAGGTGGAACTCATTTCCAGGGGAAGGGGGTGACGTTTCGGGAGTGGGTGCTACTTCCATCATCACGCTTAGTCTTGAGAAGGACTGATCTAGTAGTCCCCTTCCCCTGACAATGGACTTCGTCAGCTAATTGTTCGATGACTGTGAGGCCCCTGCCCTAATGACTGTTAACACAGCAGGCAATGTAAGCCCAACTAACACTTTGTTAATTAATATTACACCATTGCCACTAACCTTTATGCCAATAGATTAGATTGTGTATTGCATAATTTTTGAGGAAATAAAGAATTGTTATATTGTATTGTATTTGTATTGTATATGAGGGGTTCATATTTAATCCTCTATGCTTTTATGCGTTGATATGTAATTAATATAAATATAAATATAAATATAAATATAAATATAAATATAAATATAAATATAAATATAAATATAAATATAAATATAAATATAAATATAAATATAAATATAAATATAAATATAAATATAAATATAAATATAAATATAAATATAAATATAAATATAAATATAAATATAAATATAAATATAAATATAAATATAAATATAAATATAAATATAAATATAAATATAAATATAAATATAAATATAAATATAAATATAAATATAAATATAAATATAATATTATGATATGCCACTTCGGTGGCATGGCGGTAGCGTGCTTGTACTTATGCGAGTCCCTGCACACCTTGCGATCGGAGACGTGTCGTTACTCGGCACAAGTACCTATTAAGTTACTTAGTGAGGCAATTGAAGAGATTAATCGTATAAATTCATTAAATTGCTTGTACACGAGTAACCCTTTAAAAATACAAACATACAAATACAACCATACAAAGAAACATACAAACATACCTACGTACGTTGCAGAGCCCGTTTGTTTAATCTCAACTAATTTCAACTTTTAAGATATGGGTGGTAAAAAGGGAGGAGGGGGTAAAGGAAAGAAGAAGGAATTAGAAGAAAAGGATGTTCTAACGGAAGTTGATCGGGAATATTACGAGCTACAGCTTGTGGACCTAAACCGGAAACTGACACGGTGAGCACAATAAAGTTATTATAATGAATATTGCTAGAAACCCTTCTGTTAGTAGTTGTGGCAATCCATTTAATGGCTGCCATGTTGAATAAACAGTACCTATTGTACAAACGGTTATTATTTAATTTGAGGTATTAAAGTCCAGGGATTTTCGTTTCCTCAGGTGCCCATTCCATTGACCGGCTAGGGCTATTTCCAACAACGGTGACGTGGTAGCAGACATCCACCGACCTCGCATTGCAGAATTGACGGAAATGTTTATTTTCCTCTATGCCATAGTTAAAATTGATCAATGATCATACAGTAAAATCACAAACAAATAAACTAATATTAAAAAATGGCGTCATGGGATATGTTAAGTACAAACATTTTAATAGATTTCTATAAAAAGAAAAATTCTAATTTCCGCCAATGTCATTTGCATTCTGCAATGTGATGTCGGTGGAAACGCTACCTAAGTCTTGAATGTCTGCTACCACGTCACCGTTGTTGGAAATAGCCCTAGCCGGTCAATGGAATGGGCGCCTCAGGTATAAACTGACTTGGGAATGAGTCTGGGGACTCTCCTAAATCATATTGACGCATAATTGGTGTTTATTATTCCACCAGCAGAAAATAAATAGAAATGCTTAAAGTGTTCAGTGTACGTTTAGTCGAGGAACGATGAAACTGCAACCCTCCTCGATGCCATCGCCCACAAGGTTTTGAATTGCAAATGTTTCAACTTTATGGAATAATATCTGCCGTCCATATGATAATCGGAGTGAAGGTACTTCAAGCTCAGTGAATAGGCCTGCTGATGGGTAAAGGAAAGGCTTAAGCATAGCCTAGCGAATGATTAAATACGATGATTAGCTTATTAACTTCTGGAGAGCTACATTGAACATTGAAATAGTCCCAAATGGCCAACTTATGTCCTAGGCTGGCGCAAGAAATAAATAAAATGCTATAAAATCCAAGTAAGCTCAAGAAAAAATAAATAAATATCAAAGCAATTTCTCCTTTTCTGCACCAGGTACCCCAGTATCCAACTATTTTTGCCCCTATCCCGTCCTGGATCTGCCACCGACCGTTAGATTCCATAAAATTATTTTAAGCATTATTTTAACACTGTCAAGGCTACGGAGTCGGGTCAATGAACTTGAGGGTGCCAACAGCAGTTTGGATGAAGAGCTACGAACACTGGATGAGGACCGAGCTGATATCATAGCATATTTGAAGAAGACGCTTCAAGTCAAGACTGACGAAATGGCAGAGCTGCAAGAAAGGCTGGAGGGGTTGAAGCAAGTAAGGCGCCCATTCCATTGACCGGCTAGGGCTATTTCCAACAACGGTGACGTGGTTGCAGACATTCAAGACTTAGGTAGCGTTTCCACCGACATCACATTGCAGAATGCAAATGACATTGGCGGAAATTAGAATTTTTCTTTTTATAGAAATCTATTAAAATGTTTGTACTTAACATATCCCATGACGCAATTTTTTAATATTAGTTTATTTGTTTGTGATTTTACTGTATGATCATTGATCAATTTTAACTATGGCATAGAGGAAAATAAACATTTCCGTCAATTCTGCAATGCGAGGTCGGTGGAACCGCCACCTAAGTCTTGAATGTCTGCTACCACGTCACCGTTGTTGGAAATAGCCCTAGCCGGTCAATGGAATGGGCACCTAAGCAGCATAAGCACTGAATATGCATAATAACTCTTTAGAGTAACTAAATTAGTGACTCTATACTAGAGTTATATAGTCTATATTCAATGGCATAAGATAATATTTAGGAGAGATCTTTAATTATTGGTTATTAATTTATTTTTTAAAGGACAACTTAGCGATTTATTTATTGTGATTTATTGGCTAAATAGTTCATTAATGGCTTCCCAGGATAAACTTTGAAAATAGGCTACTTATTTTCTTATTAGATATTCGGCCTTTGGTTGGTCAGTAATAAACAATTTTTGAGTACTATAGGCCTCTTTTCAAGAAATAAATAGTATAGAATAATTTTAAACCTAAATATGTTCCATACATACTGTATATACACTATATAATATATATATTAAATCATGTTTAGAGCATGGAGTCAAGTGCTCTCATGTACACGGGGAAAATTGCACAAATGGAACAAGACTTCAAGAATATGCACGAAGAATTGACTTCTGAAATCAAACTTCTCAGTAAGTAATGATATACAATACTATCACAATAGATAGTCTTGTAGGATTTTGATCAAATCTTACAAGTATTATACGCTAGGTATTACAGTATATGCACTAATATATAATAATTGTATAGTACTTGCCTCGTATACAATAACAGAACATTTGCAGTCTGTCTATTACAATGCTACGTCTCTCAGCGCTCTCAGAATATTATTTCATAACATCCTAGTATAACTACAGTATATACTGTATGCACTTCAGCCATGTGATGAGGAATTGAATTGAAACGATTTTATTTAAATACCAAAAGGCGAATAATAACACTATTAAAGTCTTGTTTTCATGCTACTTCTCTCAGCCCTATCAGAATATTTTTTCATAACATCCTAGTATATAATTACAGTATACAGTATATGTACTTCAGCCATGTGATGAGGAATTAAATTGAATTGAAACGGTTTTATTTAGATATCAAAAGGCTATTAATAAGACTAATAAAGTCTTCAAGTATTCATGCAACTTCTCTCAGCCCTCTCCGAATATTATTTTATAACATACTAGTATTACTACATTCTAGGGGTCTTCACGGTGTTGGTGTTATCGAGTTATCGAGTTAGTTAGATGTGCTATCCAAGTTAACACACAATCGTGAGTGTACTTCGGGAGTGAGTTATCATGCTATATTTAACAGGGTAAACAACGTGGTAGTAGTCAGACGTTCGTGGCACGGTTTTAAAGAAAGTGGCAGAACTCTATTCTAGTGCCACATTTGTTTATATTTTTTGTTCATTTTGGTTATTATAATTTTTAAGTATTTACAGTAATTGCTTGTGATAATAGATTATACAAATAAATTTAAAAACTACAAAATTTTAAACGCGTGTTTCAAATCAATCTACAAAAACAAAGATGGCGGCGGTCAAACCTGAGCTATCGATCGCAGCGCAAGTTAAATAGCACACTTAACCAACTTGGAAGTGCGTTTAGGATAGCACGCTGGTTAGCTTGGCTATCGGGTTATCGGTGTGTTAACTCGATGTAACACACATAACTAGGTATAACTCGATAGCACGCACACTGTGAAGACCCCTTTTATACTTCAGCCATGTGATGAGGAACGAAAAATATCGCCTTCTACATGTTATATTCTAAGGGTTGATAGAAGGACAGAAGCAAGAAGAACGACATCCTGGTTGAAAAACCTGCGGCAGTGGCTTGGAGCAAGAGCATGACTTTCCATTTCAGAGCAACAGTCCCCAAGGTCTATGGTTGCCATTCGTCCCGGTATCCCGGGACTGTCACCGTGTTTGATCTCTCTGTCCCGGCGTCCCGGTTTTGTCCTTGAATGTCCCGGTTCAGACAATATAAACATAACTATAGCATGATTTAAAAAAAAATACTGAGAATTTACCAGAAAATAATAATAAGTGAAATACAAGGTTAACACATGGACACCTAATGGCGGGCACCCCCCCCCCCACCCATATGCCACAATTGTCAGGTACGACTAACTATTCCTCACATTGTCATAGAATGCCCTGTCTACTCATGATACAGAACCTTCCCTCCTAATACAGATTTCCAGAAAGCAGTCTCGCACAATGCAATACTTCTCCAGGAAACCATTCCTTTTCTTCATTCAGCAGCTCTGACAAGCCTCATCTAGCAAACAACACACTGGTTTAATACAAGCATCGGCAAACTGCCCTTAGACGGTCACTGGGCAACCCGTTGTCCAGTGCCCTCCTGATCGCACTTTGCCACACACCATCAACTCATACACACACAATACAGACAACCAACACCGGCAAACTACAAAAGCGCGTTTACCCACATGGGTCTGGCGCTTAAAAAAAAAAAAAAAAAAAAAAAAAAAAAAAAGTGAAAAGAGTGTTTGCAAAACTTATCAATCTAATTAAAAAATGCACTAGATAAAATGGACTTTTTATTTTTTTAATTTACACTAGATTATAATGCATCTTGGCTCTTTGTCCCGGTTTTATGTCTGACAATTCTGGCAACCCTTCCAAGGTCCACCAACCTTCGCTAGAAGAGTCATATAAAGGAGAAGGGGAGTAGGATAGGTCGATAATAAAAGAGCCTATAACTGAAATTCTAGGCTTATCTTTCTTCTTCAGTTACAATCTAGAAATTGGTTTGCAGTGAATGTTGCATTCTTCTCCTCCACTCTTGTCTGTTTTGGGCTAGCCTTTTCAGTCCTTCATAGGTATCGCACCCTAGGTCCTTCATGCCATCCTCTGGGTACTCTTTCCTCTGCCGTCCTCTTGAGTTGGTGCCTTCAACCACACCCTCAATGATGTTCTTGAGGAGCCCTTCGTGTCTCAAAATATGCCCCATCCATTTGCCTCTACTTGTAGAAATGGTGGCCACAATAGCTCTTTTTCCGTTTCCGTTTATTCTATGGAGCACTTCTTCGTTGGTATGTGGTCTCTCCATGGGATTTTCAAGATTTTTCTGTAGCACCACTACTCAAAGTCTTATAGGCTGATACAAATTTGTACTAAATTGCTCCTGGAAATATATAATAAATTAAATAACTTAAACAGACTACTTGTAATTTCTACAGTGGGAAAACTGAACTCCTTGGAAGAGTTTCGAACTCAGCGCGATGAACTCATGGCCAAATTTGCCAACCAGGAAGAGAAAATGGTGGAAATGGACGCAGACCGGCAAAAGACTTTGTACGAGTGCGACAAGAAATTAGTTTTGGAGAAAGACAAGTAAGATATCTCGGGAAGATGACTGCGACCAATCGTGTGACAGTTAAATCCGTCTGAGATTTGAAAGTTGCACAGTGCTTTCGGACAGGGCAAAACGTTGAGGTTGAAAACTGTTCATATGGATTTAAATTGTCCAACGGTTGGTAGTGGTCTTATTATTTTTTTCCAATTTTTAAATTTTTCTTTAGTGTTCTGTATTATGTATGCGTAGCCTAATGTAGAACAATACAATCAAGGTCTTCGATGGCATAGTGGTAGCTTGTTCATACTTGTGCGAGTCTAACACATCATGCGATCGGTGGGTGACCTGTCGAAACTCAACTCAGGTATTACCTACAGAGGCGACTGAAGAGATTATTCGGATACATTCTTTGAATTGTTTTAGGCGGGAAAAGAACATGTAGATGTAACAAAAGATTACATATTCTGTAGGATATAATCATGTATATACTAAAAAATCCCAACCACATTAAGAAGGTTTTTCGTGTGTCTCGTTAATAGTTCAGATTTTCTCCCACTTTGAAACAAATGATTGCATAGAAGAGTCTCTATTTCGGACACCAAACACCGAAAAGTTCTCGTATGACACTATGAAAGCTGCCATTTCAGCAAGAATACGCGAATAATCATAATTTTAATTTTTCAGGCTTAAGAAACAAATGGAAACGCGACTTTTGGAGCTTTCCTTCCAGTTCCAGCAGGCAACAGACGTTCGAATTGCTTCTACAACCCATCGAATGATCCGTGAAAACATTGCGGTTAATAACGAGGTGGGTAAATCTCTAGGCAAAACCTTTTCTGCCAATATGTTTTGATTTAAGAATGGTTTTTTTCGTTCCAGCTGAAATGAATTAAATACTAGTAGTATAGACATTTATTATAAGGAATCTGCCTATTTTCACCCAAATCAGCAGAAATCAGGAGGAAAATTTAGAAATCTAATGACATATGTACCTTTACGAAAAACACGTGAAATTGAGAAAACAACAATTGTCTTTATAAACGCTAGCAATAAAAATTATATTACTCGTAAAAACAGAGCTTCATATTTGGTCTCCACTTGTACTTTTGTAGTATATAAAGAACTCCAAGTTTAATAAATTTTCATAGGAAATATTAATGATAGTAATTTTTGCTCTTTCTTAGATATTTTACTATAACGTACCTATTCCAATAGGTTAGAAAAATTCTTACACTTATCTCATTGGTAATTTATTTTTACTAGTTGGACCTTCTTCAAGAGGTTCAGAAGCAGATGCTTGTAGCCTACGACGACATGAAACGAAAGGCAACTACAGCCCAACTAGAGGTCAAACTTAGAGAAGAGGAACGGGACCAGGCTCTAACCAAGGGTCTTCGTCAACTTAAGGTATGCTTGAATCGTTCAAGAACTTGTTTAAGCCGAACTAACCTCTATGCCAAGGACCGAGGGAGCTGGAGAATGATATGCAGGGAGTTGCTGCTAACTAATCGTTGAAATTGTGACCTCAGAAAAAGTTTTATTTGTTCGTTTGTTTGTTTGTTTGTTTGTTTTCCAATGCCTGCTTTTACCATTTCTCCCTTAAGCAACCCCGTCAGTCTGGCGGGGGGAGTGAGTCTATCTATGAACTTGAGGCACAACAAGGGCCCTCGGGGAGAAGGGGAGTTGACTGACAGGGGCCACCTGATTATAGTGGATTCCGAACCACTTGGGGAACATAGTAAGTCACACGATTAATTCGGAGGTGACCAGGACTTGACACGCGCTTAGATTCCCTAATTCCCCATGTCCCATCATGTTCCCCTGCCAACGCTGTGCATCCTACCAAGTTTGCCGCAGTTTGAAACAGGCTCGGTTCTGGTTGATTCAACATGGTATACATGACCTTTGACAAAAAAAGTTTATCCCAGCATTGCACAGTAAATGGTAAATATTGTACGTAGACAGGCGCGGATCTAGAATGAGACCAAGAAGGGGGCTAAGATTAAACACATTTTTTTTTTTTTAAATATTGGGGTTTCACGCATTTTCAGGGCAATAAGGGTTCTTCATTATAGGTAATTAATACAATCGAGCACAAGCGGGGTCTCCCCCAGGAGAAAATTTGTAAAAATAGGACTGAAATAGTGGGGTTTTACGCATTTTGAGGAACCTAATGGGGGGGGGGGGGCTATAGTCCCCATAGCCTCCCCCCCCCGTAGATCCGCGCCTGTACGTAGACATCTATAATATAGCTGGCTGAACCTCACTCATATACGATATCGACGAAGTAGGGCGTGCACATTCCTTAGGCTAGTTAAGATAATTAATTATTATAGGCTATATTTTGTAAATTGAAGATGGCAGTATAACTGTATATATGTATATATGTATATAACTGTATACCTACCGACTGACCACATTATTATGTGCATAAGGTTGAAGGAACAATATAATACCATATAAAGTCACTTATATAAAATCGCCTTTATTTTTAAAAGTCAAATGCAAAATTATTATTTTTTATATTTATTATATTATATTATATTTTATTTTTATTATTTTCCTTCTGGCACGGTGTGCTCTACTCCGAACATTGTAATTTTCGTAAATTTTCAGATAATTGAAAAGGTAAAGGCTGAAAATGACATGCTGAAAAGAGAAACTGACAACTTTATCGCAGGAAAATTGGAGCGGGAGAAATTGTTAACTGAACTGAAAGAGAGCAAAGAGGCCCTTCAAGAGACTACAAAAGAGGTACCTATACCGTATACTGTGCTTATTAATTTGTTTCTTTGTAATTAATGTACTCGAGGGGATGGGGCCTAAAAGGGTTGAAGGGGTAATTTAAGGATAATTATAGAATTTTTTCAAGGAGGAAAATATAGACTGACTAACATGATAACTTATATAAGTAGCTTACTCTGTGTTCAACGCATGATTCTCTGACTTTAAGTGACTGGTGATGCCTGCTACAATTATTTTAGGTAGGGCTCTATATTAGGCAGGTATTGTCATCCGCCATGTTGTATCCATTATAAGTCTTGTGTATAAGCCATGCATTGGGTGTTTACCTATTTATTTTTATAAATTTATCGTTGTTTATTTATTTTTAGTAAAAAAAAATGTGCTACCAAGTAGGGAAGTTTCTAATAAAAAATTATTAAAACGTGTATTTGTTTTTTTCAATATTTTTCAATCTTTTACTTTACTTACAATACTTACCATATAGGAAATATGGGATACAACATGGCGGATGACAATACCCGGGTATATAGTGCCTTAATTTTAGGCATACACACCTGAGCAGTAATGTATTGAAGTATTTGTTCAGTTCAGTATTGAAGGTTAGATTTGGTAGGGGAGGAGGAAATTTCACACTCATAAATGAAGAGGGAATTGGCCAAATTCAAAAATTATTGTTGCTCCTCTAGGGGGGGGGGGGGCATTTAGTGATGCGAATGCGTTCATCACGGCTAATCAGGAGCAAATATCACATCCCATGGCAGCCACCCTACTCGTTTTTGTTATAAAGGAATTCACAAGAATTAATCATTGCAGTTCTATAAAAAAAATACAGAACTAGAAAACATATTTCTCTACATTTATGATATGTGGCCGTCACAAACACCGATTTGCCACAATATTCAAACTTGATTTGTACAAAAACCAATTGGTGAGACGCCCGGATATGGAAGAAATTTGAGAACTGTGGCCAATCGGCCATGTATCAAAAAGTAGGGAAGTACTTCTTTTAAGGCCTATGTCATTTTATATAGGTCTGCAATGAATATTTCCGGTGAAATTCGACTAGGCCCTATGTACAACAACAACAACAACAACAAAAAACAGTGATGAGGGTGCCCGATTTTCTCTTAAGGCATTCACCTTTGCAAAACATCTACGCGTTCCCTGTGTCAGTTTACAGCCTTAAACCGGCGCTACGCAGATGGCCAGGCCAATGCTGCCAAATTATACGCTGATGTGGCAGCACTGAAAGTCAGCGGTCGCCATCTTTACTTGATCCTCCACAAGGCTGTCATGGCAGTCAAGGACGCGGTGCAGCTGAAACAAGTCAGAGACGAGGAGGACGAGGCTCTGGTGACATTCAAGAGGGACGAACTGCTACACAACCTGCTGGAACTGCTCAACAGGGCTACAGCAACCGAGAAGGAGAGATATGTGTAAGTACCTTACTACTACTATATTACTCCTTGGCGCTACGGCCCGTGAAGGTCCTTGGCCGGGTCTGTCACATTGCGCCAGCCTGTGCGGTCCTGCGCTCTTCTACGCCAGTCATCATGATCCACCTCGACGTCGTCCAGCTATCGCATCTGTCCCGCTCATCTTCTCTCTTGTGGCAAGGGTTCTTACAGAGTGGAGCCGGGATGTACGCTGGTAGCCGGGATGGTAGCTTACTCGCTTACCGCTATGTAACAATGTTGCCTAAGCAGGCAGTGTACCCGTTCACAACGGAGCCTAGCAGGTTACCAGGATGGGCGCAGGGAGCCTAGATGGAAGGAATTATAATTGCTACCTAGATTGTTACATAGCTTGTAAGCGCTGGTTGGCCTCCTCCTCCTCCTCCTCCAATGTCGAAGTGACTGCTGCTATTACTACAATCAACAATCCCGGTCTGTCAGTGTTTATACACTTACTGTTTTACGATTTCAAATAGTTTTTGGATATTCACAATGGACATAGAAAAGCTCATTTCCGAAGTATTTAATAGGATCCCTATATGGAATCTACATAATATATATATCTGATGTACGAAACGTTCCGCCATCACTCTGCTTTCCGAACCCTCCAACATCTATTGAAATGAATCTATGATGGCTGTCAGCTACGCCTTGTAGAACAACAGAAAAGTAATGCTTATAGTTGTAGTACATTGTGCCTGAATCTGGTTATCCTGACATGCTTGCCGTCAATGCAACCAATGCAGTTGGGGTAGTTCCACATTACCTCAAAATCTCGAGCTATGTTTTCAAAATCTTTTGCTGTTGGCACTGGCATATGCAAACGTTGCAAAACATCCCATAAGACTTCAACTGTTTCTTTCACAATGTCACTTACGGTGGAAACTCCCATTCGAAATGAAAATGACAAGTGTCAGAATGATTTTAAGGTAAAAGAAAACGTGGCTCGACAACCCACTGATAGAGGAATTTCTGATCTATTACGAGTGTTGTGGTCATCATGCCTACATCCTCGGTTATCCCCTAGTGATGAAGACAACATATTCATTGAGGTTTTGTATATGATTCTCATAACTTACTGCATTGAGTGTATTCCTTTCAGCGGTCTCAGCAGGCAGCCTACGCTCCAAAGCTATTCTACGGGAGATTTGGGTCTGATCCCCAAAATTGATGAATACTGAATTCTGAAGTCCCCTTGGAGACGTAAGTCCACACGAGTTACTCTACTGAAGAACTTGTGAAGTACAACTGTATTTCGCGGAGTACTCACTTCTGTTCTTTTGATACCTAGCTAGCCTTCTTCTTGGGATATTAAGAATCACGGTACTGGACACTTATAAAGGATTATAATTCAGTAAATCAAACACACATACACAACACTGGACTTTTAAAGGTCAGAGAAACACAGAAATACTACTGGTTAAAAATATGGACGATACTGAGGTTTGAATATACGGATAACACTCGCAACACTCTGGCAACACACTAGTAATAACTAGCAATGACTAACTATAACTGACTATAACTGACTATAACTGACTATAACTATAACTATAACTGACTTAGGCAAATTTGGCTCTCTGATTTTATATCATAACTATTCAATGGATTAGTCATAGGACACAGTATAAGTAAATACAAATACAGATTAATAGTTAAGTATGTAGAACAATGAGTAAAGTAAAGAATAATAATCCAGAGTCCTAATAATAACCAAATTCAAGTTCCAGAGTACCGAGTACAAAGTAACAAAGTAGGCCTAGAATAGTGCTGGTACATTACAAACTCAACTGAGGTAAGTGCTGCCAAATCGAGCTTTTAGACCAAAAAAAAACAGTGCTAATTTTATTAATATTCAATTGTATTTGTATATTGTATTGATACATTTCTATCGAGATCTTTAAACTTCTCTTTTATCATATGACGAGTGATATACTTTTATATATGACCTACAATGTAGGTATTATTTCGTAATCTGAGATGGAGTTCAATAGGGTGATCGTTTTCAATGGTTTTCAGACCAGGTGCTACCTGATTGCAGGACGTTGGGAATTCCCAAATCATCACTTAGAACGGGAAATATTTGTGGCTTTCCGATCTGAAAGAATAAAAATTAATATTATTGTGAATCATATACATAATAAGGAGGCACATGTATAATACAATATTTTTATAGATGTCGAAATTAATGCTGAAACAAACCAATCATGTAGGTACTAAAAATTAATGGGGTTGCTGGCATTATATTGGTTAAATTGGCGAATAGGTAAGCCATACGGCAAGGTTCAGGGCCACGAGCACATGTATTGCATATTATACATTTACGTGGTGTGGAATGTGTTTTTTGACAATTTGTATTCTTAATGGTTTAATATAATTTACTTTACTTTTACTTTATTTACTTCACTTGTGATCTACCCCTTCTAGTGTATAAAAAGCTTTTAATAAATAATAACATAAAATAATAATAAGGCATCTAAGGAAGTGTTTGACCCAAGTCGTCCTAGGGGTTTCCCCAAAAATGGTTATTTCCCAATTGCAGTTAAGACTCTGATGGGAGGTGTTAGGCCGATTTCTAAACGAAAAAAAGTAAAAACCTGAGCTCTGCACCTCTGCCTTCGTATTTTTGGGCCAAAACATAAATTTTTGGTTTTAAAGGCTCATCAGTTAAGAAAACATACCCTTCAATTAAGCAGATACGGCCATTTTTGTCCAGTTTGTCCATTTCCTCTTCCTGCTGAGGTGTCAGCTTAAAATCAAACACTTGAATGTTTTGTCGGAGTCGCGTGGGGTTCGTTGATTTTGGAATAGGTATGACGCCCAGTTGCACCTACAATACGTTAAAAAAATGACGACATCGGTTGAACGAGTGTAAGTAAGTAGTGTAATTACCTTAATCACAAGACTGCTAGCCATTTTTAAAAAATATGTTTTATTATTTATGAAGACCAGTATAGGGCCAGCCAGGCGAATGATCACCCTCCCCCATATCCGTGGGCTCAATAGCAGCTCAGATCAGTATGGAGAGTCTACAAAGAGCTATGGATTATCCATAAATTGGTAAAACATGCCATGTTTCCGACAGATTCAACCTTCAGTCTAACCGACGGAATCGCGCATATTAAATAGGTAATAAATATTATTATATTAAAATATAAATATAAATTGGGTAATAACCTACCAAATAACGCAGAACCACTTGCGCAGGAGTTTTGTTGATTTCCTTGGCTATGTTCAGAACAGTCTCATGATCCAACAGATTAGTCTGCCTCTCCTTTGCTGCGGCCAACGGGCAGTAAGCAGTGATGACTATATTCTGTTCCTTGCAGAAACTTCTCAACTCTTTCTGGTTTAAGTATGGGTGAAGCTGCAATCGGAATAAAAGAGCAATGAAATGCTATTGTATGTGCTGAAAATAGTTACAATTATTTTGCAGTTTTGCACGTTTCTTCTTCTACTTTAAATATTGATACTGATATTAGGGACAATTTATTATCTCATACGATTTATATACTGGCACGATATTTAGCAGTGCCTACTGAATTTACTAAAATATACCTATTGATCTCATGACTATAATATACCTACCTAATGGATCTTACGTTCATAGTGATTGTATAAGGCGACTTACCTCAATCTGGTTCGTAACAGGCTTAACTTTGGCAATACCGAGGATTCGTTTGAGTTGTTCAATATTGAAATTAGAAACCCCGATACTTTTGGCCAGGCCCAGATCCAAACATTTCTCCATTTCCTTCCAGGTGTCCAAGTAATCATCATCGCTGAACGCCAGTTTCCCATCAGCAGTTTTAGGCATAAATTCATCTTGTTGCTGAAAAAGACATTCCACCACATATGTACCGAAGTTGTGGAGGAAACGTAGTAAATAAATAAGTAGGCTAGATCTGCATCAACGGTGAACCTCATGCCCCATTGTTACTAAAATAGGGGTATCTTATCCCTGATGCTGCCGTGCTAAGCTATGTGAATATCTTTTCAAATCACCATGCAGAAGGCCATACAGAAATACATTTATTTCCAGAGACAATATGTATTTGCCCTAACGTGAATTTTAGAAGGTTGATTTTGAGAGGAGACTCCATTTAACACATCCATGCAAAACGCCCAACATTCGCGGCCAGGATTCAGGAGTACGTTGCATACCTACATAGGGCCATCATTCTCATATTCAGCGCAGGTAACGTGGAATTAGTTTTTAAATGGAAGATGCTATTCAAAATTGCTTTGTTTTCATTTTTACCCTTAGGATTTGTTAATACTAAGCTGCATAGTAGGCCCGCCTATAGTAGCTAAAAATCACTGCTAGACATATCTGTCAAGTCACGAAACAAATCAGAGCATTGTACAATGACCTGGCCGGGACTCACCCAATATCGCCCAGGTCCTCTTTTCTTGCCAATAATGGTACAAATTGTCTGATTCTACTGCAGCTAGCAGTGGCGGACACAGCATTTTATTTTGGGGAGGGTTACCCCTCAGTCGCCTCAGGTATAAACTCAGAATAAAAACAATGCGGTATTTGATTAAGTAACTGAAATAGTTTGTCCGAGCTATTCTGGTTGGCACACTACATTACATTAACTGAAATTAGAGGATATAGAAAAACCGAACCCACGATCTATGCCTAACCGGGGCGTCGCCTTAACCACTGGACCACAAGTCCCGACAAGAACAGTTGATATAGTACTATATATACTTACTTTTACTTTTTTCGCGCCATTTCCTCATGGAGGGTCGGCGGCAGAACTACGGCGTTTCCAGACGTTTCTGTCTTGCGCGTCCTCCCCTGTGAGCCCGGTTTCTTGCAGGTCGCTTAAAATTTTCCTCTCCAGGGTGAGCTTTGGGCGCCCACGTGCTCAGCGTTCAGGTACCATCGCCTCTCCCACTCTGCGTATAAGCGCTGATGCCTCTCTCCTTTGCACGTGTTCCCACCAGCTGAGCCTCTTCCCTATTAGTATTTGCACCACGCCCGTTGTTATATCCTCTACTTAAATGCCCGAATTGACATGATTCGTTATTTTTCTTTATCCTCTAATTCCAGTTATTAGGTGGAGGTTACCTCTTCAACCAAATTTAATGCCAGTGTTATAGACACCATATCATAATACTACAATATAATGACGTGTAATACATTACATGACATTGGTAATTAATACTTACGAAGATAGCGGCCTTAGCAAACTCCCCTGTGAATTCCTTGGTATCTTCATCAGCTTGATTAGTAGCCTGCAAACAAGTTATCATATAATTTCACAATTGATAGGCTGCTGTAGGTTTAAGGACCGAATCTGCTCAGTAAGTTATTAGGTAGGTTAAGAGTATAGGCTATAGGCCTATTTATTTGAGGCTAATACTTAGTAAATTTAATCCGATAATACTGGAAGCACAGTAAAAGAGTAAAAAAATTCGACTTGTGGCTTTTAAAAAACAACGGTAATAATACAGAAACTGAGAAATCTAATTTGAGAAAATGTCATAAAAATATAAAATAATAATACTATACAAGTTCCAAAGAAACTAAAACTGAGCATAGAAGAAGATAGATAGAAAAACCGTGTATTTCTCAACAAAAAATAGGTGGATTTAAAATTTCAAGCATCCTCATGTGTTTTGTTGTATCAATTTGATGATCATTTGTAGAATTGCATAAACACGAATTTGCAGGGCAATATCATTTGTGTTGGAGGTCATTGAACCCTATTCGTAGGTGCCCATTCTTGTTCCGTGTTGCATGAGGGTGATTGCATAACCAAATATTTGTAAACTCCGTAACAGCTGACTTCACGACTTTATATGCAACAATTTTGGAAAGAAAGAAAATTGTCATTATTTTCCATAAAATAGGCGAATTTTTAGCCTATTCGTAGGCCTACAAGCAACCCATTGGAATGTTATCACTAATAAGACTGAGAGTGGGTTGTACTTTCTACAGAAGGAAATCATCTTCTTCTCGGGTTGCAATCTAGGGATTGGTTTGCAGCGAATGTTGTATTCTTCTCCTCCACTCTTGAAAGGAAGGCTTGTTGTATATTAATGTGTCGTGTGGGCAGTTAGAAGAAACCTATACATATTAGGTACAGGTACATAGAGAGTGAATTGTACCGATCCCCAGCTTCTTCTTAGGAAAAAATCAAAAGATGTCTGATCCCAAATAATCCAGTTCTTTTTATCATACAATAGGTTAGTAAAATTATTTAGTGACGAAAAAAATACTGTCACCCCTATGTACACGTCTATTCCACAATAATTACTTACTTCTGAGAACAAACTTAGTTTTTTTCACTTTTTTTCTTGTCCAGTTACCCCGGACCCCGAAAAATAATTAATAGGCTACGTAATGAAATTATCACAATTATAATAAGAACCGGTCCGAGTTTACTCGAATATGCTTTCCAATTTATCAAGTAGTAGCTAGAGAAAATGAGTAATTTCATGGTAAATAATTTATTTTCCTATAGTTAAATTTCGGGAATCTCGGGGGGGGGGGGGGGGGGGGGGTTGACCCCCTGACGTCACTGGAGGTGAGGTAAATTCTAGATAGGTCAGACCAACAAATTACCATACAGCAATAATGGCAGGGCACGCAATGCATTTGACCGTGAATTATCTATCATTTTTTCAAAAACATTTTTTTGCACAAAACCAAATAGTTTTTGGGAAAGCAATCTGTCCGGTTTCGTTACTCAATTTTACACCTAAAACATGCCTGAAGGTAGAAATCATCGATGGAAAGGGGGCAAGCGACCCCCCGCATTTTGTCAAACATTAATAACAACTACAATATATGTGAATTTAAAAGAAATCGTTGGGGCCGTTTTTGAGAAATAATTTTTTTAAACGTTTTTTTGGAGTTTTTTTGAAAATAAAACCCCCCAAATTGAGATAGCCCAAAATAAAAAAAAATAAAATCCCGAGGTATGATTTTTGTGAACCTACATGCCGAATTTCATCAAAATCGACCGAGTAGTTTGCCCGGAAATCGACGCACAGACAGACAGAGCAAGAGCGATAGAGCGACAGACAGACAGACACTTCGTAAAAACCACTTTTTTGGGTTCCTGGGACCTCAAAACGTGTAAATCCGTTGAAATCTCGGAATCGAAAATTTGTACCATCACAAAGCTTTCCTTATACTACGTATAAATTGGAAAGCAATTATACCTAACCAAGTGATTAAGTTTATTTTACTACATTATGCAATGTTGTAGGTCCACATGAATTGGAGTAATGTTATCGTTTCATATTCATATTGTATGCAGTTTGCCATTATTCTCGTGAAACACCCTGTATACGAGTAGTTCATTAAGAATTGTTCCTCTTACCCTGAATCCAATAGGCCAATGAATAAGGTAAAGGTCAATGTAGTCCAACCCGAAATTTCTTAAGGTCTTCTTGCATCCTTTTATTACAAGATCAGGCCGGTGGTATGTGTTCCAGAGCTGAAATAAATTTATTGCAAATTAATTGTAAATTGTACAACTGTATTATAGTATTGTATTAAGCTTATATAGTATCTTATGGTAGTGTATAGCATTTGTTACTTTTTATTTATTTTTATTTTTATACAAGATTAATCCCACGCTAGCGATTGAATGAATGTCTAAAACTCGGTGTTAAATTACGACAGGGTTCCGATCGCTAGGTGTGTCAGACTTGTACCAGACGCTACCACTAAGCCAACGAAGACCATTGGGCTGAACCAGTAGAATCCGGGATGATGGGCCGTGGTCGAAGGCTCCACCTCCCGCCCCCACCTGCTATAAATATCAGTGCACATCCCCTTGCCCCAACAGTTACTGCTGAGCCTCCGAGATATAATCTTAGAAGTGTACGCAGTTTTTTTTTTTTAAGTGGCTGTCGACTGCAGATGTTGACGAAACTTCCTAATTAAATCATTTTTCATATTGTATTGTATATTTTAGGTACTTCCCCGAGGCAGTGTCCCAAATAAAATAAAGAACCCGTACAAGTGAAACCGCACACGTTTTCATATTTATCAATTAGCAATTGTATTGTAATAGTTCCATGGCAAATAATAGCCCCAAGGTTCAAAATATTGGCTGCCGATCGATTTTTCCTATCCAAAAGTACTGGATTGATCGATGGGGCAATTGCATAGTCTAGTCCATATATACGAAAGGTTTGAAAGTACGTTTTCAGAACGACCACAGCCTAGCATCTCGGATTCTATTGCTTCATCACGTTACTCCGGCCGTGAAAGCCTTAGTAATTATTATATTGAAGGCCATTGTTGTTGTTGTTGTTGTTGTTTTTTTTTTTTTTTTTTTAACGTTAATCGCATACAAACAATTCAATGAATGTATCTGATCGACCTCTTCAGTCGCCTCACCAAGTTACCTAATAGGTACTTGTGTCGAGTTACGACACGTCTCCGATCGCATGGCGTGTAGAGACTCGCACAAGTACAAGCACGCTACCACCTGGCCATCGAAGTCGATTTATTGTACTGTGACGAAGTATAATATTGTCCGCTTGTCTTGTATCTTAGTTTATTTTGGCTAAGAATTCATTAGTGGAAAAGGTACCAATCAATCAGGCTAAGTAGCCAATAAGCTCGATGTTGTGACGGACGCTTATGACATATTTATCAATAGCTCTGTAAACATCGTATCGTGAGTGGCATTCGTTATCACTGGGACTTATTATGTAACTACCTACTTATTCGAAGTATATTGATAAAACCACAGTATAGTGTGATAAAGCACATCGGAGGAATTTTCAGAAATACCTTTTTTCTGTGTGCTATGTAGTGGTGCATAAATGCACAATGCATTAGGCATAGGCCTAGAATGATATAGAAGCAAACTGAGCAGAAATTTCAGAAATTGAGTATTTTGAGTATATGAGTAATTTAGATATAGCTTCACTTCGCCTGGAAGAAATCTATGCTATGAATTTATTATCAGATGATAATTTTGGCACAGCGTAAAACTACTTGAAATATTGGGCTTAGAAGCATTTACAGAGTAATTAGCTAGTTTTTGGCTCTCCTGATTAATTGACTGCAGTGGACTCTGCCCGTTTCGTTTCTATACCACTCTTATGGCCAAGTACAGGCAACGTCTTCTCAACGTTTAGAATGGCTTAATTTCCTAGACTATCCATAACACAACAATAATTCTGTTTATGAAGCAAAGAAGGCTTTTTTCTCGCAATATTTTATAATAATTATCAATTCGTGTCAAGAGTAGTGTTCTGGACCATGAGTGACAGATTTTCAGATTTTTTGGTAAACAAATCAGATCTGGGTATATATAGCGCGAAATTAATTAATTAATTCCTCATTTTACAGCCGCAAATTTATGAAGTTGGGCGTATCACCCCTATCACACATTATGTTCAAACTTTCGATCCCAAAAATATGGATCTAAGAAAAATTGGGAAGGTTCTTTAACCTAATCGTCTACTTCAACATAGGTTAAACATTCCAGATCCTTATTAAAAATTCTTAAAAAATACAATGCTTTCTGGTTATGAAAAATTGTGTAAGGTTTCATAAGGTCATTATCATATCTTTTATGCTGTGATTAATTAATTAATTAATTTTGTCAAAAATACCCAGGGGAGCCCGTGATCCCCCCCAAATTGAAGTCTGTATTTGTACCTGCCCCCCCCCCCAAAAAAAAATATTTTATACATGTACACAATTGGTTGGGGTCCATATGTTATTCTTAGCTTAAGTGAAATACTTACTTTGCTCGTGATGAACAGGTCCTCCCTCTTCACGACACCCTCCGCTATCTTCTCCTTAATGGCGGTACCGATTTCTTTTTCATTGGAATAGAGAAGAGCGCAGTCGAAATGGCGATATCCGGCGTCGATGGCTAACTTAACGGCGTTACCGACTTCACCAGGTGCCGCCTATACAATGAAATATTTAAGATAATAAAGAAACTTCTAAAACATTGTTGTTAATTCAATAATTAACGGCTCCATCTTAAGTTATTTCGATATATAGTGTACTCCTGGTTGGTTTTGCACTGGCATCTACATAATAATATATAAAACCAATTTGTGAATTTTTAGGTACTGTACCTGGCTCGATTGTAAATGTTGTTTTGATTTGATTTGATACAGCACTGATGCTACTTGCTACACATGCGATCTTCTAAGAAGGCGCCTCTTAGAATATAATAATCGTCTTTAATGGAAAAAACCACAACCATGTTCGCAGCGAATCTCGTACAATTAACTGCTTAAAATAGAATGGTGATAGACTCTGAAAAATAATCTCATTCACACAGTCATTCCAGTTCACTCACTCACTCACTCACATTCACAGTTTCACGACTCTCTCTCTCACTCACTCACTAGGTATTGTTGGATGCCTGAAGGTCAAAGAGGAATTTTGAGTAGTTTTTCTTAACGGTATGTACAAGCGAAATGACGTATTTCATTGGGCATTGAGTTCCATAATGAGGAAGATGAAATAAGAAAAGAGGAATGAAAAATATGAGAACGGGAGAGATGAATTAAGAGAAGGCGATCACCACGGGTCAGGTATGGATGGGAAGATAAGGCAGTGAAAACGGAGAATAGGTAAGGGGGGAATGGGTAAGAAGTATTTTGAAGGTTAAAGAAGCTTTGTGGAGTCTACGCCTTCCCTCAAGCTTAAGCCATGATAAAGAGTTGAGATGAGGGGTAATATGCTCCCGTTAAGAATTTTTGTTGAGTACAAATCTGACGCAATTATTTTGTAGACGCTGAAGGTGATTTGATTGGTCTACGGTCATGTCAGATGAGACTATATCACAGTAATCGTATAAGGGGAAAACAAGGCTTTGAACTATGCGCTTTGTAAGGGTGCAAGGGAGTAGGTTTCTAAGTCACTTTAGTGCATGAAGGAAACCCACAACTTTGCGCGATGTGGCGGCTACTTTTATGTATGTATTATATATTGAATGTCGTTCCAAAGTTCGTTCTTTGTTGGATGTATGTAAAAAAATATATAGAATTATTTCAGTCATTTTTCTTAATGCAGTGTCCAAATCAAAGGTTTCATTTTTTGTTTCTGTGCAATTAATAACATAGGGAGCAACTGCAAATTTACATCAATATTGACAGGAGTGTTGTCTGTGCTGGGACGGGCACAAGTGCATTGGAAGACTGAAGACGCCCAATGTCAAGGTCTCAAGGATATCTAGATGATAGGGTCTATACTTAATACGCAACATGATAATTCATAGGCATTTATAGTCATGGCAGTCCGCAGTACACCCTTTACCTAAGTTGAGGAAAGGTACAGTATATTAATAATTACTCTAGTAGTGATAACCGGTGCAATAGACTATAGGTCTACCTATATAGAATCATTGAGACATTTGCTGTTTGAAGCTTCAAATACCCACTGCCTAGTGGCGTAGCCAGATTTTTTTTTTTTTGGGGGGGGGGTCCAGTTTTCATAAAGTTTGCCCGCTTACGATAGGTTTTCGAATGGGGTGGTGTTTCATTTGGTGCTCCCCCCCCCCCGGGGGATTGTTTTTCAAAAGATAGGCCTGAAATAGTTTGCCGGCAAAACATTTTGATTTTGCAGACGATAACTATATACTAACAAAACTGGAAAAAGGGGGACCGGGGTCTTTTTAGATAACTATATAAAATATTTTGCTATTTGGCTAAATTTGGGGGGTCTGGACCCACTGACCCTCCCCCCCCCCTCCTCTTGGCTACGCCACTGCTACTGCCGGTTAGTGTTCAAACTGGACCGGGACCAAGTCACGATTTTGAGACCGGGAAGAACTCCTTAAAGGCTTAAAATATGACGTAATGACCGCAGCCCGTAAAGCGTCCATATCTTGTGGTAAATATTATGGGTTTTCCCTAAGACGAGATTCCCAAATGAAGCCTTTTGGCCTTTAGCGTGCAACCTCCTGAACTTTTTACATTACCCATTACAGACTCTACAGATATTTCAAGGTACATCATAGTATGGCCCCAAATACAGTCGGAGACAGATAGACCGACAGACAGACCTTACGTAAATACCTCTTCTCATGGTTCTTACAAATTTACAATTTCAGCCATCACAATGCTTTCCTTATACAAACGTATAAGGAAGATAGTAATAATTAGTAATAATTAAAAAAAAAACTTACCAGCCAAGTGCCAAGACCGAGCGCGGGTATGGCGCGGCCGTCGTTGAGAGTTATGGTGGGAGCTGCCATTTTCGGTGCTTCTCAAAGGAAATCTGGCTAAGTACTGCGCGGGGAGCAAGTTCTCAACGGCCCACTGCGACGTGATAAAATGCGGCGAGGCTCAGAAGGAGCGACAGCCACTAAGTTACGTTAAAAAGAGGTCGGCTGGGTATTTTACACTTATAAATATAGAGTTTAACACAGGAGAGCTAATTTTTTTTTTTTAATTTCTTCTTCGACCAGTCAGCTGTCTTATACTAATTGACACGTCATCATTTGACAAATTCATCCAGGATTTGTTGCTGTTTGGAAGTGTTCAAGGTGTACTGCTCTAATAGGTTGAAAAAGACGCAGCAGATGCAGATAGGACTCTAATTAAATACTTAAATACTGTGTAACAAAATAAATAATGAGTTCGTTTTTGAGCATGAATAGCCGAGTACTTCTTATTGCACTCAGCTAGGCCTATAGACAAATGAAGGTGTTTCAAGACCGACGTTTATGCAACAATGCAAGGCTGCACCCAAGGGGGGCGGGGGATCAGCCGCGGTTTTGGCATTTTTGCCAAAATGAGGAAACCTCCTCAATTTTGGAACTATATTTTGCACATTTTCTCGGACTCTTGGACCCCATGTCATTTGAATAAGGAGTAGGCATAAAAATGTGTAAGCCCCTCTGCAGTTAGGTGAATCTTCGTCTATATAGCCTAATGTCTAAACTGCACTGCTAACAAAACGTGACAAAACCCTACTATACTATTTTATCAATAGATTTCCCAGGGGGGAACGCCGGAGCCCCATTTTTATAGTTCTGGTGTTGGGATGGTGTTTCATTTGGCGCTAACCCCCCCCCCCCCCCGGGGATTTTTTTTTTAAGTTACACCTGAAAAAAATGATTTTGCAGACGATAACTTTATTAACAAAACTGGAAAAAGGGGGCTCCCCTTTTTTTAGATGATAATCTAAAAAATTGCTATTTGGGGGGGTCCTGACCCCGCTGACCCCCCCCCCCCCCTTGGCTACGCCACTGGTTCTACGGTAAAATCCAAACCTTACTGCTAACAAAAATGAAAATGCGAAAAACGCCTCTATTTCGTGCCTATTTTACAAACAAAATTTCCGCGGGGAAGACCTCATTACTTAGTTCCTTATGCTTGGACGTTGAATACACAGACTATAACTTTACTACATTTTATATGAGTACTGTTCTTTCGACGAACCCCTTCCCCCTCCTGTCAGAATGGGGACGGCCTTGCAACAATATGTGGGACTCGAGTCAATAACAGGTCTAGGTGGCACATAAAGTTGTTGCCAGCCTACAGCTAAGCAATACACTGAAACCTCTCAATAACTAATCATCCGAACCAGCCTTGGAGAATAGTATATAATGCTTTTTTTTTTTTTTTAATAATATGCTAGGCGCTCCGCCCATTTTGGGCTTCCGCGCTCATGTTGTTATCGCGCCAAACCCAACCCTTCTCAGAGTGTTCCGAAGAGGGGGGTTGACATTAGAAATTTTATGACGAGAGAGGTTACCTTCTCGTCATTTCCCAGCAGGTGTTGCAGAGTGAGGGGGAGCGGCAGAAGGGCTCTGGGGCCAGCGTAACTCGGGTATGATGTGCTCCACCGACAGTGGTACGCTACAAAACTGGCAGTTCGGAGGCGGTTCACCTGCCATAAGGTGGCCGTGGGTAAGCCTGGAGTGGCCCAGACGCATGCGCGACAGCAGTATCTCCTCTCGTCTGTAAGGGCGGCTGGCTGTTGCCCACCACCCCAGGCGGGGTTTAATGTCTCGTAACTTGTTGTAATCATGCGATGGACCACTCCAATCCCCCTGCCAATCAAGCCTGACCAGATGATCGATGTAGGTGTGCACATCATACAAGGTGGTTAATGGCCATGGGACTGAAATTGCTCTTGTTGCCTCTTTAGCGGCATTGTCTGCTGCCGTATTCCCCGAGATGCCTACATGTGCTGGTACCCAGCAGAATTTCACGACACCTTGTGCATAGATCTGTTTATATGAGCCGTGAATGGCTGAAATAAGGAGAGTGTTTTCAGCGGAACTATTTTTTAGGGCTTCTATGGCACTAAAACTATCTGTGAAAATAATGGAGAATTCCAAGTGATGCTCATGGATTTATAAAAGAGCCTGTAATATTGCAAATAGTTCAGCTGAATAAACCGTTGTGTGTGGTAAGAGAGTGTACATATACTTTTCCTTTCCTATCACAAAGGCTGCACCGACTCTGTCATCTTTTTTGGATCCGTCTGTATATAAATGGGTCCACTTAGGTTCAGGGTGTCCATTTTTAATCTCAGCAAAGTGGGCCAAATATAAGGAAGGATGGATTTAATGCTCTATCTGTATTTCTGTAACACGAGATTTGCAGCAGACACAATTTTCTGCTTCCCCCTTTATAAGAATAAAAAAAACATAGTCCACTTATTGGGTAAAGTAGATAAGGTGGGTCTAGTAATTTGTTTGATGCATTCAGTAATACATTTTACTAGTACAATAGTAGATAGATATCTGTTAATATACAAATATTACCCAAAGCAATATATTTAACGAAATAACTAGGCTACTTAAGAAAATGTAATGCAAACTGAAACGATAGAGGATTTCCTAACTGAATTATGTGAAAATTTTCTTATTAGGCAACTTTTGCACATTTTTTACCTAGCAAATCGATAGCGTACTATTTATTTATTTATTTATTTATTTAAGTATTAGGCCTACTATGCACTTACTATACACTATTACTAGTACTATTACTATACACTTACTATACACTATTACAAAACTGGCTATTTAATCATAAGCCTAAGCTTTTAATTGAAGCTAAATGGGCTGATTGTACCTATCCTACCAATATATGATAATTACTCTAATTTAGCGCAAAAACATCACGTCATTTTAACATGTATACGGTAGAGTCAAGCATAGCCTATAGGTATGGACTATAGGTAGCTATAGAAGTGAAGTATAAAATATTCAGGCTGAATAATGTTTTCTCCTTACTAGTTAATCCACCAGCTAGGGGAGTTAAATAAACAAAACGAATTTTATCACTTTTTTTCTTGACCAGTAACCCCGGACAAGGTGCATAATTATATTGAAAAACATTTGTTATAAGTATAATAAATTATCACGCTCAAGCTTCCGCTTATCGAGCGATCTTAGAGCAGTGGCACTGCAAGATATAAATTTTTTTTTCTTTTCCTTGTCCAGTATTCCCTGACAAAAGACTCATACAGTGCTGTTAAAAAAGGCTTAATAATTTATTTTTGTTATTTATTTATAATGTTTATTTTATTTTTATTTTTATTTTGTTTTTACTTGTTATTTTAATGTCAGTTTTTATTATTATTAACTCATCCCATTGACCAGCCATCTTTTTATACCCGCTTTTAACTCACCCATCTGTTTAAATTTTTTCAATATAGAGTACCCATTCTAGCCTTCTGACAAATGAATGAGATCCCTCTTAAGGATGATATAATTAGGCCTAAAGTGGCTAATAGTTCAGTAACCGAATTCGATGGCCAGGTGGTAGCGTGCTTGCACATGTGCGAGTCTCTAGACGCCATGCAATCGGAGACGTGTCGTTACTCGACACAAGTACCTATTAGGTAACTTAGTGAGGCGACTGAAGTGGTCAATCGGATACATTCATTGAATTGTTTGCATGGGATTAACCTTTTTTTTTTTTTAAAAAAAAGTTAGTCTGTACTTGAAATTAAGTATTTGTTTATTTCTTTTTTTATTTCCCCTATTTATAATAATAATAATAATAATCCAGGCTCTCAGGTCGTGGTCGAGGTGGAACTGAACTTTTGTCCTGGTAGCATTTACAATATATAATCAGTACTGTACATCAAAATAAGATAAGCATTTGAATTACACTTCTTAATTCAATAATTTATATGATTTATAATGTAATGAATAATATAATAATTTACAGCATATTGCAATAATTGATAGTAGGGGACCCCAACGGATTATTATACAATTTGTTTGGTTTAATATAGCCTACCCCTCTAGCTGGTGGTTTAAGCAGTAAGGGGGAGAAAAAAAATTGCATGTAAGAAAATATTTTAGCATTTTCTACACCCTTAGAGAGAATTGGTTCCCTAATATTATGCGTGTGCTTAATTGTCCCGTCCCGTCCATAGTGCAAAGCAACGGAGCCGTAAATCCATAACTGCAGGAAAAAAAATAAGAAAAAGAGGAAGGAAATTATATCTTGAATACAGTGCTTACGAAAATTGTAATATTTTTCAATTATAATTGACAGTAACATTATATAAGGTTCCTACAAAAGTGCACATGTGGTGTTTGAAGCCTTGAAGGCTTGAAGTAAAACTAGGTATGCTACCTATTTGTGCGTTTTTCATACAGAACTAGAGTTAGCGTTAAAATAGGAGCCAAGTCAGCATTCAGCCGCCACGATTGACTGTTGTAAGTTGTGGGTTAGCCTGCAGGACGCTTTATTAGCCTTTCTTCGAACGGAACCTAGTAGTCTCAAAAGTATTTCAATGCAAAGTTTCAATAATTTAAAAGGTCTTCTTCCTTAGTATTCCAAGTTGAACGGATAATCCTTGTGACTTCGAGCACTGAAACAGAAAATTAAGTTTAAAAACATTAAATGGCGATCCCCTTCCAAGCGCCCTGACGCTTGGGCGCCAAAATGAAACAAATTTTGTAAAAGTTATATATTATATCTATAATAAAATATAAAATAGGCTACCGCATGACGATGTAATTCAGTTAGTAGAGGGTGCCAATTACGACCATGACCACATTCAAAGAAAAAGCTGGATCCACTACTGGACACAACATCTTTATAGCCGCTAGGTTGGCTTAGTAATAGGACAAAAAGAGTCAATATAAAAACACCAATCATCCCCGAAAAAGCAATTGAGCTGTGGGCAAAGTTCAATAACTACGACTACTTAGGTTAGCTGGTAGAGTAGCACTTCGCGGCTAAAGCTCGCCTAATATAAAGCCGTTTTTCATTTCATTCAATTCATTCATTTCATTTTTATTTCATTTCACTACTTTCACAAAATTTCCATCTAAAATGAGGAAATGAGTTAAAATTAAATGAAGATATTCGCTTACTCGTTGAAATTGCAAACGCGACCGTTGCACTGAAGGCTGTCGATTGTTGCAACATCTTCTGGGCTCAAGGTAAAGTCGAAAATATTGATGTTGTCTTTCAGCCTCTGCTCATTAGTTGACTTCGGTATAGGAACAACACCAAGGATCGTCTGAAAAAAAAAAAATATTAAGAAATGTACAAAAATACATTTATTACAACCTAAATTCTAATAGGCCTATAGGCCTGAATAATTTTACTGAGGCAGCGATTTCCACATAATTTATAAGTAACTGACGGCCCTTTCTTTTATGAAATTATTTAATTCCCTGTTCTGCAGTCGCATAGATATGAAAATGGCCAGATGAGAAATTTACAAAACTAAAAGCTATTCAGTGACCGTCGCTGTGAAATCAAACCGGCATATCCGCAAAATGCAATTTTTTCGCCAGAGCACTTTTAAGTTTTTGCATTGTGAGTTTCCTATGGGTAAATGCAAACCATTCCAACACCATGTGTTATGTCAAGACATGTAGCGTAGTGGACTCTGACTTTCACCCGAAAGGTTGTTGGTTCGAGTCCCACACTGGCTACATTTTATGGCCATGCTTCGGAGGGCATGTAAGGACATGTAAAGCAGGCGCTCCCGGGCCTTCCTAGTTGAGTGTAAGAGAGGGCTTTATAGCCTTAACTCCGCCAGGTTGGTTTAGTAATAGAAACAATAAAAAGTCCTTATTTATTTCATTTATTTATTTTAATTTTATGCCGGTATGACGTAAAAGTAGACAAAATATACCATAAACTTAAAAACTTATTTTTTGCACTTATGCCGGTTTGATTTACGCAACAGAATTACTACTGTTGAGTCAATAGTCGAGCAACCATCAGTCCACATTACGACTAAACCAGCAGTCCTTCTCAAGACTAACCCTGATGATGGGAGTAGCACCCACTCCAGAAACGTGACCCGCACCCCCTATCCAGCGGACCGCGGAAGCTGCAGATAACTTGGTCGCATGCACAGTGCCGGTAGGGAAACATGGCAGGACTTGTCCTGGTCACCTCCTTACTAATCGTGTGACTTCACTGTGTTTCCCAAGTGGTTCGGAATCCACTATAATCAGGAGGTTCCCTGTCCTATGGGCTGGCATAGGGCAGTCAAGTCGGGGTCACTCTATATGGGCCCAAATTTGAGGCCTAAGCCGTTATTAACCCGACGAACACTACTACTACCACTCCCACCCCCTGACACTCAACACTAAGACCAGAGGGAATGTAAGTCCAACTAACCCTTTGCTAATTAATATTACACCATTGCCATTCACCTTCACCAATAGATTACGAACCCAGTAGTCACCTTTACCAATAGAATTACTAATATCGCATATAATGAGTGCTAAGGCGCCCATTCCACCGACCGGCTAGGGCTATTTACAAAAACGGTGACGTGGTCAAGACTTAGGTGGCGTTTCCACCGACCTTGCATTGCAGAATGCAAATGACATTGACGGAAATTTGAATTTTTCTTTTTATAGAAATCTATTAAAATGTTTGTACTTAACATATCCCATGACGCCATTTTTTAATTTTAATTTGTTTGCTTGTGATTTTACTGTATGATCATTGATCAATTTTAACTATGGCATGGAGGAAAATATACATTTCCGTCAATTCTGCAATGCGAGGTCGGTGGAAACCCCGCCTAAGTCTTGAATGTCTGCTACCACGCCACCGTTTTTGTAAATAGCCCTAGCCGGTCGGTGGAATGGGCGCCTAAGTAGAATACAGTACTTTATCGTGTTGTTGTAGGATAATAATATTTCAGGGGAGAAAAGACTTTAAGACGATGCCCCAGATAGGCGCAGATCGTGTGCTTGAATCCCGCCATGGCCTGTTTTCGCTAAATCCTCCAATTTCGGTTCTAACGAGAACGTTACATTTTCAACCTGAGTAGTAGTAGCTTAATGTCAGTACAATACCATATAATATTGGAATATATTGAGAAAACGTAAATTTACTACGATGGCGTGTATCGTATGTCTTATGAATTTTTTACCTGATCATTTTCACTTGCACGTTTGGGGCTGCCTGGCTGAGACATCGATCGTGGACTGAAAACCGACTATTCCAGATGATTCTTGGTTCTCTAATAGTCTAATTAACAATGGAAAGTTGCCTTTTCAACTTAAGTCAGTTTAATAAATTTATGCCCGCAATATTCATCACAACTTACCAAATACTTGAGAACAACCTGGCCAGGCGTCTTCTTCACTTTCTCAGCAATGCCAACAATACGGGGATCGTCCAGAAGTGCGGGGTCCTCAGGCTTGGCCCAGGGACGAGTGGGGGACCCCAGGGGGCTGTACGCGGTGATGATGATGTCTCTCTCCTTACACCTTGACGACAAATATTAATATAAATAAACAGCAATGCCAACAGAACAGAAGTCCTCCGGTTTGACCCAGGAACGAGTGGGGGACCCTAAGGAGACGTAAGCAGTGATCGCGTAATCTGTAGTTCTGAAGACCACAGAAGGGGGCCAATAGTTCCCCTATTTTCTTCTTATCCGTGGTCCTACAACGAACGTAAAATGATTGTCATGTTCAATAAACGGAGGAGGGAAAATAAGTCTATTCCTCTTCGCCTATATTTTACTACATTAATTGGTACAAGGGGTTTGGTGGTCTCAACAATTGCAAAAGAGATGACATTGACCCTCAACTAACTCGGAAATTGTTACAACCATATTAAAAAATGCACCTAATTGTCACCTTGCCTCCCTCCCTCCTGAATAGGTAGGTAATTTATATTAACAAAGTGGAAATGACTTGTATCAACCTCCTTCCCTAGAACAGGATTTTATGTCGGCTTGTCAGCTACAGTAGCCTATACGTGCAAGTAATAATATATTGAATTGAATTGAATTGAAAACGACTTTATTGAATAAAAACAAAACAAAACAATAAGACTATTAAGTCTTCTTCTCATGCTAACCTTAAAAACAAACATATTGTATTAATATATAGATTATGCTATAACAATGTATTGATATATATAGTACATGGCTGCGGGAATGAAAAAGAATCTCGACCCCTGGCCTCGGGGTTAGGCTATATATATATTTGTTGCTTACCAAGCGGTGAGTTTCCTCTGGTTCAGATATGGGTGGCATTCTATCTGGTTGGTCACAGGTTTAATGGTGGCAACGTGTAAAACCCGAGTCAGCTGCTCGGTGTTGAAATTGGACACACCAATGGATTTGGTCAGGCCAAGTTGGACACATTCTTCCATGCCTTTCCATGTATTCACGTAATCGTAATCGGCCTCCAGGACTTTTCCCTCGGAATCTCTTGGGAAGTATTCGTCTTTGACTTCCTGTAAATTATTAGGTTGACGGGCATTAGTCTGTGACAAAAATCATACGGCGTAACGAGTATTTGCGATAATAGTGACATTCGTTAGGTGCGATAGATTCGAAAGCATGTGATGAATGAATGAAATAAGGTGACTCAATTCTTCAATTGGGTGAGCAACCGTCACCTGTTGGGGTACTGCAATAATCATTGAAGGCAGTGGCTAGCCCGGGTTCTTCCGAAATGGGAAAATATAATTAGAAATTAACTAATTCGGGTTAGCACTGAGCGGTAAAGGGTTTAGTCGGTTGGATTCAATGTCGTCATGGGCCTCTGCCGCGGCAAGAAGTTGATAGTCAGAGGCAACCTGGTTAATTAAAAAATATAAATAATAATATTTTATGTTTACGCGATTGATTGAAGGGACCCCACTAGATATTTATTTTACAAAGTCAAATTTCTCATAAATTATTTTTGTTGTATTGAGGCCTACTATTGTACATCATTAGCAGTCCACGCAAGTTAAAGAAAGTTTCACTCTGAATTGGGACTTGAGGATTTCAGTGCGGTACTGCAAAAGCAATAAATAGTATAATCCTCTTTTGCCAGAGTAGCTAGAAGATAGAAAGGTAAGCTACCTCCAGTAGGCAATGCCTCTGTCGCGGGTGTATTAGACATCAAAATAACCTACCTGGAAAGCAAATGGCCAATGAATCAGGTACAAGTCAATGTAGTCTAAGCCAAAGTTCTCTAGTGTTTTCTTGCAAGCTGGAACAACTGAAGACTGATTGTGAAACGTGTTCCAGAGCTAAAATTAAAAAATTGAAACTTTGATATTGATGGAAGGTGGAACGTCGGGTTGACCTAATCAGCGTCGAATTAATTGGCAGATATGTTTCTACGAGCTTTAATAAACTACTATACGATGCTGTATAGTAAGTATGCGGGTAAGTTTGACTTATAGGCCTATATCCACTCCTTGGCTCTAAAGATTACCCTGAAGATAAGAGGGTAGGTGATTGTTTAGCTATACTGCAGATAAGACCTTATCAGCCGCCCGGTGCTCCAGCGCGAAATATTACTTAAATTGTAATCTAGAAACATTAGCAGAATATTTTCTAATAAAATACCTAGTGTATGCTGCCACAAGCATTTATAGTGAACCACACCACTCATTCACCGCTTTATTTCGATTATTATGGGGAATATTGTGAGATGAGGTAAAAAATCCCTTTCGGCTTTGGCCGATCAGGTGTGGGGCGATTCCGCAAAACTTGCTTTTCCTCTACGCTACCTACGCTATGTACATATGTAATAAAAAATAAAAAAATGCTTCATTATTTTCCCGACCACAGCATCAACACTCTTATGTTCCAAACAATGACGACTATGGTATGAACTTTTACTTATTAAATTTTTACTTTGACTGGACTTCTTTCTTTTCTTCTTTTTCTTCGCTTTATTCCGGTTTGGGGTCAGCGACACGACAGGACGTCATCTTTAAATCGTTGATTTTGTAAAAAGAGTTGATGGCCATTATCGTAGATAATAGCACGGGCTTTCAGTCAAATTTTAATTCATTCATCTGCGACCAATGTTAATAATAACTAAGGGCTACCAAAAATCCGACCGGTTTCGACATAAAGGGCTTAAAGTATGTCTTGAATTTAATAATGCATATAATATTGCAAAGGGTGTTTAAGAGGGACCAGGTCTCATTTATCACAATCATAAAGTCCGCAGGCTTCATTAATTTTCTGGCCATGCTTCAGAGGGCATGTAAAGCAGACGGTCCCGGCCGGGCCTTCCAAGTTGAGTGTATGAGAGGGCTTTATAGCCCTAACTCCACTAGGTTGGCTTAGTGATAAAAACAATAAAACGTCCTTATTTATTTGTAAATTACGCAACACTCCCAAACTTTCCCTGTTCCACTATACCTATGGGTATGATGTTTATGCGTATCGAACAAGCAACATGAGTAGGAAAAAATTTAATATAAAATAATTACGATTCTTTTATATATGCAATTGAAAATTCAATGTAATGACAGTCGATGCCAACAAAAACGTATCGATACCATTCGGAAACAATTCCTAATACTCGATAATCAAAAGGGGTTACTTTATTCTGGAATCGATTCAAATGGAATCGGATTTCCCTATCGATAGTAGCTTAGTACCTACCTTGCTTACGATAAACAGCTCTTCCCTCTTCACAGTTCCATCAGCAATTTTCTCTCTAATTGCTGACCCAACTTCTTTCTCGTTCTGGTATACCATGGCACAGTCAATATGCCTGTAGCCTACATCTATCGCAAGTTTTACAGCTGCTTCCACCTCCCCAGCCCGGGCCTAAAAGAAGATTGTAAGTTTTGGAATTGGATTGGCAGATAGATGCACTGTTTATGCATAGATTTGCCACAATTTCCTCGGGGCTCGGTAACCTGTAATTTTGTGGCTATGCAACTGACATTTCCGATACATAGTGCATGGCATTGCCATGTAATACAATACAATAATGATATCTGATTTATGAAAATGATATTGATATACCTGAACTGAATTAAATTAATCATACGACGATATTGACAGGGGTGAGTATACCGTGGATACTTGAAATCAAGGTCGCAGTCAGGATTTATTTCAGGAAGCTGAGTCAAATCCGAACTGAACCTGCGTCAACAAAACCTGAATAGTATTTTTGTTTTGCCCCTGGGGAAAAAGTTTTGCATTTTCTTATATATGCGAGAAATATAGGGGTTTTACGCATTTTGACAGCAGTAAAGCTAAGATTTTTTTAGACAAAGAGACAGTGATAATTTAGCTAAGAAGGAGGAAGAGGAGGTGAATTTTTGAAAATACCATAGGCGAGAATAATGCAGCATAATGAACCGGGTGATACAAGAAAGAAGGCCACCACGGGGGCCGAAAGTTACACAGAGAAGAAAGATCGCTGGAGATATGAGAAGTTTGGGGCTCTCCACCGAGGACGCACAGAACAGGACTGGGTGGAAATGCTGCTGTCGTGCAGCCGACCCTCCACGAGGATAAGGCGCGGTAAAATTACAACAAAACAATAAAAGAGAAAGTAATTGGCGGGTTTCTACGCATTTTTACTATTAGGTATTAGGCTGTTGTAAGACCAAGATTTTATAGTCGAAGAATATCCAATATTAAGGCAAAAGGTTTTTAGAGGGAAATATTGAAGAGTGGGATTTCACGAATCGAGAATCGACTACCGTTCCGAAACTTTGGCGCCGACGGCTAAAAAAAGATTAGGTACCTGTGAATATTAATTAGTTTCGGAACGCATTGTTCTTTTAATGGCAATGGAATAATGTTCAAATGCAACCGTATATTGGATTGTATTAGCAATTTGAGCACCTAAACCCCCTGGCTATGGCTTAACTTGAAATATTAAATAATAACGCTTTCCATACCTTGGCAACAAAATAACACAAGAATTAAGGAAAAACTTCCCAAGAAATATCCAGCCGAATTGCCTACACTTAGCCAGACTAGCATTTAACTTAAAGTCAAAGATATTCGAGTCTAACTACATCGGCTTGGATATAAGGAAAAGACTTCACAAAACTCTAGTGTGGAGTGTGCTCTTGTACGGAAGGGAAACATGGGGCATTTCCGCATTTACGAACATGACGGGAAAAAAAGTTGGAGTTGTGGTGCTACAGAAGAATTTTGAAAATCGTATGGGGAGACCACATAACCAATGAAGAAGTGCTCTATAGAATAAACGAAAAAAGAGCTATTATGGCCATCATTTCAACAAGAAGAGGCAATCGGATGGGGCATATTCTAAGACACGAAGGGCTCCACAAGGACATCATTGAGGGTATGGTTGAAGGCCTCAACTCAAGAGGGCGACAGAGGAAGGAGTACCTAGAGGATGTCATGAAGAACCTAGGGTGCGCCACCTACAAAGAACTGAAAAGGACCGCTCAAAACAGACATGAGTGATAGAGGAGAAGAATAGAAACCAATCCATTGATTTCAACACGAGAAGTATATAGTATTAAGATATAGCGGCTACACTCACCTGCCATGTCCCAAGTCCAAGAGCCGGCATCGAAGCTCCATTATTGAGTGGTATAGATGGTATCGAAATTGGCATGTTGTACGTGAAAAATACCAAGAAGGTAAACTGTGATGCCTAAACCGAAGTTGCCCGGCAAGTGAAGTTAAGGAGATACCATCGCAATGTTGCGTAACGAAGCTCTGGGCATGCGCATTAAAATGTTCTCATTAATTTTAAAATACCTAATACTCTGCTGTCATGGTGTTTTTTTTTCAACGCAATGACCGCCTGTTTCTATTGTAAAGACCTGTCCTGGCTGTCCTCCATCTGCTAATGGAATATTTAACATATAGCATACCATTATAAAAGCAGTTTACTCATGTAATGTATTTTTGTGTGGTCTAACGATAAAGCCTTCCTCAAAATTCATGTAGAGTGTAATTAAAAGAATTTCAACTATATTTTAGTCCCTTGGCCCGGAGGTGGATTTAGCTTTTTGGCGTAAACACCTGTATAATAGGCCCAGACATCCTGAATGGCGCTCAACCTCCCCTCCCCGCCCAGATGGACTTTTTTGCAAATCATCCGTCATGGGATTCTAGGCAAGGTAAATTACAATATTGCAGTAAATGTCGCAATTCGCAATTTCGTTTAGGTTCCAGGTTTTTTGTTTTTCCGGGGGGTTCCCCCGTTAATCCAGTCATTTTAGGTATTTTAAACCACAATCTGCGGAAAAATTCCAAGTGAGCTGAATTTTTGTATACTACACCTTTATTACGGTGTTATTATGAAGATGTGAAAAATCGACATCGATATCGTGCCGGCTAAAAAAGTTACAGAAGTCACGAAAATCAGTTTTTCGTAAATATTTCGTGACCTAGTCGTATAAGTAATATATTAATCTCATCAATTTTACAGTTTTTTTTTAAACATTTTATTTTCCTCTAGCCACAGGCAGTGCCGTGTGTGGCTTAATTACAAGGAATCATTATTAGTATAATTAAGTTAGTCTGTAAGTGACAGGTTAATGTTAGTTAGGATAGGGTACGGTAAAGGTTGGTGATGTTCCATTCATGTTGTATTTCAAGGTGCTCGTTTTTAGTTTTAGTTTTTATATCGTTACGTTTACTTGCTTACAGATGCCTTTTAATTTTTTTCATAAATATATTTTATAAGGTAGGACTGTTTTTATATCTATTATACCTATTGCTCGGAGGTCAATAGAGATCATTTTATAAATTTTATTGTTCCTCATAAAATTGTCTACAAAAAATGTCTCTTGCAGTTTTCCTGTAAAATTAACGGTTATCGGATTATAGCGCTGAGAAAGCGACTAGAATGCACTCACATACGATATTGCCTACCGTACACCAAGGCGTAAACTCTATTGCTTTTTTTTAACATTTCTAAGTGTCTTAAAAACTTTTATCTTATATTTGGACGTTTCGGGAAAGATATATGCTTATCTTATAGAGATTTAGGTTTTTAGTAAAATCTACTATAGACCATTCCAGAATGACGTCACTTCCGGATCACTCTATTTGGTTGGATATCTAAAGGCGCCATTGGCGGCCATTACTCCATGAGTTTCCATGGGGGGTTGGTTGACTTATCTTCATTATCGTGCTTTTAATTAAATTTTGAAACGATTATGGTCTTAAGTTTGTACGGTAGTGAATAAGAGGTAGACGTAAAGGCAAGATCCATCAAACAAATTGAGATTATCAGCTTTGATCCCATGAAATGGGACGGAAAACCAGGAGAGTGGCCGAAAGTAACGGCCCTTGATACATACGTAATTCACGGCTGCAGCTTACACACTGCGAAGGAATTTCAAGCCAGGAAAGGTTTAGAGGCCTTTAAGCGGCTTTGCTTGTAAAGATCCTACCGGCATCGTCTCATATCACATTTTTTGTGATGGCTTCCAATCTGGATTAGTATAATCCTCTAATGCACTAGGTTTGCCTTGAAAAGTAACAAAAGACTTACTAGAGTAAGTATGAGTATGAAAATGAGCCCCCGTTTCTTACTTTTTAAATTCTGGCATGATTTACGTGCTAAATAGAGTAACAAACCAAACAGGTTGCTTTCGTAAGGCGCCCATTCCACCGACCGGCTAGGGCTATTTACAAAAACGGTGACGTGGTAGCAGACATTCAAGTCTTAGGTGGCGTTTCCACCGACCTCGCGTTGCAGAATGCAAATGACATTGACGGAAATAAGAATCTTTCTTTTTATAGAAATCTATTAAAATGTTTGTACTTAACATATCCCATGACGCCATTTTTTAATTTTAGTTTGTTTGTTTGTGATTTTACTGTATGATCATTGATCAATTTTAACTATGGCAGAGAGGAAAATAAACATTTCCGTCAATTCCGCAATGCGAGGTCGGTGGAAACCCCGCCTAAGTCTTGAATGTCTGCTACCACGTCACTGTTTTTGTAAATAGCCCTAGCCGGTCGATGGAATGGGCACCTAAGGAATGTTGTGGTTTTGAAGAAAATATTGGTCATGACCTTTTTGTTTAGGCCTAGTAATATTGTATAACTCGTTCGTTTCGGTACTTTCCATACTTGTCTGCAAAAATGAGGTTATGCAACAACGTAATAATTACTTGAGTATCAGAATAGATTTTCGTAAATCAATATAAAATTGTAATCTGCTGCTAAAACTGTCTCAGCCGAAACGGAATAATTTTGCACCTCTGTATCCTATGAAAAAGTGTGTGAATAAGTGAAATAGATTTTTATGGACTATAAGCAGATGTACATTTACAGCAGTAAAATTTATAATTATAATTTAAACATGGAAGACATTCATTCATGATACCATACTAAGGTTTTTGTTTATAATATCCTATTTTATATAGTGTATGCTCATTTTTCTTGGGGGGGGGGGGCATGATGACTTACCGGTATAGTTACAAAGTATTTATCAATTTAAATTAAAAACACTATGGTTTATGGCCGCCGTAGCCGCCCCCCCCCCTTGAGCCACCGCTGACCTGAATTGAATTATGAAAGAAAAGTTTGGTCATTAAATAAATAAATATTGACTTTTTTGTTCCATTACTAAGCCAACCTAGCGGAGTTAGGGCTATAAGCCCTATCTTACACTCAACTAGGAAAGCCCGGGCCACCTGCTTTACATGCCCTCCGAAGCATGACCAGAAAATGTAGCAAGTGTGAGACTCGAACCAACAACCATTCGGGTGAAAGTCAGAGTCTGTATCACTACTCTTCATTACACATTACCCTGCAAACGTGCGACTATGCAACAGGAATAACTCTTATTAACATGGACAGGGCCAGTCTGTGCAGTCCGTGTCCAAATCTTTTATTTTATAAATGAAATATGCAGTAATGGAATCAAAAATACGGTACAGCTCTTTCTGATTGCTACAAAGCCCCAAAATACCCTTGAACCTGACAGAGAGATGCTGAATAAACAATTTTGGTCTACGTCCCCCCACACTCCAAGTCATTTTACAATCTATATCGCACGCACGCGCAGATGGTTCGGGGGGCCATTGATGGGGCCACCGGTCTGCCGCTGTATTGTAGTTTGAGCTTCGCGCGGGTCGCGATTAGAGCGCGTGTTTCCCGCCGAGCGGGGAGCATGTTAGTCTCAATGGTGAGTCTGCAACGCATAAAACGCCCATTTTTGTTTGTTTAGAATAAACAGTAGGCATGTTAAGACTGTTAAGAGATAACCGCAGCTATAGGAAGAAAACCTTAAACGCATGAAAAATCCAATATCACTGGAAACATCAATAGTATTCTAGAGTTCCTAACATTGCTTCAGACGAGTGGCGTAAAATTTCCAAAAATATCTGGGACGGGGGTACTTAGAGTCCCATATGTGTCCCGTGCCCCTATTTAATAAAAAAATACGGGTGGGGGAGGAGGAGGGGTTGGGTGGAGGTTTAGAATCCCCAAAACTTTAAGATATTATAGATATCTATGATCGCAGTGCAGATTCAAACAATACATAAACATTGACTAAAGGTTGAAAAAAAAAACACTCCGAAACTCTTAAATTTCCATACATTAAAATATAGTCGAATGTTTTCGCGCTATATGGATTTTTTTTTAAATATTTTAATTGCATTGTTAATTTTTTTTTTCTTCAATCAATTTTATTTTATTCCCCCAAAAATCTGTGGCTAAGCCTCCCCACATCAATGATTGAGACGTAGTAGAAAGAACACTGTGTTTCTATTCTTAGTGAGTGGGCTCAATCAACTTCCAAGAAACTTTCCTTAGGTAAATGAAGGCAAAAAATGCAGGTATATACTGTTGATAGGACCAATCTGTCACATTTAGCCTAACTAAGGAACATTTTTTGCAAGTTTATGGGAGCCACCCTTAGTGGTCGTCACTAATATTTTATTTTATTTTATTTATTTATTATTTATTTATGAATGTATTGCATTAGCATTAACATCAACCATAGTCTGCTTTGTATGTGCAAATGTTTAAAAGATGTAATTAAAACTTGTAAGTGCAACTTATACTTTGCCATTGTATGACATTGTATGTAGGACAATAGTCCGCCTTTTCTTGTTTTTCCATGTTAAATTGTTCATATTTACTGATATTAGGTTTGATGTGCCACCCTCCCACGCTTCGGCTTGAGGGGCACAGCCTGTAATTTTGTGCCCATATATTTTTGTCGAGAAATGCACGGTTTTTCTATCTGTCTATCTAATATCGATTGGCCACAGTTACGTGCATCGATTTGTTAAAAAAAAAAAAAAACGGACAATGTGGTTTGTCCGGTTTGGTGGGAGGTTTTACGTTAAAAAAAAGTCTGACGAAACTGGCCAATCGGTGTTAGTGACGGGTGGTGGCGACATGCTACACTCTAGGCTACCAAAATGTAGTTTTTTTAATCTAAATTAATTCAATCTAATTTATCGATATTTTCCATTAAATTTGATCTTGGGCAAAAAACATAGAGAGCCTAGATCGCAGAATACCATAACATATTATGGTCTAGACCAGCAGTTCTCAAAGTGTGATCCCCAGTGGGGCCGCGACACAGTCCCCGTACCATTTTTTCACTAGATAGAATTACATTACTTAGTCACGTAATTTTTTTTATATTTTTATACTCCTCGTCAGTTTTCACAGCTAGTAAAGCCGATTTTTTTTTTTAATTCCAAGACCTATTGTTGATATTCTGATATTCTTTGTGTGAGGGGGGGGGGTGGTTTTAAAAAGTTTGGGGTCCGTGGAATATATTACTTTTTTAGGGGGGCCTGCGGCAAATGAAAGTTTGAGAACCCCCGGCCTGGACGACACCTCCATGCATTGGATTGTTGTCCGGTGCCGTCCAGCATTCCTCACCGAGACATTTCTAATGGTGGTGGGAACAGCCTTACCGTCTGTCCTGGTTTCGTCGGATTGTCCCAACTGAAGAGTCCCGGGCCCTGGTTGAGCTTTCTAACATGTTATTGGTATATACAGTACATAGGCTACAATACTGTAACGAAAATTCGTTTAAGTAATAAGAAGTAATAGGAATAGGATGTATAAGGAAGAAACTGAATCCGGTGGGACTTGCGCCTTACCGGGGCATCGTGAGTCAAACCGGATTCAGTTTTTTCTTGATACCCTATTTTGGTCTTTCGGATAAAAAAAGGTTGCCTGTTCAGTCCAAAGTTAATTTAGTGTTAAAATTGATGCTTCAAAGTAAATTATCTTATGCATGGGGGAATACAAATTTTAAATTTTAAAACTGAGTGTCAGCACTGCACATAACAAAATATAGTACTATAGGCTACTCTACTCGTAAAAGAAAGCCAAGGTTTATAAAACATCACGGTCAAAGATAGACTTCCGCTTTGACATTCATACTTCACCACTTTTCGGACAGCCACGCTGCACATTCGGCAATATGGGCATAATCAGAGTTCATACAACTGGGGTCTATTCATGGACGGATACAGGGAGGGGGCAGGGGGGTACCAAATTTAGTAAATCTTTTGTTAGTTAACTTATTATGCTCTTAATCAATCCACACTGCATATATATATATATATTTCTTTTCCTTGCCCAGCACTCCCTGGACAAGGAGCATATATTACAACAATACAATAACTTACAGGCATAGGCCCTACAATTTTTGGGTACCAAAAACCCCCTTTCCAACAAATACAATAATTAGACAAAATACAATTAGGGCTCCCATGCCTTCATATGTTTCTTCTATCTTGACCCCCGACTACCTCCCCCCCCCTAATGGGCTGGATCCGTCCCTGGGTGTATTGTACGATTGCACATACCCAAGTAGACTATGTAGTCAGCTCTAAGTCCCCTAAGACTAGAGCTAGAGCCTAATGAGATGTGCCAAGGCAAAAAGAAGCCACAATCGATTTCAGACAACTAGAAAATCTAGATCTTTCATAATTTTCCCACTGACGAGGGTGCCATAATCCTCTTTTAAATTATGTTCTCTTCTCATTGGGGCCAGATATCAGCAAGATAAACCGGGAATAAGTACCTAATGGGTACTTAATTACAAGGTAGCTCTCTGTCATTAAGAAAACAATTTACGCAGATAAACTTGACCCCCGACTACCTCCCCCCCCCCTAATGGGCTGGATCCGTCCCTGGGTGTATTGTACGATTGCACATACCCAAGTAGACTATGTAGTCAGCTCTAAGTCCCCTAAGACTAGAGCTAGAGCCTAATGAGATGTGCCAAGGCAAAAAGAAGCCACAATCGATTTCAGACAACTAGAAAATCTAGATCTTTCATAATTTTCCCACTGACGAGGGTGCCATAATCCTCTTTTAAATTATGTTCTCTTCTCATTGGGGCCAGATATCAGCAAGATAAACCGGGAATAAGTACCTAATGGGTACTTAATTACAAGGTAGCTCTCTGTCATTAAGAAAACAATTTACGCAGATAAACTTATCAGACGGAAAAACATTTTTCTACCTAATTGGCATGGCTTGGTGGTTCGGACCTATCGTGAATGAGGGTCTAATGTCTGTGTGAATGGTATTTGAAAATATTTTACCGCGAGGTCATGGCATTGGCGCTTATGCAAGCAGACGAAAGCTCTTGTTATGGCCGATTGGCCGCAATCCAATCAATCAAAGGTTTTTGTCTTGTTTGATGCCTGTCCTGTCTTTTCTCCTCTCAGTTCTGTGCTTATAACCTACTATGTACAGGTCTAGCTACTGAATTTAATATTATGGAATGCCCATAAGGTTAGCATGATTTTAATTTACAGAGCAGGCTAAGTAGACATGTAAAAATAGGGCCCTGCGAACATTCAAATTAGATTCTTGTTACAAACTTTTTAATATTCAAACCTTGCGTTAAAAGTTTAGAAAATATAATTTACATAATATAATATTATAATAATAATAATAATAATAATAAATTAATGGCATCGGGGAGGGCGCAGACAAGGGGAGGGGGCGGCAAAATTCGCTGCCCTGAGGTGGCAGATATTTAAATACATCCCTGCGCTAACCAGCCCCACCGGTGAAAGTAAGGTACCTACAGGGACGGATCCAGCCCATTTTGGGGGGGGGGGGGGTAGTTGTGGGTCAAAATAGGAAAAACATATGGAGGATCGATTAAATTAGAGAACGTAATAAATTAATTTACAATAGATTTACCAAATGTTGGGGGGGGGGGGGCATCTACCCCCCTACCCCCCTCTATATCCGTCCTTGGGTACCTACCCATTAGGGTTAGATTGACCTAAGCCCAACGTTTGCGTTTAGTTTCGGACCAGGAACAATCTAGGCCTACCGATTGGACTACACCTGACAGATCTCAATATTGTTCTTCGCTTTAAGCGGATGGTCAGAGCCGCCCTAATTGTAGATGGGTAGGCTGCAATTAATCTCATAACTAGGTTATTGTACAGCCTGTAGGCTATAAGTAGCACGCGACGGTGTACTTCCGTACTCATAAAGACACCACGGTAGGCCTTGAATGCACTCTTTGGCCTGCCTACTTACATAACAGCGTATTTTATCGTTTATAGCGTAGCATATTTCATGGCCAAAGACTATAGTCTTCTCGAAGACCCGACACAGCCTGTAGTATGTTATACTTTATACCTGTAGTATACACCTGTATAGTATTGTATATACCTGTGGTACTACCCAACCACGATAAGATGGCACTTTGTTTATTCGAAAACTTGCATAAGTGGAACCGCGAGTTTATTAGATTTTTTATAAAAGTTCCAAGTGACATCCTCTCGTGGTCAGGTCGAATATACCCGTGGGCCTGCGATTATTATTAATCATAACCTGGGATTAAAAATATAAACAAGATGATTTTATAACGGATAGTGCTATTAAAAATTGTTTACCTTTTTAACCCCAAGAATTAGGTAATACCCTACTAAGAGCCATAGTAGAAGTATAGACCAGCTGTAATATAATATACTGTAGTAACATAGCATATAGTACCATATTCCGATTCTTCCGGCGACACAATTTAAAATCGGATGTGCACAGATCGTGACGAAATAAAACGAAAAGTAGGAATACAATTTTCGATATCTCACTTAGTTTTCGAAACATCGATAACTTAAAAATCGAAAAATGAAAAAATTAGCAATGGCAGGTATGGGCCCTTTTGCCTATGACAAATGTTTATGGAAAGAACATGTCAGAGGCGTGTAAATAATCCTTGCTTAAAATATAAATTTTCTTGCCAATGGGGCGTTTGCCTCGTATATACACATTCATCCGACTTTTGTAACCGTGGCGCCGGAAGAATCAGAATCTCCCCAATCCCTCTTCTATCGAAGACCGGCGACCATCATGGCAATAGTCATGCTGATGAATATGCTATGGAATTGTAATGTAGTGCGGTTTCCCTTTGCCTTCTGGATCCTTATGCCGTTAACTCTTCATTGCGTTCCTCCGCCGGTTTCCTAAGGCGGGGATTCCACCGACCGGCTAGGGCTAAATACAAAAACGGTGACGTGGTAGCAGACATTCAAGACTAAGGCGGGGTTTCCACCGACCTCGCATTGCAGAATTCAAATGACATTGACGGAAATGTTTGTTTTACTCCATGCCATAGTTAAAATTGATCAATGATCATAGAGTAAAATCACAAACAAACTAAAATTAAAAAATGGCGTCACGGGATATGTTAATTACAAACATTTTAATAGATTTCTATAAAAAGAAAAACAAACATTTCCGTCAATGTCATTTGCATTCTGCAATGCGAGGTCGGTGGAAACCCCGCATAAGTCTTGAATGTCTGCTACCACGTCACCGTTTTTGTAAATAGCCCTAGCCGGTCGGTGGAATCCCCGCCTAACCCCAGGACACAAGACAGAACAGGAGGACAGAAAATTGAAAAGACTGACTTCGTTTTTCGCTTATCCCGGCTCAAGCTCGGTCCCCTATCTGTTCAGTCGCCATTACGCGCTTCCATATTCAGTCTTCACTTCGAAGGTTTGCGTCTTCGCTTCTGAGACTATAAGACATTACCGTATACCGTACCGTACTAATATTCTCAACTACTTTGACGCTTATTAAAATCTACCACTCTGCGTCATGGCCCATCTGTAAATAAGCCACTGAACCGCTGTACTATTTTCGGATATTCAGGCCTAACCAACTTTAAGGAATATATTGTTGTTTCCAACGCCTGCTTTCAGCATTTCTGCTTTAAGCAACCCTGTCAGCCTGGCGGGGGGAGTGAGTCTGTTTGTTAACTTGAGGCAGCCTAAGGGCAGACTCCTTCACCTCGGGGGAAAGGGGAGTTGACTGACAGGGTGGACCTCCTTATTGTAGTCCTGGATTCTGAACCACTTGGGGAACATGGTAAAGTTACACGATTAAATCGGAGGTGACCAGGACTCGACACTTTAAGGAATATAATAATGCTGTAATAACAATATCGGCTAATGCTGGGAAGAAAAATATAGTGTATAGGTACGACATGAACGATGGTCCTCATTCGGGAATCCTACCTGTCTTTAACTTGTATTGCATCGCAGTTGTTCCATTTATGATGTGTCCAAACAGGTTTTACAACTTGTTGGAATTGGGCAGTTGCCAGGCCCAGCGAAGATGCATAGCCTACAAAGTACAGGTTCTGTAGCTCGAACTAAATTCTTTTTTTTTATGGTTCATGTGAGGTAGGTTACGTAGGAATCTTGGATTTTACAAATTAATGAATGCTGTCGATTCTAGTCTTGTGTCCATTGGTTACAGCAATTTGGAATAGAGTCAATCTACCATCCGCGTTATACTACGTACTTTAAATGAGATCTTACTCCAAATGCCAAATGGAAGGGGCAACCTGACTGGCCTGGAAATGTCTTTGCAGGGGGGCTCCTAATACACGTTTTAAGCCGCAGTAATAATCGATTGGAGGGACTAGTATACGCGTAGACATGCTTACATTATGACCTCGAACTAAAATTACTATTACATTAGGTCTAAAATTCGTGTATATGAAGCATTTAAAGACATCCCGTTTAGAACATTTTTAACGTGATATACCCTAGTAATATACGGGGTGGTTTGTTGTAAACATTGGTGTTCCGGTTCTGTCCGGATTGTCGGAAGCCCGGACCAGACCGAGAAAACATTGAAAATGTGGAAATGTAATCAGACTTAACTGGACAGCTATGGTAAGGAGAGATGGACGTTGACACAAGCTATGGAGAGTAGAATCAGTGCATCTGAAATGTGGATATACCGACGAATGCTGTACATATCCTGGAGAGATCATGTCACTTATGTTGAGATTTTGACTCCTGAGGCAAATGGGTACAGAAGATGCGTTGCTGCTGTTGTTTACGATACGGAAACTAACACACTTCGGCCATGTGATGTGGAGGGACGAAAAGTATCGCCTTCTGCATGTAATAATCCAAGGGAAGATAGAAGGTCTGAAGACTACCGGCAGAAGAAGAACATCCTAGTTGAAAAACCTGAGGCAGTGGTCGGGCAAGAGCACGACTTCGGACTTCCTCTTTCAGAGCAGCAGTCTCCAAGGTCGAAATTGCCACGATGATCGCATATCTTCGAAAGAACAGAAGGAAGAATAACTGGACAACAGTCCTCGATCGTGGACCACCCATCAATGGGAAACAGGGGAAAAGTGTTATTTTGAAATGGAACTTTTTAAGTAGGCCGCCGTCGATCTGAAAGTGAATTTAACGTTTCGTCAACAACAGCTGTAGACATCTTCAGACTTCGCTTAATGTATTTTGGAAGCTCAATTAGGCTGACTTAAATTACAGTTCCTCAACCAGCCAGCTGCTGATCCTGAGCCTCTAAGAATCAATCTTAGAAGCTCACGTAGAAGTCGACCGCTAGTGTTGATTAAACGTCAGGAAGTTCACATTCATGCTTCATGATGTGTGTACTGCAGCAGGTCTGAGTACTCAGTATAATATAGTAGCCTGTTGCTTACTCTCTCGCCGTATACCTACTGGACCATAACTTTTGGTTCTTACTTACGTAACCTAACCTTACTAAACACTTTTCTATAAAAATTTTTATCAAAGGCCTAACGTAAACTCAAGGCTTTTGTTCTAATAACCCAAGGAAACTTCTGGATACGTTACTGACTCATTGTTTGGGAATTTATACAAAGCCATTGATAAAGCCAAGGCTGTAAGTCACGTGGTTTGCACGTGTTGGGTGAGTGAACCGACTGGCTCGTATAATGAAATTTTAACAACAAGCGGTACCGGTATGTAAATCCCTGTGGTAAAGTGGGAAAACTATAGCGGATCTAATGAAATCGCTACAACTCTCTATAGTAATATAAAACACTTTACTATGTGGTGCCGTACCTGCCAGGAGGGTAGTGGCCCCCCAACTTTGAAACGAAAATGAATTAATATTGAATTTTATAAATTTGTACAGAATTACAAAATTTACTGTAGGTAGGCAAGTATAATTATAAATTGTTAATGATGACATTTTTTTCTTTATGGGGATGCTGCACAAGATTACATAGGCCTACATTTATAACACTTTATTTATTCGAATTTTATGTTCCAAATGTCATCCTATCGTTGTCGGTAGTACACTAAATTATTACTTCCATTACGGTATACCTACTAATACAACTAATGTAACTAGGCTATACTAAAAAATTTTGGTGTTTTCATTGCCCCCCAGATAGAAATCATGCCCCCTATGCCTCCCCCCGCCTTAAAATTTCTAGCGCCGCCACTGTTCGGGTCCCATACTTACTAAACTTTCTGGCCTTTCCACTAAGGGTGTGTAAAGCAGCTGATGTCCGGCGGGTCTGCACCCTAGTTGATTGTAATGCAGGGCTTCATAGGGTTAGCACAATCACAATAGTATACAGTAGGTAGCCAGTAGCCTAACATAGAACAAAAAGTTTCTTCACTGAAACTCTGAGGTACAAATGCGATAAGATGTTATCAACTATCAGTTCACATAAACGTTTTGGTCGCTCGGCTAGGGCCTAAATCACTGCCTAGTGCTAATATATTCCAGTCATATATGGCATAAACATGGGGCAGGTTTATGTTAGGCGCCCATTCCGTTGACCGGCTAGGGCTATTTCCAACAACGGTGACGTGGTTGCAGACATTCAAGACTTAGGTACCGTTTCCACCGACCTCGCATTGCAGAATGCAAATGACATTGACGGAAATTAGAATTTTTCTTTTTATAGAAATCTATTAAAATGTTTGTACTTAACATATCCCATGACGCCATTTTTTAATATTAGTTTATTTGTTTGTGATTTTACTGTATGATCATTGATCAATTTTAACTATGGCATAGAGGAAAATAAACGTTTCCGTCAATTCTGCAATGCGAGGTCGGTGGAAACGCCACCTAAGTCTTGAATGTCTGCTACCACGTCACCGTTGTTGGAAATAGCCCTAGCCGGTCAATGGAATGGGCACCTTATGCCATGGGATAATATGGGCAGTGCCCACCTATGGATTCGTATTGTGTCGTAGGTTACTATAACTTGCTGCGGTGTCGCCAGTTATGGCCAGGGATGAGCATCTGGGGCAAATATTAGCCTGTTTAGAAACAACATCTAGAATCAATTTATTATTTTTTTTTATTTTCACTCAAATACACTATTGTAATACTACATGCATTAAATGCATTAAATGCATTAAATGCATTAAATTGAGAATTTCATGGCTCCTACTCCTATACTACTGTAGATTATCTTATCCTAAAATAGACCATTGCCGGATTCATTAGGCTACTATGATGAATGCAATCAAAGCCCTGACCAATCCAAAGCTCCGACTCATTTCAGAGACACCAATTTAGCCAATCTTCCCGTTTGAAACGTCAGTTACAAGTGCAGTCTACAATGTACTATACAGTAGTATTCTGACCCGCAACTCTTATTATTACTACTATTTATATTATTAAATTTCATCTTAGTATATGATCTTACTTATTTACTTACTTAGTGATGTTACTTAGAGTCTACATAAAATTAATTATTATCGATAAAGTTTTAGTATTAGTTTAGTTTAGTTTAGTTTTAGCTTAGTTATTACTATTAAGGGGGCCCCAGCACGGGAGAAATCCTTTGGGCCACCCCTACTTCATTATATCACTGTATATGTAATATTGAAGAAACGAAATACATTTATTATTTATTATTATTTATATATTATTATACTTATATTACATAATGGTACTTTGGTATAGGTACAACATGAGATTACAAACCTGTACTCCCTCAAGCCGAAGCCGAAGAATTTCTAAATAAATAATAAATAAATGGATATTGACTTTTTCTTCTATTACTAAGCCAACCTAGCAGAGATAGGGCTATAAAGCTCTCTCTTACACTCAACTAGGAAGGCCCGAGACCGCCTGCTTTACATGTCCTCCGAAGCATGGCCATAAATTGTAGCAAGTGTGGACTCGAACCAACAACCTTCCGAGAGAAAGTGAGTCTGTACAACTAGGTACTCTACATGTCATGAACATGTAACTATTGTCCTTGTTAGTTGTTACATTATACAACTGTGTCCAGGTTACAGGAAGTTTAGCGTTTAAACAATTTAATTAAATACAAATATATACATCCAAGAACTGTATATAATTATGTAGTTTTATAGTTAACCTGTTGGATTCGGCCACCTTTAAGATAACACGATCAGAAGTATCGCAAACGCGCCCTAACTCAAATTCTTTTGTTCCCAGGAAAGTCAAGTTTCCGCTATGGCCGAAATGGAGTTGGAGGAGAAACGGCCGGGGCGCCTTTCAGTGATGTAAGTATACCTTTACTGCAGGGGCGTAGGGTAGTGGGGGGCATGGACGGATATAAGGGGTAGCTTCCCCCCCCCCCCCCAATGTATTAAATCTGTTGTAAGTAATTTATTACGCTTATGCTCCAATTTGATCGATACTACATATATGTTTGTTCTATTTTGACATACAACTGCCCCCCCCCCCCCCCAATGGGCTGGATCCATCGTTTTTTCGGAAACATTTTTCTGCTGTGCCGTTTTTTTGTTGTTGGGTTAGCCCAAAATAGGGAAAATAACCTCGAGATATAATTTTTGGGAATCTAAATGCCCAATTTTTTAACGAAACCCATCGCGACAGACATTTCGTAAAAACCACTTCCCGGGACAATAACAATGCTGATGTAAAATGAAAGCACTGAATATTATTTAAAAAATATTATTAGAAGTGCTTGGGCCAAAAGTTTTCCCTTCGAGTGTGCCTCCTTTTCTACTTCTTTCAATAAGTCTATCACGCGATATTCATTGGCAGCAATGTGTTGCCTGCCTATGGTACTATTCTGGGAACCCATGGGAATAACCATTCCTTAGTATGTGCATGGAATGACCCATATGCTGCATTCGCTCCACTCTAAAAGTTAATCTCCCTGCTTGGCATACATAAACTGTGTTTCGTTTAATAAACTATTTTCTTTATTAATAACTTATTGTTTGTTTTGCGCGCTTTTTACTTTTTATGTACCGGTATTTAGTTTATGCCGTAGTTAATTAATAATATTTACTGTATCAACAACAGCCCAGGGGCCTTTTACCATCGAAATACATTAACTGGAGCGGCGGGAGCCATAATATCCCTTACGAGGCACCCGTTAACCATAAGCCAACTATCAGAGATAAGTACCAACGCAAAAAATATCGAAGTCTTACACATTGCAGCATAGCAGAACGGACACCTGGACCCGGTCAAAAACTCTGTACTTAGCTTGTGCAGGCTACACTTATCACTGGTTTTCCCCGCCAAATTGCGTACTTATCTTGTGCAGGCTACACTAGCAGCCATATTGATAACGGTCTCCAGCCACTGGTTGCCTTTTACACCTTTACAATAACAAACTTTACAAAACCAAAATTACTATACAATACAAAATTACTTACACTATGCTAAATAAGAAAAAAATATAGGTGCATACTAAAATTACACGTTTGACTAGTACAACACCCCCCTGTGGCTGTATCCGTCTATGCACCAATCCTAAAATCACCAACTGTTATATTGTCTGCTGCATCACTTGGGACGTTCAAAGTTAAAGACAATAGTCTAATGACTAGTCATCAAAACCTTGATCAAACGCGTGTCCATTATTCAATATTCTGCAACGAATTTCATTCGTTATCAAATTTGTCGACTCCTCTATTAAGGGAAGTCGGAATTCTTCCCTGTTATGTTGAAGAGCCATCAATTAGGGTATTTGGGTCCTTAATTCGTATTTTTTCTTTCGGAAAGAGCTTTGTTGAATTTTAGGACGAAATTGTTTCTTTTTTTTAGCGAAAGTTTGAGGGGGGGGGGCGAAAGCATCGCTAGGGACAGTTGTGGATAGGTGGCAATTTGTCTTTCCCCCATTTTATGCACCTTCAGATGCACAAATAATACCCGCAGTTTAGGGACTATTGCATCCCCTTTGAGGTGACACCATTTCACACCACATTTAAAATCATAAACCGTTGTACAATCTACAATCCCCGGCTACTTAACGTTAAAAATCTTAATGGTTTCAAGTTTCAAAACCTTGGTCAAACTCATATATAACGGGACGACCGAAAAATTATGACGAATTTCATTTGTTATCAAATTTACATCATCATTAAAGGGGAGCAGGAATTCTTCCCGGCTGAGTATTTTTCTTTCCCATCTATTTATTTTGTCTGCCTCATGGCCGTCATGGGCTCTTTTATGCAACATCTTCCATTCCGGTTTGTATAATATAAAATTGGAAGGAATCCAAAACTGTGCTTTTTTCCCCTTTTTTTCCACAGCATCCGGCTTTCAAAAGAGGATGGCTTTATGTCTTCTTCCAAACCGCATTCGGAGTTATGAAATGTTTATAAAAATAATTTGGCCACCTCCTCACAATACTTCAAGAATTTATCTTTTAGGAGCTGTCCTTAAGTCCGGGAATTGACCGGGAATTTTGACTGTCCTAGCAGCTCTCATCAGAAAAGGTTGAACAGTTGTAGTAGGGTCGATATTTTAGTCCACAGTAGCAGCTAGTCTGTAGGCGGCTCCTAGAATCATCCGAACTCTCCTGCACATTACAGCTGTTATGCCTGTATGTATGAGTTTCAAATTTTGAAAGGCAATGTGGACAACGTCCGATTCTTCAAACGATACCTCATTACGGCTTCTTTTTCCCCCAGTGATTTTAGGCAAGTTAATCGTATAAGTTTTGCCCGATTTTTCTCCAACAATGCGAAAATTTGCACTCCACAACTATGTCCTCTGCCTTGATTTAATAAATGTTGTTTCCTCGATCCCTTTGGCGTTTGTTGAGATTATTGAGATAATTTCATGGTAAATAATTTTCCTACAGTTAAATTTCGGATATCTCGGGGGGGGGGGGGGGTGTCCACCTGACGTCACTGGAGGTGAGGTAACCTCAATATATTTAAAACACATTACAACACAGTAATAATGGCAGGGCAGGCAATGCATTTCAGCGTGAAGTTTCTATCATTTTTTAAAAAAAAATTTTTGCGCAAAAGCAAATAGGTTTTTGGGAACGCCAACTGTCCGGTTTCGTTACTCAACGTAACACCTAAAACATGCCTGAAGGTCATCGATAGAAAAGTTTCGCAGAAATATTATTTTTTAGTCATTTATCATTAAAATTAAGTTATTTTTATTTTTTTACCCCCAGAAGCAAACTATCAAGGGGTAAGCGACCCCCCGCATTTTATCAACATTAAGAACGACTAGAATATATGTGAATTTAAAAGAAATCGTTGGAGCCGTTTTTGAGAAATGATTTTTTTTGACGTTTTTTTGGAGTTTTTTGAGAATGGAACACCCCCAAATTGAGTTAGCCCCAAATAAAAAAAACGGTCTTGAGGTATGATTTTTGTGAACCTACATGCCTAATTTCATCAAAATCGACCGAGTAGTTTGCCCGGAAATTGATGCACAGACAGACAGACAGACAGACAGACAGACAGACATTTCGTAAAAACCACTTTTTTGGGTTCCTGGGGCCTAAAAACGTGTAAATCCGTTGAAATCTCGAAATCGAAAATTTCGACCATGACAAAGCTTTCCTTATACTACGTATAAATTGGAAAGCAAAAAAAAATCGAAATTTAATCTTAGCCCCCTCCTTGGTCTCATTCGAGATCCGCGCCTGGTCTTGTAGTATATGGACCTATATGAAATATCACTAACAGCTGAATGAGCTTTGTCGGGAACCTCAACCAGAGACAGATTTCAAGTTCACGATAGCTGCATTTGAGAGGTTTTCTATAATAATAGCACATGACCTACTTTTAATCTGCAGATTCTGCTCGTTACGATCAATAACTATCGTAAATCCTTACTGTCCGAACTTAAAATGATTTTATATGGTTTCGCATTATATATGCTTCAACTTACAATATGTATACTTACAGTATAGGTGAAGAGAGTTACAGATCACCCGATATAATACAATACTCCATACACATACAGTAGTAGACTATACACATTTTTGCCAGCACGAATACCCTTTTTTTTGCTCAAAATTGTTTTTAAACTGTTCAAAGACGAAACTAAAATTATCCAGAATGTTGAAAATTGGAAATGGGACACATAGGCAAATTTTTCTAGAATTTAATGTTTCATTGAACTATTGCTATATTGTATAATATATACAGTAGGTAGTTATTTTTATATATGGGAAAGTCTATGCAATATGATGTACTAAAGCGGTTATTCCGCAGACGTCAATAGTGATAGTAATTGTGGTATTGACGTGGTAGCAGACATTTTTAGACTGTCTTTAATGTCTGCTACCACTTCAATCACGTCAATAATCACTATTGACATCGGCGGAATAACCGCCTTAGGCCTTGTCATTTTTTCTTATTCATCTGTGCATTAAAAAATGATAAGATTTTAAGTTTTAAGGAGAATATTATGTAGATACCTTCTATTATAAATTAAGTTATAATCAATAAGTTAAGTGTCTACCATATTATAACTTAATTTATAGTAGATAAGTATCTACATAATAGTCTCCTTAAAACAAAAATCTCATCATTTTTTAATGCACAAATGAAGAAAAAATGACAAGTGGAATAGCCGCCTTAGCAGTAACTACAGCTTACCATAGGCCTACTATATCGTATACGGTACTGATGTTTCACAAAAAATGAGCTGAACGCATATTCCGAATTGTCCCTATTTAACATTTTGACACTTTAGGATTCGAATTGTACATGTAGTAGGTACTCGCGTTAGCTTCAATTTAAGAAGTTGCTGAGACGCTGCTGACCCTTGACATATATTGCCCCCCCCTCCCCTTGAACCCCCACCCCCCAGGTTGGTTTTAATTTTTTTTTTAATTTAACAAATACAAGATGGAGTGACACATACTGAAAAGATAAAGACTGACGAGCAGTCGAATCCGGGATGATAGGCCAGATTATATACTGCTTCGCCACGTAACTTCGGCCGTGAAAGCCTTTGCAATTATGATGAAGGCTGATTCATATCGTGTAATTAAAAATATCCAAGCTACCATACCGTACCCAATCACGATAGGATGACACTTATAATTAGAAGACTTATAAAGTAGTAGTATGGTTGGACACAGTCCCAGGCCACGGTGTGGGCCCATAGGACAGTGGACCTCCTGATTATAGTGGATTCCGAACCACTTGGGAAACACAGTGAAGTCACACGATTAGTTCGGAGGTGACCAGGACAAGTCCTACCATGTTTCCCTACCGGCACTGTGCACACGACCAAGTTATCTGCATCTTTGAACCTGCTCTGGTCCGCTGGATTCAACTTGGTAAGGCGGCCGGCCTTAAGACTTATATAACAATCGAATAAACTCGGTGCTCCGCAAGTTTCCAAGTAAACAAATTGTTCCAAGTGCCAACCTCTCGGGGTCGGGTAGTTGTAACGCCTCTCTTTGGTTTTTCAAAGTACCCTGCTCAAAAGAGCAAGTTTTTAGCCTACAACAAGGTGAGATCCAAGGGCGTGCCAAGGGGGGTGGTCCGAAATAAAGGGGCTGGAAAGAATTGATTTTTTATTAATTTCATTAATAAAAGACGTAAAAAAATTTCGGACTGTATCATACAGTATACAGAGAACTATTACATACAGTCTGTATTTTACTATTATATACAGACTATATGTAATAGTCCAGTACCAATCGACGAGACCAAATCTTTGTTAACTTATGTACTGAATAAAAATGTAAAAAAATTATTTTGGGGTGATCCAGGTGTGCCCTATGTCAACAACCTGCTCCCTCTTAAGTACATACTGTACCTCAGGGAGTTATTAGTGCAGCAAGTATCAAAACCTCCTGTTGTAGTCTACACACTCGAACATTGCATATTCTACAACTTGTAAGAACCGAGTTCTGAGCAAAGGAAACAACCAATAAAATTGTTTTTTTTAGATTTTTACACCGTTGGATTCGGGAGATCGAAAATAATCTATTTACAACTAAGAACTATCCAGGAAATATTCTGGCTACCCATTATTGGTATGGGTCCAGTGGCGGCGCTACGGGGGTGCCTGAGGGGGCCTGGCCCCCCCAACAGTTTCTCCGGCCCTTCCGGGGCCCCCCCACTTTTGAGATATTTTACATGTTGTTAAATTGCAGAATTAGTGAACGGTATACCTACTCCCAATGAAAAATGTTTTGTTTTTTTCATTGCCCGATAGAAGTCATGCCCCTCCATGGCCCCCCGCCTTAAAATTTCTAGCGCCGCCACTATATGGGTCTCCATTTTATCATTGATAGTGGAATATTCGTTTAAGCCCAAAGGGTATATAAGACTGCTCTGCCCGAGAAATGGCTCCCACACAATTCCACCCCATGGGCCCCCACAAGGCCAAACCTGGCACTGTGATCAGTCTGTTGTAAAGATTTAAAATAATAAAAAATGGCGGGCTGAAATGGCCCATCTTCTCATATCTAGAACTCGAGGATATGTAGATGTCCAATGATTGTGCATGACCGGAATTTCACCAGTTGTCCAAGTAGATCCCCTCAACCTGGTTCCCTTACACTAAAAGTAAAAACCGGCACAGTCATCTTATTTGGCTACCTATTGTTAGCAGTGCGCGCCGCGGTGAAAGGAACGACTTAGGCCAACCGAGATTGCATTTAATTGCAACTATTATCAAGGAAGAAAGTAAATTTAGCAGACCATAGTCTGAACAGCTAGAAAATGGCTAGCTGAGCTGCTCAAAATTGGGTTATAATTTGTAGGTCGGTGAATGTATTTACATAGCATCAAGTTCGTATCGAGAAGTTAGTACTGGGTTGGCCTTTGGCAAAAAAAATATTATTTTCACCACGACTTTATGGCATGTTGCCCCAAACTGGGTCATCACTAGTATGTGGACAAGGTGGATTTAAACCCGCTGTTGCCGCATCAAGATCAGGCACGTACTCATCAGCAAATTATTTTGACGGGGTAGGACTTTCCCCAGATAATGTTATTTTCGCCAAAATATCAATAACCGCAAGTGAAACTATCTAATAAGGTTTTACTGTTGATAAATTGTTTATTATAATATGATGTTTACAGTACCTTGTTCACCATATTGTAAGGTGTATTGTATAGTAGGTACCTAACCTAACAACACCTTAAAAATGGGCCATTGGACTACAACCACATAACTTACCCTTTTTAATATTTCAGGCGCCTCCAAAACTTACTGACCTCCATCGGGCTCTTCGCCAAACTGGTCGCCTCTTTCATGGTGGCTGCCTACGAGGGTTGGGTCAGAAATCAACAGGCTGTGGTCACAAAGTTCAGAGAGAGGTCTCTGCTACCTTCCAGTCTTTTCCTATTTTTAACTGCTCTATCAGGTAAATCAAAAATATTCATTTACTTAGGATATGGTCGAAGTACAATATTATTATTATTGGAATCGGCTGACGTAAGCTGAACAGCCGAACAGACCCTTAGAACAGTCATAAGTTCACTTCACTAGTCTGTGAGTTTAGTATAGGATTAGTTTAGCCATACCAAGTTGAATCCAGCGGACCAGAGCAGGTTCAAAGATGCAGATAACTTGGTCGTGTGCACAGTGCCGGTAGGGAAACATGGTAGGACTTGTCCTGGTCACCTCCGAACTAATCGTGTGACTTCACTGTGTTTCCCAAGTGGTTCGGAATCCACTATAATCAGGAGGGCCACTGCCCTATGGGCCCACACCGTGGCCTGGGACTGTGTCCAACCATTCTACTACTACTTAGTTTTGTTCACTAACATAGCCAACTTCTCCAAGCACAGTGATCCTCTGTTCGAAGTATGTCCGGTAAATCAAATAATCAACTTAGTGTCAATTTATTTTCTAAATCGCCACCGCCTATCACAATACGAACCATTTTTGCTGTCCTTCATCTAATAGACTTCTAACTAATTCAAAATAAGCCATCGGCACGCAGATTGTGCAAGCACAGTACTTCCTAATGGAATCTCTTGACAAAGCGAACCATCTGAACGCTGTCAACTGTGCATCTAGCTGCTGCTATGGTCGATGGTCCTAATCAGTAATGGCCGTGTAAATGATAGAAACCTGTCAAAACAATCTGGAAGAATATGCAAACACCGGCAGGTTTGATAGGTGTTGGTAAGATGAATGTTGAGGGGCTACGGTACGGGGACAAATGAGACCCAGTCAGTCGGGAGCGAACCAAAAACAGGACTACGACCAGAGGTCATCAGTCTCAAAGTAGCTACCTGAACGGAGAGAAGGTGAAACCGAAGGTGTAGCCTGATGATGGGAGTAGCACCCACTCCCGAAGCATCGCGTCGCCCCTTCCTCTGATAATGGGGTCCGCCCTAACTGTTCGATGACTATGAGGCCCATCCCTCTAATGACTATTAACACAGCAGGCAATGTAAGCACAACTAACCCTTATTTAAATAGGATTATATACCATTGCCATTAACCTTTACAAACAGAGGTGTAACCGAGCTGATTCCTTCCAACAGACAGAGCTGTCGACGTCTCTTTTTGTCTGATATATTTTCAACGGACAACACTGTTTGGCAAATAAAGAAGGAATATGATTTACAAGATAGGACGTAATAGAAATAGACTGATGTGATGCAATATCGCACCCCTCGACAGTCTAACCCCCCCCCCCCTCTTTTCTTCAGTTCTCTCAAGCAGACCTCATTGTGAAACCCTCCCCTTCCCCTAACTCTGTCATCTACAAGGCCCCGGCTGTAGCTCTAATGTTTATTACTCTTCATCACACCTTGTCAACTTCTTAAATATAAAATACAATGATTTTCATATACACGAGACATTTTTACATCTGTTGCCTCTGCTAAAATGGGGCTTATGCAACAGTGCTACAGCAGTTTATTGTTCACTGAAGTATAGCCTTACTCCCCACAGCAACTTATTCCTTAAGTTTCTTTCGGAATGATCAATTTGTTCTGATTGCTGTTTTATTGTACGAGCACGAGTTACCGAGTTTATAAGGCGGCTATGGAAATGGACTCATCCCACCGTAAATTGGTCTCATTCTAATAAAGTTCTATAAGCCGTCACTCACGTAGGCTCAATGGAAACTTCTTAGTTGTTACGGTGCCCATTCCATTGACCGGCTAGGGCTATTTCCAACAACGGTGACGTGGTAGCAGACATTCAAGACTTAGGTGGCGTTTCCACCGACCTCGCATTGCAGAATCGACGGAAACGTTTATTTTCCTCTATGCCATAGTTAAAATTGATCAATGATCATACAGTAAAATCACAAACAAACTAAAATTAAAAAATGGCGTCATGGGATATGTTAAGTACAAACATTTTAATAGATTTCTATAAAAAGAAAAATTCTAATTTCCGTCAATGTCATTTGCATTCTGCAATGCGAGATCGGTGGAAACGCAACCTAAGTCTTGAATGTCTGCTACCACGTCAATGATTTTGGAAATAGCCCTAGCCGGTCAATGGAATGGGCGCCTACGCTAAACTTCACGTATCGCCAACTTGGAATCTGTTCGCCTACAGGATGATTTATCGGGCTTCTTAAGAAGTGTATTCCACTTATCAGTTTTTCTTCATTTGTGCATTAAAAATTGATGAGATTTTTTTGTTTAAAGGAGTCTATTATGTAGGTACTTAACTTATCTATTATAAATTAAGTTATAATATGGTAGAGACTTATTATTGATGTCTCTACGGCGGCGCTAGAAATTTTAAGGCGGGGGGGGGGGCGCTATGGGGGCCATGACTTCTATCTGGGGGGGCCAGCCGCGGATCTACGGGGGGGGGGGGGCTATGGGGCTATAGCCTAGATTAAACTATAGCCTAGATTAAACTGTACTTTTCACTATACAACTACAAAATTCATTACCTCTACTACCAATCAACAGATAAAAATCATAAATATACTGCTGTAAGTTTTGAAGTTTTAATAATTTGGCGCCAATTGAACTAACGTAACCTAATTCATTAATTATATTCAGAGACGGACGGAGCGCTCGGCACTACGCGCGTTACTGCACTCAAAATGCGTAAAACCCCACTATATTTCTGCCTTATTTTTCAAAAATGTTCTACCGGGGGAAACCCCCGAGCACCCCTAGTTCACAAATATATATTAATTTCCTGTAATATATAAAAACCATATTGCTCTGAAAATGCGTAAAACCCCGATATTTCAGCCCTATTTTTCAAAAAATTTCACCCGGGGGTAACCTCATATCCTCCGAACCCTCTGTACACTAAGGTCATTAATTTAAAAGCTGTGTACGTCCATGAAAACGGCTTTCCCCATTTTATATACTTTTATGAAAATGGGAGGAGGGGCGCCAAATTATACACCGCCCCCTTCGAATGCCTATCGTAACGCCACTGAAAATTGTCTCCCCCTTTTATGAGGTCTGGGACCGCCTCTGATTAAATTGGCCATTTTGTGCAATTCATCTTTTTTATTCGTATTTAATCTTAGCCCCCTCCTTGGTCTCATTCTAGATCCGCGCCTGTGGGGGGCCAATGAAAAAACAAAGCATTTTTATTGGGAGTAGGTATAATGATAGTAAGTAACTTGGAACCAGTTTTAATTCTGACGTTTTTGAATTGCAAATATTCTGCTCGAATTGAAAATGAAAATGTATATAAAATATCTCAAAAGTGGGGGGGGGGGAACTTTCAGGGGGGCCAAGGCCCCACCAGGCAACCCCGTAGCGCCGCCACTGTCACTCTACCATATTATAACTTAATTTATAATAGATAAGTTAAGTATCTACGTAATAGTCTCCTTAAAACAAACATCTCATCAATTTTTAATGCACAAATAATGATGAAAGACTGACAAGTGGAATAGCCGCCTACTTGTTAGTATTACCGGGTGATGAAAACTAACTATTTTTAGAATTCAAAGTGCTATTCTCAAATTGCTCTGTTTAAATTTTTAACCTCAGGAATAAATAAACTTGGTGCTCGGTCGGCTGGGAGGCTAATTTTGGGGAAATATGACTGATGAAATCTACTCACAAGCTCCGACTTAAGGTTCACAGGTTTTAGCATTTAAATTGTATTGTATTTTTGATAAATAAATAAGGACTTTTTATTGTTTCTATTACTAAGCCAACCTAGTGGAGCTGGGGCTATAAAGCCCTCTCTTACACTCAACTAGGAAGGCCCGGGACCGCCTGCTTTACATGCCCTCCGAAGCATGGCCAGAAAATGAAGCAAGTGTGGGACTCGAGCCAACAACCTTTCGGGTGAAAGTCAAAGTCCTTACCACAACGCTACATGTCTTGACCTATTTACTGTATACACAAGTTATATCTTTCTCTCTACCTGAAATAAGCCGGCCGCCATACCAAGTTGAATCCAGCGGACCAGAGCAGGTTCAAAGCTGCAGATAACTTGGTCGTGTGCACAGTGCCGGTGGGGAAACATGGTAGGACTTGTCCTGGTCACCTCCGAACTAATCGTGTGACTTCACTGTGTTTCCCAAGTGGTTCGGAATCCACTATAATCAGGAGGTCCACTGTCCTATGGGCTGGCATAGGACAGTCAAGTCGGGGTCGCTCTATGGGCCCAAATATGAGGCCTAAGTCGTTATTAACCCGACGAACGCTACTACTACTACTACTACTACTACCTGAAATAAACTTATTGTATACCCATAGGCGCACTGGTCTTCTGTGAGCATTTACAATGGCAAACATATGGGCCATGAAAAAACAATAAACAGGACCCAACAATAAACTCACGAATGATCTACCAAAGGAACTTTAAGGATCCCGAAAACTATGAATAAATCTTGATTATTCAGTAATACACAACATTGAAATTATTTTATTTTAAAAAATCAGAAAATATTAGTAATATTAATAAATGATTAAGCCTTCTTTAGCAGCACTGTATGAGTCTTTTGTCCCAAATAAGCGCTAGCTTGGGGATGCGGGTTGGTATTATTATCTATTGTATTTTTGTAATATATGCTCCTTGTCCAGGGAATACTGGACAAGGAAAAGAAAAAAAAATCATAATTCGGCGTGGGTGAAATTTAAAACTCCCACAAACAGCTAATACCCAACATTTTTATGATTTCAGAATACATAACATATCCTCAAAGCAAATCATTCCGGCTTCCTACTCCCGTAATCAGCTGGTTCCCCTCAGTGAAACAACAGGACACATCTACATCAGAAGTGTCTGCACGTCCCGAACCGGAACCCGAAAAAAGTGTCCATCTAGAGGTCCTCTACGACCCTTCCCCAGCTGAACCCATCCGTGCAGACGTCATCTTCATCCACGGGCTACACGGGTCCATTGTTCACACATGGAAACAAGGCCTCTGGCACTACCGGAAGGAGGTCCGGAACGAAACTCTGCCCCACAACGTCCCAGACCCAACTGCGTGGAAAGCGAGTAGTGATACTAGTGATAGTGAAGTGACAAGGCAGCCTAGAACTTCCAGGCATAGTGAGAGTAGTGTAGTGATTGGTGAAGGTGAAGAAGATCATGATAAGGTGCTCGAGGATATTACAGACATGATTAACACCTTCGACGACAAGATTCAGGCTCGCGACGCGGCGTGCCCGGGTGACGGCCAAGAGCCGTATTCCCCCTGCTGGCCCAAGGATTGGTTGCCGAAGGATTGCCCGGGGGTTCGGGTGATTGCTCTGAATTACACGACGGATCCGTTTCTATGGAGACCTGCGTGGATTTCTAAAAGAATTAGGTTTGCATTATTTTTCTATTTGTATATTATTTGGAAAGTTCATTGACGGTTAGCACTGCTTACAGTAAGTTACAGTCAGGGGCGGCCTTAGTCACTGCGAGGCTCCGGGTGACAGGTCATTGTAAGGCCCTTTGTCAAGACTCGACGACAGAAATTAAACACGGGGATTCCCCGAGCGACAGAGGAGCAGACGACTCCGGAGCTTTACCCGTGGCGAACGATAGGTTTTCGTAGGGGGAGGGGGGTGTATAATTCGGCTTTGTAACTTACAATAATACACCAGCAGCTTGCCCCTTATCAGCCGGGGAATAAGCAAATTTTTCAGATATTTACTTTAAAAAATTCCCCGGGGAGACCCCGGTCCCCCTGTTTCCAATTTTTTTTAAATAAAGTTATCGCCTGCAAGATCAAATTTTTTTGCCGACAAACTACTTCAAGCCTATCTTTTAAAAAAACCTTCTTTATAAAACAAATATATATAACTTATATAAAATAATATTACTTATATATAACTTATATAAAACAAATCTTTAATAACATGCTTAGTTAGTTTAAAAGGCCAACTGCCTTACCATGTTGATTCCATTAGAGCAGAGCATGTTTCAAACTGCGGCAACTTGGTAGTGTGCACAGCGTTGGCAGGGGAACCTGGTGGGACATGATGACGCGCTTAGGCAGTCGAGTCCTGGTCACCTCCGATTTAATCGTGTGACTTTACCATGTTCCCCAAGTGGTTCGGAATCCACTATAATCAGGAGGTCCACCCTGTTAGTCAACTTCCCTTTCCCCGAGGGCAAAGAGTCTGCCCTTAGGGTGCCTCAAGTTAACAAACAGACTCACTCCACCCGCTAGGCTGACAGGGTTGCTTAAAGCAGAAATGTTGAAAGCAGACGTTAGAAACAACAACAACAGTTTAAAAAAACGAAAAGTATGAAATTTCGGGCTGCCAATTTCCTACTCTTAACCATTTTCATAGAGATTATAGGGCCCGTTAACTAATTATCATTGGAAATGTCAACATTGACGGTTCTTTACCTTGGGCAGTGTTGAATAATACATCGATATCGGTTGGCCTTTGGCATGGTATACAATACAACAGTTGCACCCGTGACTTATCAGTTAGCTTGATTTATTGTTGTAAACTGTGCCAAACCGATTAAGAGACAATAGGGGGAAAAGCCTTGCATGTGTACAAAATAGAATATCTCATGAAATACTGATCCTAGAATAAAATTAGAGGATTGAGAAAAAACTAGAATTGGCGGGATTCGAACCTTCGAGCTTTCGGCTATTAACTTATGAACATCTGCTGTAGTCTACCTCTTGCCGTATGTTTCCTTTTGTTGTTTTTTTTTTATTAATTTCTGTCACAGAGCTCTTTTTTTTAAATTAAATGCAAACCAAAATTCATAAATGCAAAACAACAACATAAATGGCCGTTTGGCGTTTTCGACTCCCCAAGCTCAGTTTACCTAACCAAGTAGTTGGGTAAAGTGTGGGAATGTTTTGAAATACGTTTCCTTATGGCATTATTTTTCTACGTAGACAAACTGGAGTTCTATTTCTACTTTCCCTTAGGGTAAACCAAACACAGTGAATACCCCTATTGTAAAATCTTAGAAACTGTACAACAGCCGCATTGTAAAAGAAATCAAATATTCCAGTAAGTTGGCCTTCGATCAATTCATCCTCTCACCTACACCTAATTAACTTTCATTATGAAGTACATGTGAAATGCCAGCCAAACACAACTTACAATATGTATAGGCCTATATAGATTATTTTCAATTTCCTATTCCTATAGTCATGGATATGCAACATTTTCATAGGCGGGGTTTCCACATACGTCAATGGTCAATGAGAAATATGGTTTTGACGTGGTAGCAGACATTTTTAGTATGTCTTTAATGTCTGCTAAAACGTAAATTTCATATTTCTCATTGACCATTGACGTATGTGGAAACCCCGCCATAGCAACTAAATTCAGCTTATATAGGACATTATTTTATTTCTTTTTTGCAGAACGTCTTTGACGGAAAGAAGTCAAGAAATGATTGATCATCTGCTGGCCGTTGGGGTAGGCCAAAATCCGATTATTTGGGTTGGCCATTCAAAAGGCGGCCTCTTCGCGAAGCAAATGCTAGTTGACGGTATGTATATAAGCCTAGTACACACTCACGATTCTCGCAGTCGCAATAGCCGTAGCCATATATTAAGATTGGAAGCGGCGTGAAGGCGACCGAACGAAAGTGCACGGTTTTTCCCTAAACACCCCACATCATAGAAATCTTCTTAAGTACATTCGCATGGGCTTGCACTAACTATTCACCTACAATCAAGGCCAGGGGGTTCATCGGTTTTTGGAAGGAAAAATCAAAACTACTATGTAATATCCAATGAAATTTCCGACCCCCCCCCCCCCCCCGAAAGAAAATCCTAGCTACGGCCTTGCCTACAATGGAAAAGACGACGGCAAATCCCAACTGCGAAAATGGTCCGTGTGTATTGGCATATGACTAATTTTTTAAACCATTTTTTAAACCATGGAACCACAGTGCTTTTCGTCGGTACTCGACTTGCAGCAGCCGGCAATCAAACCAATCTGAAAACAGTGTTCATCCAATATGTTCGATGGCCTCAATGACCGTGTACCGGTGCATGACAGATGAGGAGCTGGGTTACAAACGTGGCCAACTCCATTTTTTCACAAAATGGGGTTTTGATCCGACCTTGCAGAAAATTTTAATGTCCACCTGCACGTTGTAAAATAAAGTGACAGAAGCAGCCACATTGCGCACAGAAGCGCTGAGAAGTCTAAGGTTAGCTATAAACTTAATGCAATTTTCAACAGAAAATCCGCTCTCCTGAAAAATTCTACAACCTGGAGTTGGCCATATTTGTAAAAAGCCTCCTCAGATATTACCAGTAGCCTGTCAGACTTGTCACACTTGCTGGTCTGATGGGATTTGGTAGTTGTGTGGGGCGGTTGCTGGTGACAGCCCATATATTGTGGATAACGATCTGGACTTCGTAAAGGAAGTCACATTCCTTAACTTATTCATCTCTGTCCAATTAGAAATAATTATTCAAGGGAGAGGCTGAAGCCAAGTAGTCCAGAATCCACAATTATCAAAGGGACCCCTCCTGCATAGCATAGCAAGTTCAAACGCAAAGGCTTGCCGGTATGTAGGCCAAAAGTCAGAAAATCTTAAGAGAACCTACGTAGAAAATGAGCACCCCAAAATGTGCTGTTTTTATTGACTTTTTATGTATTTATTTAACAAAGCAAGTGATTAAAGATTTGGCCCATGGAAGTAGTAGAAGGCTATACTTCATGCATCATTTAATCATAACAACATCATCGGCCTGTGAGGACCTCTCGCCTGTCGTACCAAACCCCTTCAAAGCGCGCGATTCTCCGCCAACTCCTTCCATGCGTCGAAATGGATGCTGCAGGCTCTCAGATCCTCAAAGAGCTGGTCCGACCATCTCTTCCTAGGTCGCCCCTGTGGTCGGTTGCTTGCTGGTTGGACTTGCCACACCCTAGTCGCGGCCCTGGTCGGGGGCATCCTTGAAAGGTGACCGGTCCATTAAAGTCTTCGTGCTCTTTGTTCCTCATCATATAATAGGAAATATATTACATTTTTTGTACCTTGGTTCTTTCATAAATACCAGACAAGACTAAAATTTCGCGTATTCTGGGATTTTTGGAAGAACTACAGAGCCATAAAAAGTGAAAATACCCGATTATATGATGCACGACGTATAGTCTTCTACAAATTAGATGAGCCAATTTTTTTTGAACTTGTTGAGTTAATTAAATAAACAATGAAAAGTAGTTAATTTTGTGGTGCATATCCTCTTAATTAATAGTCGTATTCTTTGAATTTTCAGCTAGCCGCACTGAAGACACCCGGTTGCAGCAGTTCCTACAACAGACCCGGGGCATTATGTTCTACAGCGTTCCTCATAGGGGATCATCCCTCGCATATATGAACCTTCCTTTATTGCGCCAGTCAGTAGAATTAACTGAAGTCAAGTTAGGTAAGTAACACAGACACTGGTAGGTTGACCCAACATTCAGCAACTCATGCATCTACAGAATATTGCCATGTTGCGTATATTTTTGAAAAATGCGCTGCTACCATCCCCTCTGTGGGTATTGGTGAGTGAATACGAGTAGTCGTAAACGTGATGATGCAATCAGTCAGTCAATCTCTCTCATACATTAATAATTTCCTTGATGCTTGTGCTTGTTACTATATCTTTCGCACAACTGGTTACCATTTTTGTGTTTATCTAGCCTACCTGTGTCATAAGTCATAACCTTGTCTAATCGCACAGTTGCGTACCTGGACATCCCCCTCCCAAATAAATAAGAACCGGTCCGAGTTTACTTGAACATGCTTTCCAATTTAACAAGTAGTAGCTAGAGAAAATGAGTAATTTCACGGTACCGGCAAATAATTTTCCTATAGTTAAATTTCTGGCATCTCGGGGGGGGGGGGGGGGTTGTCCACCTGACGTCACTGGAGGTGAGATAAATTCTAGATAGGTCAGACAGACCAACACATTACCACACAGCAATAATGGCAGGACACGCAATCCATTTGACCGTGAATTTTCTATCATTTTTTCAAAAACATTTTTTTTGCACAAAACCAAATAGTTTTTTGGGAATGCAACCTGCCCGGTTTCGTTACTCAATTTAACACCTAAAACATGCCTGAAGGTAGAAATCATCGATGGAAAGGTTTCACAGAAAAATAATTTTTTCATTAAAATTTAGTTATTTTTATTTTTTTACCCCCAGAAGCAAACTATCAAGGGGCAACTGGGGCAAGCGACCCCCCGCATTTTATCAACATTAATAACGACTACAATATATATGTGAATTTAAAAGAAATAATTTTTTTAGACGTTTTTTATGAGTTTCTTTAAAATAAAACCCCCCCAAATTGAGTTAGCCCAAAATAAAAATAAATGGTTCCGAGGTATGATTTTTGTGAGCCTACATGCCGAATTTCATCAAAATCGACAGAGTAGTTTGCCCGGAAATCGACACACAGACAGACAGACATACATACATACAGGCAGACAGACAGACATTTCCTAAAAACCACTTTTCTGGGTTCCTGGGACCTCAAAACGTGTAAATCCGTTGAAATCTCGGAATCGAAAATTTCGACCATCACAAATAAGCTTTCCTTATACTACGTATAAATTGGAAAGCAATAAAGCTAGCAAGCTTTATTTGATAATACGCCACTGCCCCATAGGACGAAATTATCATTTCGAGAGGGCCACCAAAAATGCCCTCATTGATGTGCGATAGCAGTAGCGTATTATAGGCTATAAAAAAAAATTTGGGGGGGGGCGCAAGACCGGTGCACCTCCACCTCGTAGGCTCCCCTTTATATACGCCACTGTGCGATAGGACAAGGTTATGACACAGGTAGGCTTCTTCTCGAGTTGCAATCTAGGGATTTGTTTACAGCGAATTTTGTATTCTTCACCTCCACTCTTGTCTGTTTTGTGCGGTCCTTTTCAGTCCTTTTTAGGTGTCGCACCTTAGGTCCTTCATGACTTCCTCTAGGTACTCCCGTAGGCTAGATCCCGGCTATATACCGGTGGACTTTTTCCTAATTATTGTGTTTTTCTTCGTGTTTATGTTTGAGTGTATGGTATAGATTTCATAATAATGTGTGTGGTGTGATGGTGTGTTGGACCTATTACAACAGGTCGACGGAAGTCCTGCTCAGAACTCAGCTTTGCTGGTCAGAAATGGAAGATCCACTCCTGCCGTACTTACTTAACGTGTCGGGGCCTAGGACACGTTGATGCCCTTGTCGTTGACGTCCAAAAGATCCCTCTGGGACACGGCTTCTCTCAGCCTCGGACAGACCAGAAGGTGTCCGTCGTCCTGGACTTGTCCGCACTCGCAAGTTGAGACCCCCGCCAGTCCCCGCCTACACAAGTTCGCACGGCATCTTGTGACCCCCGTTCTTAGTCTATTCAGGCTCCGCCATGTAGGGTACGACAGTTGGGCTCCGGGCGCCATTTTTTCTTGAATGTTTGGTGTTAGGTTCTTCCACCGGTCGGTTCGATTTGCGCTGTGTCGTACGGCTGAAGAAATTTTTTCTGGACTTCAGGCGGTTGTACCCAGCTGACTGTCCATGAAGTGGGTGCCGGGGGTCATCCTCTGCTTTGGTCCTGCCCTAGATAGGCTATATTGTCCTAAACATTGACGATTTTACTTTATACTTTCTTGTCAATTACTTGTATTGTATAATTTAACAGAAATATATATGTATTTATTTATTGGTTTCTTCAGTATCGTATAGTAATTTTATTCTGAAATTCAGAGGTGCAAAGGAAGGCCTGAGGCAAATTTTAAGGCACGCTACGCCACTGTTAGATAGTGCCAATTGCTGTATCGCGAACGCACAATATGAATATCAGGCTACACTATTCTCTACCGTTATTGCTTGTTTCAGATTGTCAAGAAGTGTTATCACTGCACAAAGAATTTTTGAGTTTAATAGAAGAAAAGCAACTTTCGGTGGACATTTTCAGCTTCGTGGAGACCATTCTAACATTTATGTTTGTCACAAATGTCAGAGTCGTTTCAGTGGAATCTGCAGGTAAGGTTATTTTCAAGGGTAGTACCCACTTAGTATGAGTAATCGTTCCTGCAGGTAAATGATACCCACAGGTAAGCTTGAGCCTTGAGTTCTACCGACTATCGAAAGTTACAATAACTTCTGCTTCTGAAAATGCCGGCTATACAGTATACCTACTATTTTTACATTTTTATTTCAAATTAAGTGTCTTCACAGATAAATAAATAAATAAGGACTTTTTGTTCTATTACTAAGCCAACCTAGCGGAGTTAGGGCTATAAAGCCCTCTCCTACACTCAACTATAGGAAGGCCCGGGACCGCCTGCTTTACATGCTCCCCGAAGCATGGCCAGAAAATGTAGGAAGTGTAGGACTCGAACCAACAACTTTTCGGGTGAAAGTCAGAGTACGTAGCACTACACTACATGTCTTGACAGATGTTAGTACCCAACGGTTTTTAACTTCCTACTTTTCTCTAATGTAAGAGCTTGCTGAAATTGCTTATAGTATGCTCTACATTGCATTCTTCTTGTGAATTTCAGATCTCGGGTTTGGCGCATTCCAAGGTATTAATATCGACCATCGAGAAATTTGCAAACCATTAAACAGGTTGGTATTTAAATAAAAATTTAAAATAAATTACAATAGGTACCATTAAATAATATATATATTATAGTACATCATATCCTGCAATTTTTAAGTTTGTAATAGTGTACTATAATGTGTTAGATGAACTAAACAAAATTTTATCTTTCTAAGCTATTCCACTTGTCAATATTCCGTCATTTGTGAATCATTATTAATTGATTAAATGTTTGTCTTAATGAGACTATTATGTAGATACTTACCTTAGCATATCTATTATAAATTAAGTTATAATATGGTATATACTTATTAGGCTATTGATACATAAATGACGGAATATTGACAAGTGCAATAGCCGCCTTACTGTGACTGGGTGGAATTTGCTACCAGCAAAAAATATTGCGCAGCTTAGGAAACTTAAAATTATTGAAAAAATAGGACGCAACTGATCTACAATAAAATTATATATTATATTTTATTATTTATTTTTTATTTTATTTTGGATCAGTTGCGTCTTATTTTTTCAATAATTTTAAGCATAATGAAGTTCCACGGTTTCACTTTGGAGAATCGCACTATAATTAGCTTATAGGAAATGCGAGATTTACTAAAAAAAAAAAATTGAAAACGAACAATGCAGCAGGGCACAGAGTGAATAAAACGAGTAAAAGGTTATCTTGAGTTCCATGTAAGAGATATGGGATATTTAAATCACAAATCGCCATAATAGGGCTGCAGTTGAATACCTATCATAATTTTTGCAAAAATTCACACAATGTCTAAAAACTGGTCATAAAAATTTCAAAATTGAACCATTTTTCTCTTTTTACAGAAACTGCTTCCTGTACAAAGAACTGGTCAACTTGATAAACAAGTTAGTATAGTCTAGAAGAATAAAACGGGGCTTGCCATACCTGCCAAAGATGTTCTTTCGGCTCCGTTCCTCTTCTACTTCCATTCATCAAGTATTCTTCCAGTTCCCGCCATATTTATATATATATATAGTTTTTTAATGATAATATTAATAATTTAAAGCAATAACCAATAATAATCATAAGGTTTATCATGTCGGCTATGGTGCGTTAGGATCTTTGATTGAATACGAATGTAAGATGATAAGTCAGAGGCAACCCCTAAGTAAGGCAACGCAAACAATTTACTTTAAGACTGGTGGGTCGTATTAATATTTTTTGTAGGGCTTGTTATGGACGTAGGTCTTGTGCCTACTTGGACCTTGCTATTGCTAATTTCCAGCGTTATTGGTATTGTTTACGTATGAATTTTGGCTGCTGGCAAAGTGGCCACGTCTTCGAAACCTCGATGTCAACTCACGCCAGCTACAAGCGACAATGTACAAGCTGACACATGCTTACTATAGACTATAGAGTACAGACACAACGTAACTGGTATATAAGCTTAACTTAAAAAAAATTCGAGTACCAGCAGCCTGATCGAGGCGATTATAATACCGGGGTTAAATAAATACCCTAGGATTATAACTGTAAACAAACAAATTTTGAATAGCACTTTCCATTATAAAATTATCTTGTTTACATTTTTATTACCAGGGGATTAAATAAATACCGGTATTATAATCGCCTCGATCAGGCTGCTGTCAGTGGATCATAAATAACGGCAATTTCCTGTTTAATGCCTTTTACTCAACGCACGCTGTATAATCTTAACAAACTATAGCCTATAACATTTTACTCGTATTCAATATTACTCAATAATTATTATTATTCTCTATTAGCATTCACAAAAGAAAATTATACTTATCGCAAAGAATTGTCATTAATATATATCTTTAAATGGATGAAAAGATGCAGCAAAGCAAACAATTTCATACGGAATAATATGGAACTAACAGATAACTATTGAATTATGTATATAGGTCTAGTTCTAATGTATACTAGGCTGTATTGACTGAATAAGAAGGACTTATTGTATTGTATGCGGGTATTCTGTAACTTTCAAGTTTTACAATCTGTTAGTTCGAGTGAGTTTATAAACCTTAATAAAATAAAAAAATGTGGTCTGAACTTTAAATTTGCTTGAAAACAGGTAGTGTATTAATTGTTCGACTAGATTTTAAGTGGGGTACTGGACACCCAGCTTAAGTGCACTATCTTGATTATCTTGACTAGGTCAGTTGATATAAATCTTAAAAATTTCTTATATTTAGGGTGCTTTTGAAGGCCCTAGGGAAGTTTACAATATATAGACTAACTATCAAATACGAACTTGCGTACAACCATTCCTGTACCTTATTATTGTTCCCGAAATTTGTTTGGTTGCATTGTGTGGAGAGCTTGAGTATATAGGCGGAGGTGCAAAAATTATTTAGCAGAGTACTCAGGCTACTTGTAATAATATTCATAATTTCACTTTTTTTAAACATTTTTTTCTATATAATATAATAATCTTCAGTAAACCCTATTTCGGTGTGCAACGTGCATGTCTAAACCCAGCCAGCAATATAAAAATGGTAACAACGATTTTTGACTTATACAGCGCATGCAATTACGCAGCGGAAAGTTGTTTTCCTAGTCTAAGCGGGTGGATCTCGCCACTAGTCCAATACAGTCAAAATCTATCTATTGAGATGGCATGGGACCTAAGGTCATGTGGGTAGAACATACAGCACCTGCATTCATCTATTGTCTATGCCTGCATTCTGTTGTCAGTCCTGCGTGTTGGATAATTCAATTGTTTTTCATTTTATAGTTTTTTTATGTTACAATCCTACAACCTGAAAACATCGCGGGGCTGTAGACTGCTGGGCCTGCGCAAGCTAAGCACCGAGTTTTGACCAGGTCCAGGTATCCGTTCTGCTATGCTGCAATGTTTAAGACTTCGATATTTTTTACATTGGTACATGTCTCTGATAGTTGGCTTATGGTTAACGAGACCCCCATAATGGATATTATAGCTCCTGTCTTCCAGTTGATATATTTCAATGTCTGCAAACGTTTCCTTTGCCATTTTCCCATTCGTTTGCCCCCCATCGGAAATACTTAGCTTATGACTAGGCGCCATATTCTATTTTATTATGGCTTGCTCTCCCTAGCCCCAGTTCTTCGCTACCATTGATGACAGCAAGTTGGTATATGACTGTTACGCCATCATACCCTTTACCGGACATTTTTCGTATGCACACTAAAAACCTACTCGTACTAGTAGCTTAGTGCTATCCATTTCACTCAGAAGTCATTCGCGCCAAGTAGCCTACACAGTTGTTTAAGATATTCTTCATGTGCCAAAATATATAATATTATTGAAAAACTAAACTCATTGCTTCATTAAGAGACAAACGGAGGGAAGAAAAGCTTTATAAGTGTAAAAACCAAATATCCCATGAAATATCAATAATTGTAGAGTTTCCAAAAATATCAAGACAAAGTAAACAAGACATTTTTCTCAACATTTTAATACATGGCGTGTATCGAAATGAAGCAGTTCTGCCAAATTAACGAATATTTTTGAATCCTCTACGATCGTTATTTCCTGTAAAAATCGACCTTGTTTTCAAAACGCGTAGTGGAGCTGCTCCGATTTGATCTTAAGGATGCATTCATATATTATATCTCTTATATATACTGTAAGGGGCTGTCCATTAATCACGTGAGGTTCGAAAGGGGTTGGGGAGGGGTTCGGCAAAAATCACGAAATATCACAAGGGGGGAGGGGGTATAGTGAGATATCATGAGTATTTATTTTTTGGTCAAACGCGTGATTTCTAAACCGAAAAGCGGTGTGTAGTGTGACCTTGACTCGCCGATGCCAGGCAACGAACGAAGTCCTCACTCATTTTTATCATGGTCCTTAATTTTCTATAATACAATTAAATTATACTTTATATGTAGCTGTATTTAAAAATAATATTATAAAATTTTTAAGAATCTTTGTAGGTTCTAATAATACATGTGATTTGTGGTAGGGGGTAGTCTTAAACCTCACCACGGGGGAGGGAGGGGTTAAAAAAACATCACGTCATTAATGGACTGCCCCTAAGTATAAATACTGTACTTGTCAGATATGCTGAAAGCTGTCATGGCAATACAGTTAAGCTATAGTATGATAACAGTTGTTTTAAAACCTACTCTTCAATTTTATCAAGCTATTACTTACCAAGTAGGTGTAGCCTATTTTTAGTGCCTACATTTTGTTACGGTTTTACTGTATTATTAAAGTCATATTAAGACGAATCTGAGATTATTTTATTTATGCATGAAACACCGCCTGAGTTAGGCTAATGCTTGTTTACAAATATCTATTTCGTATGTAGGAACTTAGGAAGTTTTCAAAGTTAGCACGATAATAATATGACACACTCGTATAACTTTCAATTGTCAGACTAGAGATTAAGAGTGTACAGCCCGTAGGAAATTGGCAGCCCGAAATTTGATACTTTTAATTTTTTATTTAAATAACTAAACAAGGTATTAAAGATTTGCCTCATTTAAGTTGTAGAAGACTACTTCATGCATCATATAATAAGGTATTTTTAGTTTTCGAAATTGTAGTTTTTTTATAAAATCTATTATATACGTGAAAAGTTATTGTTGATAAAATATTATCATGTTTATGTAAATACTACAATTTCGAAAACTAAAAATATATCTTATTATATGATGCATGAAGTAGTCTTCTACAACTTAAATGAGCCAAATCTTTAATAACATGGTTAGTTAATTAAATAACAAGTATTAAATTTCGGGCTGCCACTTTCCTACGGGCTGTACACTCTTAACAGACTCATTACATACGTCATAAGGACAGGTCCCCTAAGAAGATTGAATTCTAGGTCAAATGACGCCAATTTCACGTGGGGCTATAATTTTTGCTGAGCTCGGTCGGGCAGTCATTTTTAAATACATCGGTTATACAGAAGATACTGTACGATATATCGTTAAGCCTGTATAATTAGCAAGTTATTCCTAATACTAGCTTCGATATTTTTGTGGATTACATATTTGAATTAATGAAAATAACATTTTTCTGTATTTTTGGAAATAAATTAACAGCAAAATAAATTAATCAATAGGGGTCTTCACAGTGTTCGAGTTATCGAGTTAGGTGTGCTATCCAAGTTAACACACAATCGTGAGTGGGCTTCGGGAGTGAGTTATCATGTTATATCGAATATATTTAACAAGGTAAACAACGTGGTAGTAGTGAGACGTTCGTGGCACGGGCTTAAAGAAAGTGGCAGAACTCTATTCTAGTGCCACATTTGTTTATATTTTTTGTTCATTTTGGTTATTATAATTTTGAGTATTTACGGTAAATGCTTGTGATAATAGATTATGCAAATAAATTTAAATACTACAAAATTTTAAACGCGTGTTTCAAATCAATCAACAAAAGCAATGATGGCGGCGGTCAAACCTGAGCCATCGATCGCAGCGCAAGCTAAATAGCACGTTAACCAACTTGTAAGTGCGTTTAGGATAGCATGCTGGTTAGCTTGGTCATCGGTGTGTTAACTTAACTTGATATAACACACTTAACTAGGTATAACTCGATAACACGAACACTGTGAAGACCCCCAATATCTGAAAACTCACCGCAGTGGAAACAATAATCAGCTATTGTAGTACGGCACATCGCATAAAGTAATGAAAAGTATTGAGCCGGCGGCTCGTAGCTAATCTTCGTTGCAGCTGTTCTTCTGAATGAGGGAAGGCAGTGGCAAAGTCTGAATGCTCGATCTCTTGTAAGTAACCTGCCAGAAATGAAAAGAAGTTGTATGTACACTCAAAGTTAGACTTTTGGGATATTCCTCTGTACAAACCTCTCTTCTAATGTGTTAGCAAATTATTATAAATTTGGTCTATTCAAATTGTAGAAGACTATTTCATGCAGCATATTATAGGGTATGTTTAATTTTTTTGTGGTATAGTTTATCCATGAACTTTGCTGATGGAAATGTTGGTCCCCAGTAACTTTCACTGCTATGACTAAAATTAAAAACACCCTAAAATATTATATACGATATAGTCTTCCACAACTTGAATAGTCTAAGCGTACACTTCTTATACTAACTTACCTAGGCACATTGCTGAAAGGTATGTGACTTTTTCTTCAACTTCTTCTGCTTCCGACTAGCGTCAACCGCTTCAACGACCCACTGTAGGACTTTTTGGTAGATAAACGACTGTTTATTGGCTGGTTTGCAGATACAAAGGTGATCCAAAGGAACGCCATACAGTTCCCCGATGCCCACGTCGGCCGATTCTCTTTCCACCATCATGAGCTCCATTTTTAATGGTTTAATGTGTGTGGACTTTGTTTCGGCAAAGGATTTTACCCCAATTCTGTTATTGGCTAGAAGTTGCAAGAAATCTTCATGTAGTTTTAACAAAGGTGGAGAATCTGAAAAATAAATATACTGTACAATATACATAAGCACCAAAGGAATAAATAAATCAATACGGCTGTCCGCGTTGGGTCTGTTTTTAGATAATAAACAAATTGGCACCTTGACTAATTATGTACCTGCCAACCTCAGACTCTCGTCAGAGTGCCCTGAAGTGGGGTTAACTTAAGGAACAATTTCCGAGCTACTATGGCGTTTGGTAGTAACTTAACCATAGGCGACAGTGTACTTAACTGGGTTAGCCTGGGGTTAAAAATATAAACAGAACAATTTTGGAGTAGTTAAGGCGGGGATTCCACCAACGTCAATAGTGATATTAAATGTTTTTTGACGTGGTAGCAGACAGTTTTAGACTGTCTAAAAATGTGTGCTACCACGTCAAAAAACATTTAATATCACTATTGACGTTGGTGGAATCCCCGCCTGAGTTTATATTGTACGTATAGGGCCTGTACTGTGCAGTTTGGTAATAACGTAACTTGGGAATAAAAATGTAAACAAGATAATTTTAGAATGGAAAGTGCTGCAATAAAATTGTTATCTTTCCATTTTTTAAATGAAATGAAATACGTCTTTATATTAAGCGAGCTTTAGCCCCAAAGGGTTACTCTACCAGCTAATCTAACCCCAGGATGACACAGTTAAGTACTCTAGTAGTAGTAGTAGTGGCCCCACACGAATAAAATACACAGAAACACTTTGTTTATTCCAATCCTTCCATAAGCTTACATGATTTTAAGCTTGGAATGGAACAAATAAAACTGTTTCTGTGTTTTCAATGCCTAGCGCAACAGTACAAGCAATTTGATGGATGGATCCGAATAACATCATCAGTCGCCTCTGCAGGTAATACCCGTGTTGAGTTACGACAGGTCTCTAATCGCATGATGTGAAGAGACTCGCACAAGTACGAGCAAGATATCAACTATACAAACAAAGGTCATCTCTAGCAATGCAACTATTTTTAACTTACTTTGCCGCAGTTCCATGACTTCAATTGAAGGCCAAAACAGCAGCTGAATTGCTGTGTTCATGGCCGCCAATCTTGTTCCTTTATGGGGCGTGCTGAAAAAGACAATTTCCTTGGTATTCCGAACAATGCTTCGTTGCCACTCCATCTCACTATTTTGACCTGCAATGAAAAATAAGATATCTTATCACGTCTCGCCAACTATTTATTAATTCAGAAAGGAAGCATGCCAATCACGATTATCTTTCGTCTCCAGTTTGGCGTCTTTTTGAACCCGTAAAAACAGTATAGTCTTTAAAAATAAAAATAAAATGTGTACCTCTAATTCGAGACATTCTATGGATTGGCGTATTCTAAGTGGGCTTCTGTGAGGACAATTATAAGCATGTCAGATGGTACAAATAACTTATAATGAACATTGGTAACTTAAGGAGCACCGTGATTCTGTACTTGGTTAAGTCATGCTTTCAATAAATCAATGGTAAGTTTGTCTTCATTTTCGATTGTAGCCGGTGTAGGTTGACGGTTTGCCAATGGTCAAAAATGTATACGGAAACAATGCAAATAATGTCAGAAATCCATGGGGTCGTTGGCATTGGACAAGGGGCCTATGGACTTAACCACTTAGGAGACAACATAACGACTTAGGCATTTCTTCGATTCTATGAATTTCCAATGTTTTCTCATTGGATTATTTTAAATTTGCAGTCATGCACTTACATTTGACGAGAAGATCTTTGACTATAAGACCGCCCATGGAGTGAGCGACCCATACAATTGGTCTTGAACCAACTCCAGCTTGACAAAGGGCCTGCACTAGATGGGAGCTCCGATCACTCAGAGTTTGCCTGCATAATAAATAAATACAAATAATCACTTTTTCTATTACTGAACCATGATGTAAATTAAAATTAAAACTTATAGTCTGTTTTACATGTCCTCTGACATAAAAATGCAGAAAAAAGTGTCACGACCCACCAACCTTTCGGGCGAAAGTCAGAATACCAAAAACAAAAAAACTACACTAAATATTATGGCATAATTTTGAGTTTGAACGGGCTAATTGTAAGAGCAGGGGGGGGGGGGGGCGAAGTTGGTAGCCTGCCTGAAACAACCGAGGAACCAACAGAGATACGTCGCAACCAAGCTGAGTTCTAGTTTAAGGCTGCGGCATAGCATTTGAATTTGGCAAAAGCGCGGGAAAAGAACCCTATCGGTTTACACACTGAAAGAAAATTAAGTCAGACGCTGAGGCGCACATTACACATGGACCTTTGGCCCATAGTCACCCTCATTCATTCAACCATTTTCCCCGAGGACCGACCATTCGAAAGCACTTGTATACCTGGATCTGGCGTTCAGGCTACTCTGTTATCGCCTATTATATGACAGCAAGGTTTTCCTCCAGCGCTGCATTTGAAAATGCTACTATGCCGCAGCCTTAAGGAACCTAGGTCGAGAGAATAGCGAGAATGAGATGGCTGATGGGCCGTGGCTCGGTGGTTGATCTGAAGGAGTACTTCCACAATCCACACCTTCAGATCAATCATCAACGACATCAGCCCGGATTCTACAGCTTCATTATCTGACTCCAGCATTTCGCCGCTGTTCTTGCAAAAGGCAGTATGTCGAGACAGCCCTACTTTTCAGGAGGCGAAAAAAACTCTCTTTCTATTATCGATGTGTCCTCGTCCTTTTTCAAATAGAGTTCAGTCACTGCAGGAGTTTTTCCTTGACATAGAACCTTCTGCAAAATGTTAGTCTTCACAACATCATTCCAACCAGACCAAAAACAGATCAGATTTTCTCAACATACGGCCTTTTGCAAGAACAGTGACGATTTGTAATTATAGATAATGAAATTGTAACCTGTCTGTCCATCTCAGACTGGCCTTATTAGGACTTCCACAGAAGCCTACTTCTTTATGATTAAGGAACTCGATGGTACCTGGGCGGTGCTATGGGACACATTGGTCCCCATTTTGAAATATCAGTATCATAATTAACTCCAATTATGCGCAAATTTTGACAGTCTTTAGCCAACCAGTCGCGAGGCCAACATAGAGTTCTTCCTTCCTCTTTTTCATCAATATGCCTGTAACAAAATCCCAGTTAGATCCCGGAAGGAAATAAAGAAAACTTAGCGAGACAGGCATTTGAACCAACGTTGTCAAAAATCAAACAAACTATCTAGCCCAGAAACATAAAAACTACCTACCTAAACCACCGGAAAATATCAGTTGTTTTAACATTGGTAAATGTAGGAAGGTCATCTAAATCAACTCCCAAATCTTTTAAATATTGCTTTAGGACTATACTCATCCCAGAGTTCTCCCCATCTGAAAAATTAACAAAACAAATATACAGAAATACAACTACTAGTATAAACGAAACTAATTACCGTAAATCCCTTAGCTTTGGGAGTTACGTTCTAATCACAATAAGAAAACTTAACTGAAACTGGCTGTGTGGTGACTCTGGTTAATTGTAAGAGTGGGCAAAAAGGCCCGAATTTCGCCCAATGGAAAAAAGACAATTTTCCTCCTTTCTTTCTTTTAAACTACAACTTCCTACTCTTGATACATAATATTTATCGATTCCGTCTTTCTAACACAAGTAACCGGAGAGAATCTCAGTTCGACAACATTTAGTTTTGTACACAGTGAAGTTTTCAAAATAGAGAGCAACAGCGTGTGTAAAACATAATTTTACATCAGTCATCAAAACAGAAATAAGATTATACTCTCCGACACACTCTTTAGAGTAGTAAGTTGGTAGATGAAAAAACCTACAAAACTCAGTGACAATCATACCTCCTTTAGATTCTATTTTAACCGTAGTATCGTCCTGAACACTCCTAAACAACCCTAACCAAAGACGACATCGACAGCTAAAGTTGGACTAAACCCTAAACCCCGATGGATACAATGGATGTAAACAGTAAATACTGCGCAAGCAACATACATCATTTTGTGGGTAATTCAGTAACAAAACATACCTCCTTTAGATTCCATCTCAACCATCTCGATGTCCCTTTGCCGCCACGTCCTGAACACACCCCCCAACAGCCCATGCACAAAGATGACATCGACAATGGTAGTCGGACTAAACCCCGATCGACGCAATGGATGTAAACAGTAAACATTGCGCAAGCAACATACATCATTTTGTGGGTAATTCAGTAACAAAACATACCTCCTTTAGATTCCATCTTAACCATCTCGATGTCCCTTTGCCGCCACGTCCTGAACACACCCCCCAACAGCCCATGCACAAAGATGACATCGACAATGGGGGTAGGACTAAGCCCCGACCGATACACCGGATGTAAACAGTAAACATTGCGCAGATACCGAAGTCGGGGCGTTTCGTCTGGATCGCAGTTTATTAATGCGCGAGCAGCTGGTACACTGACTCTTATATCTTCGTATTTAAGTAAGTGTGCTAGAATTTTCATACAACCTGTAAAGTGTAGGTAAATTTTAGTTGGAGTGACTAAAAGTTGGGAAAGGTATTTATAAGAGAGACCATCTCCCTTCTCATAACATTGCAACCAGGTCGACTTCGATGGCCAGGTGGTAACGTGCTTACACTTGTGCGAGTCTTTACACGCCATGCGATCGTAGACGTGTCGTAACTCAACATAGGTACTAACCTACAGAGGCGAGTGAACAGGTCAATCTGATACATTTATTAAATTGTTTGCATGCGATTAACCTTTTTTTAAATAAATAAATAAATAATAAAAAAGATGTGCTGTCAATGGCCGAGAAATTTTCAGTATTTTCCTTCCCTTTCCTATCAGTGGACAATCAGTGTTAGTGACCGCCATTTAATATTATAATAATGCAGAAGCACTTTTTATCTCTTTACCAAGCCAACAATGATAGGTATCGATATTTTTAGGGATATTGGGTTATGTGCAAAAAGCGGACAGCGGAAAATGTCAGATTTGGTACGTACCAGATGAAAACAACTGCTGATGTGTAGTCTCATGCATCGATACATTGGAAAGTATCCTCGATATCAACGTAATAGTTTCAATATTTTGAGGATCTTGATACACTTCTTTAAAAACATCCACCAGGATCTGCAAGCCACCCAATTTGACAATACCTGGAAATAAAATTGAATTTAGGTACTCGTAATTAGGTACTCCCTATTTCGACGATATTTTGCTAATATTTCGGTGCATTGCGCATGCACTTACGGATTTAACGGGCAATTGAGGCCTCTATACAGTGTTACCACTACTACTGTTACTCAAGAAGTTAACGGAGGGTTATCCCTTCCTTAGTTCAGGTGGCAAAACTATAAGATTTTTGCTTCGCTATGGTCATGATGCCCTTAGGCGGCTATTCCACCGGCGATTTTACTTCATATTTGATTTTGTCATTGACGTTTGTTTTGTTTTAAGGAGACTATTATGTAGATAATGCCGAAATACATGCCCTATTCGACTCCCCGAACATAATAACAGAACTAAAAGGGCGTCGAATCCAATGGCTGGGTCATGTACACCGTATGCCAGCGGAGAGGTCGCCGAAGCTAGTTTTCGAAGACACTTTCAACCACCCTAGGCTTCTCGGTAGGCCAAGACTAAGATGGAGAGACCAAGTGCTCGAAGATGTGCACGCCACCGGCACCCGAGATTGGAAGCGAGCGGCGGTGGATCGTCCGAGGTGGCGTGGTGTAGTGGCAGCGGCCAAAAGTCCCCCCCCCCCCCCGGACTGGACGCGCCAACCTAAGTCAAGTAAGTCAAGTCATTATGTAGATACTTAACTTATCCATTATAAATTAAGTTATAATATGGCAGAGACTTATTCATGGTGTCTGCTACCATAATATAACTTAATTTATAATATATAAGTTAAGTATCTACATAATAGTCTCGTTAAAAAAAAAAAACGTCAATGACAAAATCAAATATGAAGTAAAATCGCCGGTGGAATAGCCACCTTACCACAATGTTGCCGCACACACTATTGCCAACTCTCATCACTGATTGTGTTCTGATAGATTTTAAGTAATCACTACCATGAACACGGCAATGAAACCACTGAGATAGCAGCATAGGGCGCACGACATGCACATTGCTCGGACTGCAGGTGGCTGCAGGTCAATATTTTAAACAATTTACACTGTACTTCCACAAGCTGTGCTAAATGTCTCCAGTGAACAAAAAATAGACTGACATACTGAGAGCATTAGTTCCAAGCCAGGAATGGTGAAGAATTGCTTCAACACACTTGGGAATGACATCAGGCCGATCAACTAGAAATCCCACGTCATCATCAAAACTCTTATTATCATCCTGTAAGAACCATAAATAATATAATGAGCTTTACTATAAGAAGACTGTTGGGCCATATTCAAAGGGGAACTCAATTAAGAGTGTACTTTTAGTGAGAGAGAGTGAGAGTGAGAGTGTAATTTTAATTATTTAACTTTTAATATTTTATTTTATTAACTTAGGCGGGTATTCCACATACGTACATCGTCAATGAAAATTATGAAATTGAAGGACATTTCAATTTTTCATTGATGGCGGCCATTCCACATGTTTTTTCAAAAATTGACAATTTTTTATTGAAACGTATGCGCTAAATTTTTGAAATTTGTTTGCATTTGTTTCTTGAAATTGTATTTGTTTTCTTCGTCGCCTTATTATTTAATCCTTATTATAATTTTTATAATTTGTATACAGAAATGCGTTCTTTTTAAAGAAATCAATTAAAATAGTTGTAGGCTACTTGTCATATCCCATGACGCCATTTTTTAATTTTAGTTTGTTTGTTTGTGATTTTACCAAAGAACTTCTAATATTCTAATATTTTACTCTATGATCAATTGATCATTGATCAATTTTAACAATGGCATAGAGTAAAATTGAAATGTCCTTCAATTTCATAATTTTCATTGACGATGTACGTATGTGGAATACCCGCCTAAGCAAGTTATTAAAGATTTGGTTCATTTAAGTTGTATTAGATTACTTCATGCATCATATAATAAGGTATTTTCAGTTTTCGAAATTGTATTTTTTTTATAAAATACGTGAGCTTTAATGAGCGAAATCTTTAATAACATGCGTTAATTAAATAAAAAATAAAAAGTATTAAATTTCGGGCTGCCAATTTCCTGCGGCCTGTACACTCTTAATGAATAGATGAATTGTGAAATTAGATATAAACTGACAAGGAGAATGAACGAAGATAGCTGAGCGGAGATACAGTTAGCTAGTACCACCAAAAAAGAGAGAGGAAGAAGATTAGCACGGCAGGGCCAGAAGAAGAGGAGAGGGGATGGCTACGTGTAGAGTTCTATACAGGAGAGATGGGACATTCTCTTCCCGCCAAATATATATATATTTTAATTTCAGAGACCTGCCCCTGCGTCTCATGTGACCTAGAAGAGAATAACAGGTGACCATAGGATTCAAAAAAATATTTTTGGCCTACTTAGAACTTTTGGCACGTATGAACAAGACCAGAACGACCAGATAGGTGCCGCCGACCTCGTGGATGGGATAAGGCGCCGTTAAACGGTTAAAGTAAATATTCATTGTGGGTCTTCCTCCCCCTTATTCCCTATCAGGTTGCAAAATGATCCTAACCACCAGTCGAGGGGTATTTTAAATATCGCTTTAGGTTCTGGGAACCAGGCTTGGAGTTGATGTAGGTGTTCGTGATGGAGTATGTCAGACGTAACTTGCTCCATGGTTTCGAATAGAGTTCTATATAGGCGGCTATTCCACCGGCGGATTTACTTCATTTATGATGTCACTGACATTATTGTTTTAAGGAGACTATTATGTAGATACTTAACTTATCTATTATAAATTAAGTTATAATATGGTAGAGCCTGTCTGCTACCATATTATAACTTAATTTATAATAGCTTAGTTAAGTATATACATAATAGTCTCCTTAAAACAAAACAAACGTCAGTGACATAATCACAAATGAAGTAAATCCGCCGGTGGAATTTACGCGATAGGAGAGGTGACATTCCGTGATTCGCTTCGCAATATTTTTTATTCATTTCTGGGGTCACTCGCCACGTCTCCAATGACCAGCCATTGAAAAAACGTACCACTTGGCCCCAGAATTAAAAAAAATATTTTTGGCGCACTGTAATGTCCTATCTCGTCTATGTAGAACTGTAGTTCCAATAATATTGTTTGTTACTTCCAAGCAAACAGTTTTTCACCTCATATAGCACCCCTTCCTCTGGATAATGAACAATATTACATATATTTTGTAGATTACATATGCATACTTACGCCATCAGTAAACGAAGCAGATATGACATATTGTAGACAGGGATGAGGCATTTCACGGACGAGAGCCAACATAAATTCATGAAGTTTTCGCACAAGAGCTCGCCGATTGGACGGTTCGTCCCAGTGCGGCGGGTCCAAGAATAGACGCAAGTCGACACCTTGAGTTCGGGCCAGACCGACAGCTGTCTTCTGGTCGCAAGCTTGAGCAAGTTGACGACAAGTTGAATCTGCCCAAACAAACACGCAGCAAATAATATGCTGAGTAGTACGTCTTTTATTAATATTATTAGGCCGCCAGGCCCCATATTTTCTTGCATGTCTAGAAAAGTTTTGCAGTTACTGACTCAACTCAACGCGACTGTAGATATCGAGAAACTCTCAACATATTATACTACAGCCGCAACTACACATAAGAAATTAGAGAAAGGTAAATATGAAACGAAATATGGGATTCGACATTCAATAGACTAAGAAGGTGGAATCTCGTTCTAGACATCTACCCTTACTTCAGGCTTGAATATAATGAGGAGACTGTATGCAAAAGGCGGTTATTGTAAATTATCTGCAAATGAAGGAGTGACAAATAACGTTTAAAATCTAAAATATCTATATTATAGGATGTAATATTTCAGAATATTCTAGGTAATATGGAAATAGCATTAGACTTCTTAAATATTTTTGTAGTAGTCAATGCGACGATATCAAAACAAATTATTTTTGTTGACAATTAACCGCCATTTTCATTTATGCTCCTCATATCTTTACAAAGATCTAGAGAAACGAAAACATGTCGCTCATGCACGAGAAAAGTGACACATTTCAAAAAATTGCAAAATTGAGTTATTTATACAAAAATGTCGAGGAAAATATCGCGAATGTTATGAATGTAGTGTCACAAATCTCGTTTAATTTGTTTCCTTAAGATTGCGTTAGTGTCACTGTTCCATTGTCAAATTCGACTACTTTGGGTTTGGTAATACTGACATAATTCGGAATGTGTTCCAGGCGTTGATGTGATAATTTCAAGAAAATTGTCACATTTCAAATGTAATATAAAATCTAGTTGTACTTCTTTTGTTATTGTAATTGAAAAGTGGCATATTATGAATTGTGACGGTTGGGACTAAAATTACAATTTAACTGTTAAGCATGGGTTATTAGGGAAAAGTGGCTTAACTAAAATGTGTCACTTTTCTAAAAAAAAACAAAATTGGTTGTCTGTAAGTCGACTATAAAGTCGGTTTACGGACGATAGTTTAACGTGACAACGTCTAAATTACTAAATCTTTGATAAATAATATATGGCTGGAAAGAGAAAGAAATGTGGAAAAGCCCTAAAGCATATAGTTTGAATTTTTTAAATAGATAATAACGCGTCGTTGAAAATCGTGGGCACCCCCTGCCGTTTCACACCCCCAAAAGCCAAACCCCTTGCTTGATCACCACAAATATAGCATGGCCTGAAAGAGGAAGAGGCTATAATTTAATTTAAGATAGTCCTTCTACATCTGCCCAAAAAATTGCTTTAAACCCACCCATGCAATTCAAATGGGATTGCTGGAAATGCGTCTCCGTTTACTAATTTTTTGTTCCAGTCATGTTTAAGGGGTGAAGGGGTACATTTGAAACTAGGTATTTATACTCGTTTGAAACCTGAAAGTTGAGGAGGAAATCAAAATTTCTGTTGGCCTCACGCAGAAACTAGTCACATGACACATATTGACCAAGTATTTCACAAAAATATATTTATAACTCAAAATGCTTAAAACCCCAATATTTCAAACTGATTTTCTCAAGTCCCCCGGGCCCCCCTCCGTGGTAGGTTTATTTGTCGGTACAAACCCAAATTTACTGCTTGGAAAATGCAAAAAATCTCATTAATTTGGGCATGTTTATCCATTTTTTTTCTCCATGGGAGACACCCGGGCCCCCCTTTTTCCTGGGTTTAATATGCGTAAAACATATTTCACTAACTTGGGCCTATTTATCAATTTTTCTCCGGAGGAGACCCCCGGTCCCCCCTTACTTCTTCTTTCTCACTTCAGAAGTGAATGAGTAATGAATCCAAGTCTTGGGGTCCTAAAGCCCCCCCCCCCCCCAGAAATTTTGGGAATTTAAGTTTAGATGAAATTATTGATTTCCGAAATTATAGCTATTCGAATAACTGCGAATGGAAACGAAACCGATGGTACCCAAAAAATCGAATGGCAAGAAAACTTTGGCGTTGATTTCTCAACTCTTCCAAAGGCGGCTATTCCACCGACGTCGTTTTTCATTATGCATGTGCATGACGTGGTAGCAGACATCATTAATAAGTCTCTGCCATATTTTAAGGAGACTATAATGTAGATACTTAACTTATCTATTATAAATTAAGTTATAATATGGTAGAGACTTATTAATGATGTCTGCTACCACGTCATGCACATTCACATTGAAAAACGACATCGGTGGAATAGCCGCCAAAGGAAAGGAATTTGAAACACAACAAAAGAGAAAGTGTGGAAAAGCTTTACACAGCTTACAAAGTTAACCCAAAAATGAATGACAACAAGAAGGCTGGCATTTTTAGTTTATTTGACAAAAACATACTAAGGCCGTATTACAGTCCCTTCTATGAAGGGCTGTAAGTCTTTTATTTCGCAATAAAAACCTGTTTCCCGCATGCCATAGTGGCTTATTTTCCTATAACTTTCCATAATTTTCTTTTTGAAAAGTGACACATTTGCCTAAAACTACGACATTGTCGGAGTTTCCACATGACGCAAAATACAGTGTTTGAAAACTATACCTGACCCACCATTCTAGCATTATTTTGAAGTAGTAAGTGCCTCGATAGTCCTCCAAGTGAAAATTGAAAAATAGTCAGAACTGAAATTTGAATTATCTCAAAAGTCAATATTTTGAAATGTGTCACATTTCTCGTGCATGAGCGATGTATAGAAATCTACTGTATGTACATAGGATAAAGATCTAAGGAAAGAGTTTATATCAAGGGGCACCACTGGAATGATAACTCCATCCCTGCTGGACGCTTAGATATACTGTAAAACTCACCCGATAGACTTGGCATTGTCCCCAAAGCCTTCACGGCCCATAATCTTGATGAGTAATCTTTGCTTTGAGCTACTCTGAGGTACCTCCAGGCCAAACTTTGGTGGAAGGCAAATACATTCTCGTAGAATTCACTTCCTTTGAATTGTCCGAAAAGCCAACAATACAGGCGAGTAATTTTATACAATTCATTAGCAATCCCATCAGCTTGAAACGTACTCAGCAAAACTGCAATCAAACAATTAATTTTACAAGTTACGTGAATATTCGGTTCTTACGGTGGACAAAGTGTTTTATCTTAAGAGGATGCGTAAAATCATGTGGATGGACTACTAGCTTGTGCGGAATAGGGTTATCTATTGACTGGCATGGACACGAGATTAATTGTTAAAGGGTATCTTGACAGAGCAGGTCGGGTCGAGAAAGTGGCTCTCCGATTTCGTGTCAAAGCATGATTGTCTACGCCAAGGAACAAAGCGTTTCTTCTTCGTCTTCAAGTTCCGGTTAGTTGGCAGGAACAAGTGGCAACGATGCCTCGACTCCCCTCGATCCTGGCACGCCCTCTTCAGCTCCACACATGTATTGGCCCCTACATCCTCCATCACTTGCTGGAGATATTCCATTCTCTGGCACCCAGGTAGGTTGACTCCTTCTATGGCTCCTTTTATGATGCAGCTGACGAAGTTCTCGAGTCGTCCGATCCAGCGAGCTCTTCTTGTACATATGGAAGCAACCAGAATTTTGTTTTTGCTTATTCTGGTCAGAGCGTGTGAAAATGCTAAATAATAACGAGCCCGTGTTTCACGCCAAGTCCTTAATGAGTATCTTGTAACTTGAAAGAGACTATAGACGGATTGCGGTCAAAGAACATTGTGAACTACGATGACACCAATTTCACGACCATAAATCTCCTGTGAAGAAAGGCATCAACTTCCAGAAAGAGTCTAAGACAAGCACCAGTGTCATGTTTGCTGTATCAGCTTCTGGAAGTGTTCTATCGCCATATGCGTCTTTTAAAAGGCTAAGCACATTTACGACACATGGAGCATGAACAGATCCAAATTGATTCGAGCAAGTTCTTTTTGAGGTCTAGTTTCTGAAGATTATTATACCTTACGCTAGATCACTGGACGAAACAAAGGTTCTCACATCCCACTTGTCAATGGAGATTATTAAAAAAGTGGAAGAGAATAACATCAAAATTGTGATTTTTTCTGACAATGCCAGTCGTCTCACGCAACCACTTGAGGTTGCTTATTTCAGGTCCCTTAAGGTGGCTTGGAGAAAGTTACTACTGGAATGGAAAACAAAGCATTTGGGAGTGCTGCCTTAGGCATTATTCCCAAGACTTTTGAAGGAGACAGTGCAAACTGCCGGGATGATTTACGCTAAGTCAGTCAAGTCCGGTTTCAAAGCTGCTGGCTCCACCGACCTCGTTTTGTACCATGAGCGTGACATTGACGTGGTAGCAGACATTTTTAGACTGTCTTTAATGTCTTCTACAACGTCAATGTCACGCTCACGGTACAAAAGGAGGTCGGTGGCCTTTGCGCCTTAAAATTGAAGTGTTTTCTCAATAGTGTGATAAATATTTAGCTAATGTGTCGTCTTATCTTTGTAATTTCGCCTGCGCTGGTAGCCTAATGAATGAAATATTCGTAAAAAGCATAAACTTCACCCAAAACTTTGTCTAAATTACTAATCATTTTCATAAAGATTTGATCCTCTGTACCACAGAACAACATAATATATATATATATATAATATGCTCTGTACCTTCCTGAGTTTCAGAATCACGGATGTAAATATACTCTGGCTTCTTTACTTCCCTCAAAATAATTTCGGGTTTAATTATTTCCAGATTCCGTTTGAGTCTTCGCGCTTGATCCCATACGAATATACCGCTAAAATAAAATTAAGCATGACAAAAATTAGCTCTATCACTATTAATGATATTCATTCATACAAATCATACAGTACCTACACAATGTTGCTTCGTTTGGCTTGCCATGCGTCCGGGGTTTCTAATTTGTCAGCCCTTTGTATTGAAAACTTAACATTTACGAACTTGACTAGTTCGGAAAAGTACTGGCAATAAATTTAAATTTACACGAGATAGAATAGCACTTGGTTACCTGTACGGGGTTTCAGGGTTAAAGCCCGAAAAATATGGTTAGTCTAGTCTAATATCTATGTTGGACGCAATACCCGGGTGCATAACAGAATTCTATGAGAAATGAGAAACTCAATAGACCCAAAGCCGTTTAGACTAGCACAGTTGTTGTTGTTGTTGTTGAATCTCAGAAGCGCCGCGCGCTTATTCAGAATCTCCAACTTCAGATCAATGATTGACTATTGCCTTTGGTGCCGCATTCTTTCGCTCTTCAATTTTTTTGCCAGTGCTACTCTAAACTTCTTTGGGTCCATTACGCTTTTTATTTCCCTGGGAAGTCTGTTATACTCAGGTATTACGTCAAACATAGATTTCACTTGCGATCCGATGACACTCACATCACTCCTACGCCTTGTTCTATACTCGTGAACATCATGCCCGCGATTTAGAACTTGTAAGTAGTCCGGGACCATTCTCTTCTCCACCTTATATATAAATGTTAGGGCGTTAATCGTAATACTCTCATCCACTGTTAACCAGTCTAACTCATCCAACATGGTACTAATGTGGGTGTCCCATTTCGCCTTCAGAATCACTCGCATCGCCTGATTCATAATTTTCTGCAATCTGTCGCGTACATCCTGTGTTGCAAAGAACCATAGAGTTCCACAGTAGTCCATGTGTGGTTTAATCAGAGCCGTAAAGACGAGTTTTTTCGTTTCCCTCGGTAGGCAGTACCGCAGCCTTCTGAATAGTGATAGTCTCTGTTTCAGCTTCCTGTATACTGCCTCAAATTGTGATTTTAGGTTCAAAGAACTGTCAATCCACACTCCTAGATATTTGATTTTATCCACTGCTTCGATCTTCATCCCTCCCATTGCCACATCATTTAGCCTTTGATCAGATTTTACGTTTATCATTAACACTTTCGTCTTACCAATGTTAATCACCAGGTTCCTGGCCGACAGCCATCCAAAAATTCTATCCAGCTCAATATTCAGTTTCCGAATCATTTCGTGCACATTGTCACCTATAATATAAATTAATGCGTCATCAGCGAACAATTGGATGTTACAACTTCTGGCCAGCTTTGGTAGGAAATTTATAAACAGAATGAAGAGAATTCCTCCTAATTTACTACCCTGTGGTACACCGAACTCCACCCTTCTTGGATCAGATATGCCGTCTTTATATTTCACTCTCTGCTTTCTATTCATCAGGTAGTTCTTAAACCATTCCAGGACATTTCCACGAACTCCCATTCCCTCCAACACTTTCACTAGCTGCTGCCTGTCCACTGTTTCAAATGCTCGTTTCAAATCTAAAAACACAGCAATAATTACTTTGTTCCTCTTTTTTTCCACTCTCCACCTCTCTAAGACAAATTGCAACACGTTTTCCGTGGAATGTTTCTCCCTGAAACCAGATTGGTAGCATGATAGTAGTTTGTTGTTCTCGATGTGTGCTTTCAGTTCATCAAAGTATACAGTCTCTACCACTTTTTCGAGCGCTGGCAGCACGTTCACAGGACGAAACTCTTCCGGCTTAGACGCCCTCCTTACCTTCGGAATAGGGGTTATAATCGATATCTTTAGCTGGTCCGGCATTTTATTTTCATTAATACATGCTTCGACTAGTTTGAATACACTATCTTCCACTTCAGTCCAGCATTCCTTAAGCGTTCTTCCATTTGGCTCAACCGACCCACCGTTCTTGAAAGTGGCTACTATTTTCTTTAACTTTTGTTTTGACGGTACTTGTACATCCGTTAGAATCCTCTCGGGCTGCCCTTCCTCCTCATCAAAAAAATTCACGCTTTTCACATTTGCATTTATCAGCTGCTCTATACTCTCGATATAGTACTTGTTTACCTCATCCCCCCGCCCTGCATCAATCGTCACCTCATTCTTACTAATATTCAATATTGACTTTAGTTCCCTCCACATTTTCTTCTGATCCTTACCACATTGTTCAATTTTATTGAGGTAATACTGGTTTTTACTGTTTCTCAGTGACATTGTAAACTTATTCCTTGCTCTTTTAAACTCGGACCACGTTTCATCCATCGCAACTCTATTGGACCTTGTTCTGTTTTCCTCAAACACCCTCTTCATGTAACGGAACTTCTTAAACAAGTTTACTTTAGCTCGCCTTGCTTCTTGAACCTCTCTAGTAAAAACTGGACAGTATCTATTCCTTTTTATTTTTACACTAGGTAGGGTTGCGTCACGTATCACGCTTTGAATTTTTTTGTGCAGTTCTTCATATATTTCATTACTCCCATTTCCCTCGGCCACGAAGTCCGTCAACGCCGTCTTTACTCTCCGCCAATCAACTTTGCCAGGTATTACCAGTGTGTCCTGCTTCTGCTCACCCGTTATCCTCCCCTTCCGTAAGGAGATAGCAATAACGACGTGGTCCGCTATGCATGCTTCCATATCTAACGTGCACTCGACGTCACTTTCATTGTTCGTATATACGTGGTCTATCAATGTACTAGATTTATTTGTGATTCTCGTATCCTCTTTGACTATCTGCTTCATCTCCTCTTCACGTATTACCTCTAGCAGCTCTCTCTTATACTTCGTATTCGAACCATCGTTTAGGTTTATGTTGGCGTCGGCACATAACACAATGCTATACTCTTTCTTCACTTTATCCAACCAAGTTAACCATTCTTTCATTGCCACAACAAAATCCATTTCCTTACCACTCGGCGATCTGTAGAACACTCCTACTACTACGTTCAGTTTCAAGCTCTTAGTTTTTACAATTATACCCCATATCCACTTGCTATCATAAGTCATTAAAATTTCCACTTTTATGTTTATTTTATGATACAGTATTACTCCTCCTACTCCTACTCTCTTACTGTGTGACACCATGTTGATAGCATTGTAACCAATCTCACCCAAATCAAATAATTTTTCATCTGACACGTCTGTAATATGAGTTTCGGCTAATAGCACAAAACTAGGATCCTTATATTTCCTTATTAATTGCTTCAGCTCATCCAAGTCTTTCGTGTTCATACCTTGAATATTCATATACAGTATATCAGTCATCGCTTATCCTTCGCCTTATGCTCTTCTCCATATCCCTATACATGGGGCAAGCATGCGATAACATATGATGCTGTATGTCATCTCTTCGGCTATATTTCACATTTCTCTCTTCACAATTTATGCATTTGGGGTTCGCCTCTCGACATTCCTTCTGGAGGTGCCTATCACTTCCACATCTTGAGCACAATTTTACCTTTTTTACGCATTGCCCAGTTCCATGTGAAAAGTCGTAACAGAAACCACACCTCCTTATCGCTAGGTATTCGTTTACCCAAAGTCTCTGCCCACCAATATACCTCTTCGTTCCAACCACTGTCTTGAACACCTTTGGTTCCACTTCTAGTATTATTGTTTCCGTCTCTCCACTTTGCTCGTTGATCCTTTTGAATATTTAAGAAGAATACGAATACAGCACCAAAGGTTTAGGCAAGAAATGTCTGAAGTTGGAGATTCTAAGATTCAACAACTTACTTACCCGGCAATTAAAGCCACAGAAGGATATTTCCAGCCAATTAATTTTTTCACGACGCGTTTATTGTCTGGCATAAGATTAGAAATAGGAATTACAAGAAATTAACTAATGACAATGACCAATTCATTTTGTTTACAAAGCAAAATACAAAACATACACAGGGATCTATAGCTCTACTGATGCCGACCAATCACAAGCAAGCATGGACACATTGTGTGTTAAGCCCTTTTTCTACTCAACACTAGAGGTGGGTCGTTCTTACTGGAGCCGTACCTTGAGCTAGGAGCTAGTTGCAACGGATCCAAAAATATTAGGTTCTTGAGGAACGCAATGCAAAATGGGGATACCCGGAATACACGAGGATAGGTGGATTAGGGGCCACTGCCCAACCTTTCTATTCCAATATCTTTAGTGATATTTTAGAAAGTTTCAGAGTTATATTTTATAGACTAGGCCTAGCAATTGCAGTAAAACTTATTTAATGTAGCCTTACTGCAACATCAGGTTATACTTATACCATAAGATGCAGATACCTAGTGGCTACTGAAGTTGCGGTAGTCTACGTAAGACAACCTTTGTCCTGTAATAAGGTTTGCCTAATTAATTCTTATAGGTACAGCTTTCCAAGCTGCGTATGTAAAGTTTGTTGTTGCGTTGTCACAATAAGTCGTTGTTGTCGACCTTCAGCTGCTTAAGGATGATCCAGTAGGATACATAATAGGTATAACGAGGAATATTTAGTCCTGTGGTACGTACAAGTAGTCAAATAGGGCTTACGTATATAGCCTTTTATAGAGGGTTCATTGCAATCGCAATATAAGTACCTAACTTAAGTGAAGCTTCAAGATAGGGTAAAAGGAAGGTACCGGTAAAGAAATTTTGCTAAGGGGGATATGGTAGGCCTACATGCGTAGCCCGTAGGTCTAAGTTTTAATGAGTTTTAAAAACCAATCAATATTTCAATAAGTTACAACATAATCAAGAACAAAATTGTAAAATCAACTGTAATTCTGTAAAATGTGTGTTTTTTTATGCATCAAACCAACTCCCTGTTTCATAGTTTATTTATATATTATGTTGTTCTGTGGTTTAGCTGTTCCAGACCAGACTCAGACATAGGCTAGCTATGTGGGTTTTCTCACTCAATGCCAAGGCGCCCGGTAGTAAAATCTGAAAAGAAGGAATTAATTTAAAAAATGTCTATTGTGTTAAAATTCCATATTAAATAAGCAATACATTCAATAAATGGTTTGACTTCACAGCCTTTTTTTAGCATTTTAGGTTTAAGAGTGTACAGGCCGTAGAATGGTGTTTGGACCTAAAGCAATAGGGCCTTTTAAGCATGTTTAATTAATGCCTTTATTACATATCTACCATGATAACAAAGGTAAAGATGTGGGGTATAATATTAACGATTTACAATTTTGATATATTTAGTCACTACGGAGAAAAAAAATTGTTAAAAAAGGCCAAAAAATAAAACAGAACAGGGAATTTGAGATCTTACCGTTGGTAATGTAGCACTACAACATATATTTAAGGCAACTAAATTACAATATCTAAGAAATTAATGAATCACATTTTACTAATTTCCATTAATAGCATAATAAATAAATTATTTATATTATCTGTTTACATTTCAAATAAGATGGCTGAGAACAGAAAGCTAATCTGTTGTGAAACCAAGCACAATCGACGTGAACAATGTTGTAGGTAATTTCCAGAAGATGTCGCACTGATTTATATGTCGCAGTTTTGGTTTTGTTCTGTTACGTTGTTAGCATTGCGTTCAGAGCTTGTAAACAAAGTAATTTGTTAACTCTCGCATTATTTCATATTTTAGGATTTTGTCCATTGTTTTCTTGGCGTACTGAGAATGGGTAAATTTAAAGGCCAGAAGGAATATGAAAAAAATAGACGGACGCGAGCATATCGGAAAGGGTTTAAAGGCGTAGCACCCCATAAAAAAAAGGAAATGGAACGGTTAGTACATGTTGTTATAAGAAATGTAGTACGTATCTGTAATTGCTATTTATGTCTAGATAGATCGACAGCCAATTTAAAGAGGATAGTGATCTTTCGTTCTAAGTGAGATTTGTATGTGGGGACCTCATTTTTATTGTAACCAGTCAGGAGCAACCATGGGCATAGGCGGCTATTGCATTTGTCAATATTCCCACATTTGTGCATCAATAATTGATGCGATTTTTCTTTGAATGAGACTATTATGTAGATACTTAACTTATCTATTATAAATTAAGTTATAATATGGTAGAGACTTATTATTGATGCATAAATGAGGGAATATCGGCAAGTGGAATAGCCGCCATATCATTTATAAACATACATGTATCAATCTTGGGAGACTTTGTGCCTTGGTTACCTGGTCACAAGCTTTGTTTGGGGGAAAAACCTACTTCCAGACTGATTCTGATGAATTTAGTGTTTTAAAAATTCATTCAATTTTTTTATCCAGAGAGAAAGAAGTGATTGTTACAGAGTTACAAATTTCGAATTGTTTTCTCTGAAATAGGGCTATATATTAGACAGGTATTGTCATCCGCCACATTATATCCATTATAAGTCTGGTGTATAAGCCAAGCATTGGGTGTTTACCTATTTATTTTTAGAAATTTATCGTTGTTTATTTATTATTATTTAAAAAAACGTGCTACCAATTAGGGAAGTGTTTAATAAAAAAATACTAAAACGTGTATTAGTTTTTTCAATATTTCTCAACCTCTTACTTTTCTTACAATACTTACCATATAGGAATTAGGATACAACATGGCGGATGACAATACCCGGGTATATAGTGCCTTACTCTGAAATTAGCATTTGCATTTGAGCAGTAAATATAGTGAAATTGAAACAAGTAGACTAAGTGTTGTTCGTCACTACATTTACGAGTCCTATTATTATATTACGATCGGGCGTACCCCAGGCAATGCAACGTGGAAATATCTAGCGGCTAATCCTTCCACCACCGAAAAGAGACCAACGACTTAAACAGTTCAACGACCTTTGGGTCAGCACCGACCATTGCGTCTGATTGGCAGAACACTGGGCCCAGAAACTGAGTCTCTACCTCGGAGACGAAAAAATAACTACAATATATACAATGTGTATCCCCAATTGTGATTGCATGAACAGTAGAGTATAATCAAACCATGGTGTAAGCTTATACAATATTCACTGCTGTTATATTTATGTCTAATACTTTTTTGTAGGGTTGATAATTATCTTAAAAGAGAAGGTGTTATTTTAACATCCACGCCAGACGACGTATCTGACAGCCTTAATCTTGCTGGCCCAATTGCTATGGAGGAAGAGGGCCCAGCTGATGAGACAGTCATTAGCAATCAATCCATTGGGGCCGATGAGCCCAGCCCATTTCTTATGGAGGAAGAGGACCCAGTTAATGAGACTGTTGGCAATCAGTCCATCGGGGCCGATGAGCCCAACACAATTTTGCCAACTGGTACTTTACCAGGCAACAGGATTGTTAACTTGGCTCACCTCTTCACCCAATTAAAAAATGACGTGCACAAACCATTCATGTGCACTATTGCTGACATGGACTTCATAAGGGAGGTGCCCATAAAAAAGCACAGCATAATGACGGTGCAGTTGCTATTTCAATGCCGCATGTGCAACTCCACTAGAAAATACGCCCTTCAGCCTAACGATGAAAACATCGAAGGTAATTTGGTGAACGGCGTGATATCTGGTGGTGTGGGCTTTGCAGCCGCTGAACCAATTTTTGCTGCGTTGAACATCCCTTTCATGAGTGAGAGAAAATTTATGAAAGAGGGACTGAAAGTGTCCGAGCGAATTGGAGCTAGCCTTTCTCAGTCCATGGCTGCAGCTGCGGCTGAAGAAAAACAGTTAGCTTTAGAAGCTGGAGACGTCTTGCCAGATGGCACTCCTTTTATTACAGTTGTGGCTGATGGAATGTGGGCTAAGAGGTCATATAAGACGAAATATAATTCGTTGTCGGGGATGGCGTCAATTATTGGGTACAGGACAAGGAAAGTTGTTTTTGTGGGCACGCGTAATAAGTTCTGCTCCTTGTGTTGTAGAGAAAAAAAATGGGGAAGAAGGCGCCCCACAAATGCTTTAGGAACTGGAAACGTTCCTCAACTGCCATGGAAGCTGATATAATTGTTGAGGGATTTCGGCGGAGCATACAGACGCAAGGCACTGCTTACACGAGGCTCATTGGTGATGGGGATTCAAGTGTTATGAAGCGTCTATTAGGGGCACAGCCGTACGGATTTACCGTTGCAATAAAAAAAGTGGAATGCCGCAACCATTTACTCAGAAATATGGACGGCCACTTGCGTGGGTTTTTGAAGGCGACTAAGTTCCCCATAGCAGAGCGAAAAGCCTTAGCATCCAACGTTTTCCGCTTTCGCCAGGCTGTGAGAGGCGCGATTAAGCATTGGAAAAATGCAGCTGGCCTTTCATCAATTCGTTGTGAGGGATTGCACAAGGACATTTTAAATGCCCCTAAGCACATACTTGGTCTTCATCATGATTGCCTGGAGTACTATTGCAAAGAGAAAGGCGTAAATGAGTCCAGCTTGTACAATGTGATGACAAAATCTGGCCTAGCTGATGATTTGATAAGATTGATGACCAGGGTCGCACACCATGCTGATTCACTCTTGCTTGATGTTGACAGCAATCTATGCGAACAACTCAATAGCCTAGCAAATAAATTAATTGGTGGCAAGAGAATTTTTTATGTGGAAGTTACAACATGAGAATGGAAGCCGCATGTCTTCAATTTAACGAGGGTGCCTTTTTAGCAGATGTCGCACGGCGTATTTGTAACATTCGAACCCCAGGGAGTAGAACGAAGGGATACGTTTCACGGGCAAAATTAAGAACGGAACATAACAGGCGACGGCGAGAACTGTTTAAAAGAAGCAAACCGACTCAGTGGAAAGAAGAAGCAGGTCCAGATGAAGATTACGGGGACGTTGAGGATATTCCAGATATCCCAGAATCGCAGTTGCGTCAGAGTAAAGAGCGTTTCCTAGAAGAGTTGAGTTCTGTTGATCCGGAAGAATTACAGTTGAGGACAATGGGTCAAGACCTTTCGGAAGATTGGATGGTGGAAAGGGTGAAACGCCTCACTGCTTCAAATTTTGGTAAAGTGATGTGCTTAAGGCCAACGACCTCAACCCGAAACACTGTGAAGTCGATCCTGTACAGTGATATTTCACGGACTCAAGCCGTAAAGTTTGGGAAAACGAACGAGGATTTGGCCCGGGAAATATTTTGCTGCAAAAACGGCAAGAAAGTGAAAAAATGTGGTCTCTTTGTTGATCCCACGTATCCCTTTCTCGCTGCTTCGCCCGACGGATTAGTTTGTGGAGAGGATGCTCTACTGGAGATAAAATGTTTGTGGGCAGCCACAAAAGCTGAGACGACGTCGCTGGCAGATGCTGTCAGGCAGAAGAAGACTGCAATGTTGAAACTTGGCGAAAAAGGTGCCGTCCAGCTTAAACCAAAAAGTTACTGGCACTACCAGATACAGGGGCAGCTGAACATTTTGAAGGTGAATAAGTGCTACCTTTTCATATACACGCCTCATTGGCAAGAGGTCATTGAAGTTACCAGGGACCAGAGTCTTTGGCGTTCAGTCATGGTGCCAAAACTCGAGAGGTTTTACAAGGAAGCCTTATTATGCGAAATTGTTTCACCACGGTACACCCTTGCAGAGCGGACTAACGACATCAGACAGGCCTTTCTAAGTGTTTTTTAGAATTAGTGCTCGCCCAATCTCAGTCCTTCCCTCTCTTTGCCATAACGGCGGTCTTTTAGAATTAACAGCCCGTAGGAAATTGGCAGCCCGATATTTAGTACCTTTTATTGCTTTCCAATTTATACGTAGCCTAGTATAAGGAAAGCTTTGTGATGGTCGAAATTTTCGATTTCGAGATTTCAACGGATTTACACGTTTTGAGGTCTCAGGAACCAAAAAAAATCTTTTTACGAAATGACTGTCTGTAGCTCTGTCTGTCTGTCTGTTCATCGATTTCCAGGCAAACTACTCGGCCGATTTTGATGATATTTGGTATGTAGGTTTACAAAAATCATACCTCGAGACAATTTTTTTTAAATGGGGCTTACTCAATTTGGGGGGGGGGGGGTTATTTTCAAAAATCTCCAAAAAAACGTCTAACAATTTATTTCTCAAATACGGCTCCAACGATTTCTTCTAAATTCACATACAGTATATTGCAGTCGCCATTAATGTTTACAATATGGGGGGGGGGGGGGGTCGCTTGCCTCTTGATAGTTTCTGTCTGGGGGTAGAAAAATAAAAATAACTAAATTTGAATGAAAAATGACTAAAAAATAATTTCTCTGCGAAACCTTTCTATCGATGATTTCTACCTTCAGGCATGAATTATGTGTTTAATTGAGTAACGAAACCGAGCAGGTTGCTTTCGCAAAAATCTATTTGGTTTTGTGGAAAAAAGGTTTTTTTTTTAAAATGATAGAAAATTCACGGTGAAACGCATTGCGTATTATAAATTACCGAGTATAAATTATTATCGTGTTTATGAAAAAACTAGAACTTCAAAAATTAAAAATACTTTATTATACGATGCATGAAGTAATCTTCTAGAACTTAAGTGGGCCAAATCTTTATGAACTTGCTTAGTTAATTAAATAATAAATAAAATGTTAAATTTAATTTCCAATTTCCCTAAGGGCTGTACACTGTTAATGCCTGCTTTGAGCTCTGCTATTTCCCGGGATTGATGTAAATTCCCAAATTTTTGAAGGGGGGGGCTATAATCCTTAAAAGAGTCCTCAAGGTTCTGGATGAAAAGGATATCCTGCGTCCAGAACCTTTTGGTATCCGGAAAGGCTGTAGCACACAACAGCAGATTATTAGACTCACTGAGTAGATTAAAAAACAATGGGGCCACAATGCGCCAATTCTTTGAGGCTATACTCCTTAAAAGAGTCCTAAGGGTTCTGGATGAAAAGGATATCCCTCACAGGGCTTTCATTTGATATGCAATACGTTATACCTTTGCATTTGAAAATTCCGAGATACCACCTATGACCCCCTGAAACTCCCCTTTCGGACTCCCCGAAAAAAACATTTGATTGCACCATAAGGTAGTTCAATCTTGACTTTGTTATCGTAGATTTTTACCGCATTTCAAAATTCCTCGTAATAACCGAGATATAGGGTGGTCTGGAACACCCTGTATATATTACGAACAAACAGGAAAGCAAAAACTTTTTCTCATACGTGACTGTACATATCAAAATTGTAAGTCAATACATTTATTTACATCCCATATCATTGCCTTTTTAATTATGGTAGACATTTAATGCAATCATAAATCATAATTTTATTGGAACATGCTTCACATGTGTTTATACATATGTCAAAACACCATTCTACGGTTTGTATTCTCATAAAGAATACAAAATGTAAGGAGACGCCACTGCTATAACTGCGGCCTGGAAGATACGGCACGCCACTGCTTTTTGGCTGGATGAAGGAATATAGGAACTCGGCTGTTATTGAGGCATAGAGGGTCGTAAATATATCAGATGATGAGTCATCACTCACACCCTTCGCTCGTATACCTGCTGCCGACCCTCAAGGATCTCCCAAGTCCCAATGTGTGTTGACAACTTGACAAAAATTGAACTATTCTAAAAAATTATTCTCTTTTTGCTCTGTGGTACCAAATATGGAATTGCCAAAATTTCCTACGGGCTGTTCACTCTTAAATATTTGATATTTCAGTCCGGCGAGTCTGAACATCCAAAATTCAGTTTAGCCTACACCGTTTAGTAGCCTTCCTAGCTGATGTCCAAGTTGACCCAAACCACTGACTACATTATGAAGTGTTTAAAACAAATTATCTAGCCAACCTGACCCGGAAAGCACATTTCCTTTCCTAATTGCAATGTAATTTTTTGTTTAACGTAATGTAGAAATAGAACTTGGACGCCGTCTATCCCACCTTGGTGGGTCATGGACAAAGATTGATTGATTGATTGAACAGTAGGAGGCAAAAGAACAGCCATCAGCATTGAGGATCGAGAATTCAACTCATACTGGCTAGATAGCCCATAAGTCCATAACCGTTATATAATCAGAATGTATTTGACCAAATGAAAAAGAAATTCCCCTTTGTGTTGCCAAAAATTTTAATAAGGGTGTAGCTTGTCGAAGGACGATGCAATTGAATAGGCAGTGTAGACTTGAATTGGTTTGTATTGCAGTGCTTCGACTCAAGTTAGAGTAATTTAACACACAGTGGTTACAATATGAGCTGTGAGACGAGAACGATACATGCTTACAATTAATATTGAATTTGATCCAGCCTGCTTCCATATAGAAAAACCAACTCTGTGTCCACAGCTAAAGGAGCTGATGAGACACAGAGGGTAGATTAAAGATATTATTGAATAAGAGAAATAAATACGTAAAAGGAAGATTGAGGAATATTGAATTATCTGAATGTGAACAGCGCCATCTACCGGGAAAAAGGTGAAGCTGGAAGCAGACTGGTTATTACACATGTGGGACTAAGTGGTCCCCACATTACCCCCCTCCTAAGACTGGAAGTCGGAGAAATGTCGTGGAACGTGGACGTGACGACCTGAGCGAGTGGTGCGAGTCGGTGGTGTCGGCACGACGTCAGTGGCAGGAAGTGGTGAGGAGACCTTCTCCTGAGGTTTATCTTGAGCAGGATGCTGATGCGGGGGGTTGATCGTAGACTGGTGAGACGGTTCGTCTGTACTGGCATTAATGTAGGCCGGCTTGACCCTGTCCATTGACACAGTAACCGCACGACCGCGGCTTGAAATCGTAACTGTTTTGTCGGTGCGACTTAACACAGGGAATGGTCCCGCATAAGGACGTTCGAGGGAAGCACGGACGTGGTCTTGTCTCACGAAAACGTGCGTGGCCTTGGCAAGGTCTTGTGGGATGAATGTTTGATGAGCCCCGTGTCTCTTGACGCGAGTGGGGCGTAGTGAGTCGAATTTCCTTCGAAGTGAGATGAGAGTGTCCGCCGGACTCTGATTTGAAGGAGGAGTTGTCAGCATCTGTCCTGGTAGTTTTAATGGTTCACCATAGACCAGATCTGCTGGAGAAGCTTGAAGATCTTTCTTAAGAGTGGCGCGCATGCCCAGTAAAACTAGCGGAAGGGCTTCCGTCCATTTGTCATTGGCATGACACATAATGGAGGCTTTGAGTGAGCGGTGCATACGCTCTACCATGCCGTTGGATGCAGGGTGGTAACTGGTAGTCCGTGCATGGTGAAATCCGCATAATCGGGCCAGGTCAGCAAACAAATGGCTCTCAAACTGTCGGCCGCGATCTGTAGTAATTGTCTCCGGGCACCCAAACCGGCTGATCCAGCAGGAAATGAGGGTGCTGGCGACGTTTTCGGCGGTGATGTTCACCATAGGAGCGGCTTCCGGCCATCGCGTGAAACGGTCAACGAGTGTTAACAAATACGTGTAGCCTTCCGACGGTGGTAATGGGCCTACAATGTCGAGGTGTATGTGCTGAAACCGTCGGTCAGGCTGAGTAAAGGTTCCAATCGCAGTGAGGGTGTGTCGATGTATCTTGGACAATTGACAGTTGACACACAGACGAGCCCAAGCGCGGCAATCCTTACGGATAGAAGGCCATATGTAGCGTTGGGCAACCAGGTTAGCAGACGCTGCTATTCCTGGGTGATGTAGGCTGTGTAGGTGCTCGAAAAGTTGTCGACGTAATGGTTTGGGCACAAATGGGCGTTGTATGTCTTGACTAGAATCGCACGTAAGGACTGAATCAGAGCCCGGAATGGGAACATCAACGAGGATGAGGGACGTCTTTCTACTGGACCGAAGCTCTTTGAGTTCTCTGTCGTCTTTCTGAGCAGAAGAAAGTTGCTCAGGAGATACGGGAGTAGAGATTGCTTCGATTCTTGAGAATGCATCAGCGGCCATGTTGTCCTGCCCAGCGATGTATTGGATGTCCGTGGTGAATTGAGAGACGAATTCCATTTGCCGCATTTGGCGAGGTGAGCAACTTGTTTTTGGATTCTGAAAAGCGTGCGTCAACGGTTTGTGATCGGTATACACGACAAAAGCGCGCGCTTCTAGCAGGTAACGGAAATGACGAATGGCGTCGTGTACCGCAAGCAATTCGCGATCGTAGGCGGACCATGTTCGTTGGTTTTCTTTAAGTTTCTGCGAGAAGAATGCTAATGGCTGCCAATGATCGTTGATCCGTTGTTGGACTGTAGCTCCGATACTGGTGTCTGATGCATCTGTGACTAGTGCAATCGGAGCCGTATGATCTGGATGCGCGAGTAGGGTGATGCGTGCCAGACTGTGTTTGCATGAGCTGAAAGCTTCGGTAAGCTTTGTTGTCCATGGTATCGTAGCGTTCCCTTTTACCTTGTCTCCAGATAACAACGTGTTGAGTGGTGCTTGTTCGTTGGCTGCATTTGGTAGGAACCGGCGGTAGTAGTTAATCATGCCAAGGAAACGGCGTAGATCTTTGAATGTCTTTGGAAGAGGGTATTCAGTGAGTGCCTTTACCCTGTCTGGTAGGGCTTGTGTGCCTTCTGCTGACACGAGGTAACCAAGAAAGCTGATTGACCCAACGCCGAGGGTACACTTGCTAGGATTAATGACTAGGCCATATTCTCGGAATCGTTGGAAGAGTTGACGTAGGTGTGATTCGTGCTCCTGCTTATCACTCGATGCAACCAGTACGTCGTCGATGTATGAATATGCCCACGGGAGGTCGCGTAGGATGTTATCCATGAAGCGTTGGAAGGTTTGAGCAGCATTGCGAAGACCGAATGTCATGAATGGGAATTCGAAAAGGCCGAACGGAGTATTTATTGCTGTCTTTGGAATGTCACCATTGGAAACTGGTATCTGGGTGAATGCTTTGACCAGGTCTATTTTGCTGAATACGGTTTTTCCTCGCAATTCTGCACTGAAATCTGCGATGTGGCGGACTGGGTACGCGTCAGGAATTGTTCGAGCATTGAGCCGTCTGTAGTCCCCGCATGGGCGCCATGAATGGTCGCTTTTAGGTACTAGGTGTAATGGTGAGGCCCATGGGCTGTCGGACGGACGACATACGCCGGTCTGGATCATGTCGTTGAACTCCTTTTTGGCGATAATAAACTTGTCCGGGGCCAACCGGCGTGGGCGAGCGGAGACGGGAGGTCCGTCTGTCGTTCTAATGTAGTGGACCGTGGAGTGTTTGACCTGGTCTGTGGGTTGTCTCGGCCGCGTGAGGTCGCTAAACTCCTCAATTATTACTTTTAGACTGGCCGGGGTACTGTGCGGTATTGTTAAGGTAGAAACGCTAGGTTGCTTGGAGGGGCTTTGACACAGGTTCGCCTTGCGATGCGTTGTCCCGTCGATCAGCTTTGAGTTCTGGAGATCCACCAGCAAATTAGAGGCTGCGAGAAAGTCTGCACCGATGATGGGTTGCGTGACATCGGCAATGATGAAATTCCAACGGAAACTGCGTCGTAATCCCAGGTCCAGTTGTTGAGCTGTTGTTCCGTACGTATTGATGATTGTGCCATTGGCGGCAGTCAGCTCGAGTTGAGTACGACGGAGCGGTAGGTTGAGACGGGCACGTGGAAAAACGCAGATGTCGGACCCTGTGTCAATGAGATAACGTATCTTGGTGCAAGGGTCCGTGATAAGAAGGCGATGTGAGGTTTTAAGCAGGTGTGTAGTGGCGCAGGCAGGCCCTGCCTTTACTGGCTGCGATCGTCGTTTTTCGGAAATCTGCATGGCTGCTGGCACTTTCTGGCCTTCCTCCCATAGGTTTGGTGGTAAAAACACCAAGTTGGGTCTTGTTTAGGCGCTGGTGAACGGAACTGGCGCTGGAACCGTGGCTGTGTGGCACGTTGTCCGTATCTGTCGACGAACTGTGCCTGTAGAGCCGCGACGTTCTCTGTTAACGTCTTTAATAGGTCCACAGGGGCCATTGTGCACTCAAGAATCCGGTCACGTGTTGCTGAATTGATGGTGGCCATCTTGTCGGCGAGGTTCGCGACGTCACCTAGTGACAGGTGATCATGACCGATGATTGCCAATTGTATAGCGTGCGGGAGGCGAGACGTCCAAATGGTGCGTAAAACCGAGTCTGATATGGCTTTCTCTGCGAGGGCTCGCAGTCTCCGGAGAAAAGAGCTGGGAGTTTTGTCCCCTATGTCTTCCGACATTAGTAGCTGAATGCGACTGCTTGCTGGAAGACTCATTCGTTGGATTAACTGCGTTTTTAGCTCAGTGTATGGGTTTACTGGTACTGGGGCAGCTAACAAATCTGAGATCTCGCTGAGGGTACTTTGGTCGAGCGCTGAAAGGACGTGGTAATATTTCGTCGTTTCCATTGTGACCCCAGCAAGTGCGAACTGAGCCTCCGCTTGAGTGAACCACAGTGCCGGTGACAGGTTGGCCGACTGTGTCCAGAAGGGTGGAAGCTTGACCGAGACTGCCATCGTACTAGCAGGGCCTGTCATCTTGGTTGTAGCCGTGGGTGTCGGTGTTGTGGCTGTAGCAGTTGTAGCTGTAGCGGTTGTAGCTGTAGCGGTCGTAGCTGTAGCGGTTGTAGCTGTAGCGGTCGTAGCTGTAGGGGTCGTGGCTGTGGTCTGCGGCATCTTGCAGGTTGTGGCTGTGCTGCTGCGGTGAATGTAGCTGCTCCGGGGTGGTTTCCACCGCCTATGGCCGGATGAGACGTTCTGGAGGCTGGAACTGGAACTGGAACGGGCTGGAACTGGAACGGGCTGGAACTGGCTGGAAGCTGGAACTGGAACTGGCTGGAAGCTGGAACTGGTTGGAACTGGAACTGGTTGGAACTGGAACTGGAACTGGCTGGAACTGGAACTGGCTGGAACTGGAGCTGGCTGGAACTGGAGCTGGCTGGAACTGGAGCTGGCTGGAACTGGAGCTGGCTGGAACTGGAACTGGCTGGAATTGGCTGGAACTGGAGCTGGAACTGGAATCTGGAAGGCTGCTTGTTCCGTTGTCGAGGGTCACCAATGTAGCTTGTCGAAGGACGATGCAATTGAATAGGCAGTGTAGACTTGAATTGGTTTGTATTGCAGTGCTTCGACTCAAGTTAGAGTAATTTAACACACAGTGGTTACAATATGAGCTGTGAGACGAGAACGATACATGCTTACAATTAATATTGAATTTGATCCAGCCTGCTTCCATATAGAAAAACCAACTCTGTGTCCACAGCTAAAGGAGCTGATGAGACACAGAGGGTAGATTAAAGATATTATTGAATAAGAGAAATAAATACGTAAAAGGAAGATTGAGGAATATTGAATTATCTGAATGTGAACAGCGCCATCTACCGGGAAAAAGGTGAAGCTGGAAGCAGACTGGTTATTACACATGTGGGACTAAGTGGTCCCCACAAGGGAAAATTACTGCCAGAGTAATTACTTTATGCCTTTGATTGCAAAGCCCTGATTTCAGCGAGAAATGATAATCAGTTAGGCCAACACAAGCTTGGGGTAGCTTGTATTTACGGTACCTATTATATAGGCCCTAGCTCCACAGTAAGTAACTTAGCATTTAAAGAACAACTACATTGAACTTACCTTCCGTTGTCTTAAACGTTTCCACACTGAAAGATATGCCAATAGAGTGAGCGGCCTCAATATATGCTCGCGTAACTTTTCGTATGTTACAAACACCTCTTTACAATCAGGGCAGATAGGGTCGTAGAAAGAATTTCTTCAAACTGAATGTGTCAGTGTATCACAGTTATCCTTTTTATGGAAAGTACGTAAATGCCGCATTAATGAGTTCTTGAATTGAAATACTACTCCACAAAACCAGCACAGATAACTCATTTTGAACGTTTTAAATACACAAATACGTGGTGTAAAACAGTTCCCAATGCCAAGCCGCGAAGACGGAAGCAAATGGACAATGGAGGCTACATATATTGTTTTTTTGTTATATCTTACAGCTGATGTGTGATGTGTTTACACAGTTTACAGTTTACCCGTGGAAAAAGGGTTCTATTTTGCATTGCATTCCTCAAGAACCAGTGAAGAACCTAATATTTTTGTATCCGCTCCTAGCTCAAGCCTCAAGGAACGTTCATAGGAACGGCTCCAGTAAGAACGACCCACCTCTAGACTGTTGAGTAGAAAAAAGGCTTATAACACACATGACACAATGTGTCCATGCTTGCTTGTGATTGGTCGGCATCTGTAGAGCTCTAGATCCCTGTACGATTGTTTGTTTACATTTTTCGGCCTTATTAGTTATTTTAACTACGACTAATGATTCTATGAACCAAAAGTAAATTTAATACTGTATTTTTTGCAATTAATTTTAATTCATTTTCATATTATGGACGCAAAGAAAAATAAATCTTTCAAATTGCCGACTGTTTGGGAGGATGACATGCGGATGAACGTATTATTTGCACCATTCCGTCCCAAGTCATTAAATCCTATAGACTGGAGCTCCAAATTGGAATTTTGGGAAGAAATTATTTGTCAGCATTGCTTGCATGAGAACAAGACGATATTTTCTTTAGCGGCGATCAAGAAATCTTTCTCAAGGAACGGAAAAATGCCTGCCTGCCTTGATGTGGTGATTGAAGAAATGCTAAGGTAAAGTTATTCTAGGGCGGCGGAATAGCTTAGCTAGATCTATAAATGCCACTAACCAGATAAATTTGAACTGCTGAATTCATTGTTTAAAAAGAACCGGTAGGAGTCGTACATTCTTTCCTATTACTTATGAATTATTATAGTTACAGAAATAGACAATTTTAGTAATTCCGTGGTACATAATTGTCCTAGGGTTAAAATTCGGTTGCCTCGACGTTCCCTATCCCAAAACACGGAATTGATCGATGGGGAGATTGTACAGTCTAGAATGGGCATAATATATTACAACGCAGTAATAATGAAATGAAACAAAAGGCGAACAATAAGACTATAAAGTCTTGCTTTCATGTTAACCCTAATAATGGCTAGGTGAGCAATGTATTGGGCCATGAATTATTCATATTTTATTCCAAAACAAAATAATTTTTTGTACAAAACCAAAGCTTTGGGAAAGCATCCTGTTCGGTATTATTACTCTATTAACACCTAAAACATACCTGAAGTTGGAAAGCATCGATAGGAACGTTCCACAGAAAAATTATTTTTTAGGAATTTTTCATGAAAATTGAGTCTTCCCCCCACCCCCAGAACGAAACTATCAAGCGATAGTGACCTATTGAATTTAAAGAAAATCGTTTTTACAAAAAATTTTGCCGTTTTTGGGAGTTTTTGGAGGGTAAAACCCCCAATATTGAGTTAGCAAAGAAAAATCCGTCTAAACCGGCTACAAGTGACAGGATGCTCGCTTACTCGCTTACAATGGATCCCTGGGCATGCTGATGTCCATGAAAATGAGGAAGCGGATAGACTCGCCAGAGAGGGAGCTGCTATGGAACAACCTGACAAACCCATGACCTTAAGTGACTGTAAGAGGCATACCAAAGAATTCTTTCAGGTTAAGTGCGGGACAGCTCACAGGAGCGACGCCGCTGGAAAAACATGGGAAAAACTAGTGCAGAAGAAAGACAGGCCGCCAAGGAACCTACCCAGATACCAGTCAGTTGCGGAATTTAGGTTAACTACGGGTCATGACTACCTTCAGAAACATCTCCACCGTATAGGTGTAGCAGCGGAGCCTTTCTGCCCTTTATGCGACACCCGGGAAGAGATGGACGGAAATCATCTTAAGACGTGCCAGGCTCTTGTCAGTAGCAGAGGTTCACCAGATTATGTGTTGTATTGGGCTGCAAGAAAGCTGATGGCGGAAGCCTAGTGCTATGGTGTAATTAAAAAAAAAAGCTTACTAATTTGACATTTTGAGTCTATCAATTCATATTTTTCTATTTTTCTTCTCCAGATCTGGTATTATAGTTCATGCAAACGCCTACAAGAGTTATTCTCTCACTCCTGAATCATATTCTCAATGGGCTGCTCGTTTGCTCTTAAAGAATCCAATGGCTTGGGCTATAGATAAGGTTACTACACCATTTAGTTCTGAGCCGGACCCGAATACAGCGCAGTATGTTCATATCGTCGCAAATAAGGTAGGTGTTGTCTGTTAATACTGTGTGTTGTTCTCTGGTGCGACTTACTATAAGCTAAAAACGTTTTCTCCGAAATTTAATTCAGTCGAGGAGCTGTTAAAATTATTTGAACGGGTTCTCCCACATTATGACATTTAATAAGTACTTTTATAAAGTAAAAGTACAAGTAGGCATGAGAGAGATTCTTCAGTGACTTCATGGAAGTGAAACATGATTAATAACTTTTTATATAAAAAATTGTAGTTCTGAGTAGTTCTGAGCCGGACCCGAATACAGCGCAGTATGTTCATATCGTCGCAAATAAGGTAGGTGTTGTCTGTTAATACTGTGTGTTGTTCTCTGGTGCGACTTACTATAAGCTAAAAACGTTTTCTCCGAAATTTAATTCAGTCGAGGAGCTGTTAAAATTATTTGAACGGGTTCTCCCACATTATGACATTTAATAAGTACTTTTATAAAGTAAAAGTACAAGTAGGCATGAGAGAGATTCTTCAGTGACTTCATGGAAGTGAAACATGATTAATAACTTTTTATATAAAAAATTGCACTTAATTCCACAACATAAATTTTTAATAGTAATAGCTGTTTCAGTGTAACACCATCTTCAGACTGGCTCCAATAGGTACTTGTTGGAGTCAGTCTGAACAACGTCACAACATAAATTTTTAATAGTAATAGCTGTTTCGGTGTAACATCATCTTCAGACTGGCTCCAATAGGTACTTGTTGGAGTCAGTCTGAAGATGGTGTTACACCGAAACAGCTGTTACTATTAAAAATTTATGTTGTGGAATTAAGTGCAATTTTTTAAATATAAAGCTACACAACTATCTAGTAGTAGTAGTAGTAGTGTTCGTCGGGTTAATAACGACTTTGGCCTCATATTTGGGCCCATAGAGCGACTCCGACTTGACTGTCCTATGCCAGCCCATAGGACAGTGGACCTCCTGATTATAGTGGATTCCGAACCACTTGGGAAACACAGTGAAGTCACACGATTAGTTCGGATGTGACCAGGACAAGTCCTACCATGTTTCCCTACCGGCACTGTGCACACGACCAAGTTATCTGCAGCTTTGAACCTCCGCTGGATTCAACTTGGTATGGCGGCCGGCACACAACTATCAAACCGAACAAGTCTGTGAGCTTACTTAATGCCATAAAGGCAATGCTTTACACATTATTGCAGTTATTATCCCACATTTATTTATCCTCTAATTACAGTTATAACGTGGACGTTGCCTCTTCAACCAAAAGTTAATTTAAAAGTCAGTGTTATATACTCCATGTAATACTGCAATAATGTACAAGTAGACAAGTCTATGGAAATATTGCCTATATTGCAAAAATAACACCCGTGTGTTGTCTGATGCTTCTGACTCGAGCATAGCATTTTTCGATGTACCTACGATGACACTCGTGACCAACACCAGATGCCCGTACTTTTTGAAATGTCTCGTCTGTGTAGAAGAGGTGATGGAAGCCGCATGCGCGCAACTGCATGTCTCATAGTTTGTAATGTTTGCAATGTCCACTCATGAGGAGGTTCCACCCCCGCTGCATAAAACTCCTCGCTAATTTCTCCCTTCTTCATGTCACGGATCTCTTTAAACTTAATATGCGCTGGCGTAACTGGCAGCAGAAACTGTAAGCGGAGATCTTCAATGATGTAGGCTTCTCGAGCTTGTACACACTCCAGTCTAGACATCGTGTACTTGGAAATTCAGAAATTTGAAATTTCCGAAAGTAGCCTTGACAGTCTCGGGCATTTCCAGTTGGCTCGTTGTCAAATAGCTCCTGATCACTTCCAACCCGTAGCTGGTCAGGGGGGCTACTTTAGCAAGTAGAGGTTAATAAAATCTAAATGTAAACATAATTACCTACTGATAACACTATACTAGTACCCCATTGGGGACATGGAAGGAGCCTCCCCGAAGATTGCGCTTATGAGCGATCGGGCGTCCCTGGTAACTTCGGGAATTACCCCGTCGGCCAATCCTTCCACCACCGGGTCAAGCGACAACAACGTGTCCAAGGCTCGGACACGTTAAGTAAGTAAGTAAGTACCCCACTAACAATAACACTAATAATATACTAACAAACTGATATATTGCTTTACTTAATGTTAGGTCCCGACCACGTTACGAAGGCATTTCGTGTCTAGTTTTTTTTTTTTAATTCTTTCCCACTTAAAAACAAATGATTGCATAATACACAATTCATTGTCATTAATTGTGCAATTATCCAGCTGATGGTTCTTGTCCTGAATATGTTGAATATGCCTTTTCTACATTATAGGAAATATGGCAAATGAATGTCTTCGTAACGTGGTCGGGATGTAGGTACATAATATTGTTTAGTGGCAAGGCTATAGGCCTTGACTTGACTGAAACTTACTCATTTCTAAATACTGATAACAATTTTTTACAGAAACTTAGTGAAGAATATGTGCAAATAATCAATGAAAAATCGCCTGGGAAACTAGTAGACATCAAAGAAGTATCGAAAATTATTGGCGTCAGTGATGAGGCTTTAAAGGTTATTTTAAGACCTCTTATAGAAGAGAAGAGAGTATCAGTAACCATTACTCCGTCTGAAACGCTGCTGAAATTTGCCAGAGACGATGAAAAAGTCACACCTGTTTCAGAGATAGATCTAGGAATGTATAAGTTGGAGAAAAATGAGGAGCAGCTTAAGAATTGCATTGAATCGCTCGAAGGAGAACGGGAAGCTGCGTTGAAAGAAGTTAAAAGTTGTCTGTCCAAGAATAGACGACAGTCGGTAAGTTATTTCACCTAAAGTTCCATTGCTAAATATGGTAGAAATGTTAGATATTCACTGGTATGCTATGAGAAGACTCGTATCTTTACTTGGTTAAGTCATGTTTTCACCTTTTTCATGTATCGATGGTAAGCTTGCCCATTATCGCTTGTAGTTTGCCAATGGCCAAAAATTCTTACGGAAAGAATACACATAATGTCCAAATCCATGGGTTCGTGTTCGTTGGCTTTGGGCAAGGGACCTATGGGCCACTATAAGTAGGCCTTGATCCGTTAAAAGTCCTTCAAAACTTATTATTATTATTAAGCTATGAGCGGGTATCGTAGAAATTAAAAACTAATTAGGCTTAATTCATACTTGTATACGTAGTCCAAATGCAAAGCATTGTTTTGAATTGATAAGCTAGGAAATATCGATGATCTTAACTAAATAACATTACATTTGTTATAATTTTATTTATTGGTCATTTTATCACCTGAAGAACAACGTGCATTCTCCTAAGTCTCCTTAATTCAAAAAATAATTATACAATTTGGGGCCTTTGGGCTCCGAAATCAGTCAGTTCATAATGTGTTCTGCTGTTGCCTTTTTCTTAATTAAGGTACGAAGCTAAATTACATGTATGATAGACAGTGAATTGTCCAGAACCACATTCCCCAGAAACTGGAGTGTTTTCATACACCTTAGTTTGTAAAAATATAGCATAAAAAAAACATGGGCATTTTATTTATTAAACTGTAACTGTTCATTGCAGGCGAAAACATGGCTACGGCGAAAAAATGAACTTGAAAAATGCATCGACAAACGTGCCTCAGCATTGGAAAATATTCGCTGCCTACTAGACAAAATTAGATATGCTGAGACTGACAGCCTAGTCCTGGATGCCTATAAACAAGGTATCAATGCTCTTAAAGAGACTTTCCGAGCTACGGGGCTAAGGGAACAGGAAGCTGAAAACACAATGGACGAGCTGCAAGATGTACTTGATGTGCATAAGGAGATTGAGGCGACTCTATCAGCTTCTTTGGATCCGGAGGCGGATAGTAGCTTGGAGGATGAACTGGCGCAAATTATGATGGATATTGCACCGGATGTGCCTCCTACATCTCCTTCTTCTGGGCACAGCGGAGCCGGGCATGAACATAAACCGGTTGCTAATAAGAAAGAAGCAGACGGTATTCCATCTGCCTCGCAGAGTGTGCCTTTAATTCCAGAACTCGACTTGCTTCCTTCCATTGATGAGCTGCCAGATGTACAAAATATTGATGCTGTTCTTGAAGCTAGAATCAAAGCTCTTGAACTTTAATGGAAAACAAGGCATCATGCCCACTTGCTCCGCTCAGCCATAGTCGGGGACTCGCGCTCGTATTCCCTAGATAGGCTATTCTATCAAGAAACCACTGAAAATATTATGTTTCCTTAATTGGCAATGTTGCCGTCAGGTGCGTCCACAGAATACCTTAACATATGTGTCACTCCAAAATAAGATAGGCTACATTTTATTTTTTCTATTACTTTACCATGAAAGCTAAACGTATAATGTGCCTAAGTTTCAGATAACTATTTTATATATTAGGTGTTCCATCATGCTAATGTTTAAAATTTTATATTCGGAAATGTAATAAATATTGTAAAGATATGATACCTTTGTAGATAGTCTTGCTAAAATTTAAAGTCGACAAATTATTTCTCATAAAATGTAAATAAATATAAATAAAATAAAGGAAATAAAAACAAATGATTGAAAATGAATCGCGCACACTCTAAATACCCACTAATAAAAAACAAATAAAAAACGTAATAAAATGGCCGCTAGGCTAGACTGTTACGCAAAATTACGATTTCTCGACTTTTACAACGGATTTAGTGAACCCCGGGGTTCGCAAAATTTCTGTACCTTGCTAAATATTTTTCCATTGTTTTTATCTACGATCGAGAATGGGATTCTCGATTCAACGTATTTTTAACACTGTTTAGCATGCTAAAAAAATGAATCCTCTAATTGAATGGAGTACTTTCCTAGAAGGAAATCTCTGTTAAAGTTATGGCGTCCATACTTATCTTATAGAGGGAGTGCATGGCAACTCATGTGTAATTCGACGCTCAAGATTGATGGAGCGAATTGCTAGTGGTCTCTAGTTAAGTATGGGCGCCATTGGGAATCGACCCGTAAATATTATTTAGCCGCATTGTTTTTGGGAGATTTCATCTACCTATTGAGACGGCGACCTATGTTCGACTTCCGGAAAATTTCTTCATAACCCCCTGAGTCTAAAACCACTCCCCGTTCAAAACGTTATATACTGTGTATTGATTTTACGAAACACTGTAATTTCCGCAGATATTATCAGATTTTGATGAAACATGGCACAAAAATTAACGTACTTAAATAGTGCAATAATGGTATCATTTATAAGAGGTGAAATAGCCGCCGCCAGTCGGTGCTTTTTACCTGTTCAGCCAGAGTCGGAAGGGATTTTTTTATATAAGAATTCTTAATATTTTCTATATTTATCGTTTTTAATAATTTATGACGTGACTTTTTAATAAAACTGAAGTTTAATAAGAAATAGAAAATTCAGTTGAGAGAGATAAAAAGCTTCATTAAAAATTAAATCTAGTTCAACAGCTTAAGCGTATAGTATTATTTTTTTTTTATAACTTGTAATTAATCCGAATAACGTTAAATTAAAATTTTCCATTTCTTAAAGCACACATTTTCAAAGGGTGGTGACCGAGTTATTATGACGAAAATCAATTGATGTAAGAATGACTGTCAAGGTCTTTTTTGCAGCTTTTTACAGTGTGATATTACAATATATGTATATGTTTCTTTTGAATCTCAATTTTTTTTGACGACTTGACTGACATATAGGTAGGCTACTTAGTTAAAAATATTAGCATTAATGGAAAATGACAGGGATTATTTTCTTTCTTGCGGAAGTTCGTACGTTTTTTGTCACCTGAAAATTCACTATTTTGGCGTAAAGCGGTTTGATAATTAGTGTAACTATTTGATGCTTACACTTTTGTGTAAGGCGGCGTTTCCATTGACCTCGTTTTGCAGAATGCACATGACGTTGACGTGACAGCAGACATCATTAATAAGTCTTTAATGTCTGCTACCACGTCAACGTCATGTGCATTCTGCAAAACAAGGTCGATGGAAACGCCGCCTTACACAGGTTTTTTCCCCTCCGATTGTCTCCTAGACTCCTAACGAGACTTTACGTCTTACAGGGCTGTCACATTCCGTGGATTACCTCAGAATTCAGGGGGAAATAATTCAATTCCGTGAAATTTCCGGGATCAACAATTTTTGAGGTTTTTGTGGAAATACTTATGTACTGAGTTATTTGTATGCCAATTTACGGAATCATACCAATTTATGATGGTTGAAGCCGAAGCGGATGGGTATTTTTTTATCGGCTGCGATTTAAAATTACAAATAAATAACCAGATAAGGTTATAAAAAATCATAATAATATAAAAGGTAACCAACATTTTAAAAATTCCGGGGAATTATTTAAAAAATTCTGAGGAATACGGCTGAAGTCGTTTGGCAGCCCTTCTTTACGATCGAAGGAGATGAGGCAGGTGCCAACGAATGTCCTCTCCCATATGGAACTCAATGAGACTTTTGTTTAATTTGATGGAATGCTGTACCCAGCCAAGTTGAGTCGTCGATCAAATTCAGACGATTTAAATTAATTTAGCTGTATATTAATCTTAGAAAATTCCAACGAAGGCCTTATAGCAGCAGCAGCAGCCGTATTATCTACCAACCCTAATAATAACTTAGCCGGGAATAAGTAGAAATCATCCAAAATAAATCCCAAAGAAAGAAAATTAACGCATGGGAATTTAGGGCCTTTTCGACCATCGAAACTTATCCGGCCATTTAGTATAGGGGGAGGTTATCTATAAACTAACCTGGCTGGATAAGTTTCGATGGCTTAGGATATCGATTTGATGCTTACACTTCCAATGATTTTCCCCTCCGATTGCCTCCTTGACTCCTAACGAGACTACGATCGAAGATGAGGCAGCTGTCAACGAATGTCTTCTCCCATATAGAACTCTAGTGTCACCAATGAGACTTATTTTAATATGGTGGAATGCTGTACCCAGCCAAGTTGAATCGTCGATCAACATCTGACGATTTAAAGTTACTTTAGCTGTATATTAATCGAAGAAAATTCCAAGGGATGCCTTATAGCAGCAGCAGCAGCCGTATTATCTACCCACCCTAACAATAACTTAGATGGGAATAAGTAGAAATTATCCAAAATAAATACCAATGAATGAAAATTGACGCATGGGAATTTATGGCCTTTTCGACCATCGAAACTTATCCGCTTATTGCTATGATTTTTTTTGTACAAAGTAAATAAAGTCATTTTTTCCATAATTAGGCCAACCTATCGCAATTAGGGTTATTACGCCCCCTCTTGCACGTAGGCATACGCATTGTTTTAAATGTGAGAGTTAGTTTTAATATCTAATCACTAACGTGTGACAAGACAATGGGTTAAAATAAACCTACGTCGACTTCTAATGAACATTAAATATCGTAAAATAAATAATTGGTTTTAATTAACTGAGCATGTTATTAAAGATTTGGCTCATTTAAGTTGTAGAAGACTACTTCATGCATCACATAATAAGATATTTTTAATTTTCGAAATAGTAGTTTTTTCATAAACATGATATTTTATAAACAATAACTTTTCACGTATAATCGATTTTACAAAAAAACTAAAACTACCTTATTATATGATGCATGAAGTAGTCTTCTACAACTTAAATCTTTAATAACTTGCTTAGTTAATTAAATAAAAAGTATTAAATTTCGGGCTGCAAATTTCCTACGGGCTGTACACTCTTAATAACAATATGTTAAAATGGTTTAAATAATCCGAGTAAGTTATTCTTTACCGTTGGTGCTAGACCAGCAGGCGTTAAATAAAACCAAAACTATTTAATGCAAATTCCACTTTTTATTGACGGGTTCAGTTTGGAGGAAAGTAAGGGAATGTATGGCGTGTCAAAAATAAAACGCTTCCTCTTAAAAAAGCAGCAAGTAGCTTTGCCCTCATGTGCAGACCGGTGAGAAACTAATCCAATCGTAATAAATATATACTGCAAATTTTCCGATAAAGTAGTCGTAGAAAAATGTCAACAAAAACTGATTCAAATGGAAATTGTATTCTAAACCTGATACGGACTGCACTGTCGGTTTTGAAGGGGGACACCATAAGTAACGATGTATGCTTACCAGCAGCAATTTTTTTTTTTTATTAACTGCCTAAACTTCGCAGGAATTATTGATCGTGAGCCAGCATTGAGAACTGTAGAAATATTTTTTATGCATAGCATATGGGCGTCACTAACGTTTGACCGCAGTTATGGAAGGCATGGAAAATACTGTATATGTGCGAATTTCTCACGTTTACCATAGCCGTGACGGCCCAATACTATGCATCAAATAATCTATTAACGAAACTCGCAGGACATTTTAATATCTCCAACAGCATTCCGGATACTCGATCCTTATGAGTCATGTCCTTAAGGATAATAATTTATTTTAAGGCGTTAAAAAGGCTGTGGGCAGTATAATTATTAACTTTTCTCAGACTATTAGACATAATTATATATCTCGAATTTATAGAAAAAATTGATACTATTTTTTTTTAACTATTTAAATTTTAGCAAAAATTTGTAGGTACAACGTGTAAACAGTGTTGCAGTTAAACAGCCTGTGTGGGAGCGGCCGCCACAGCAGTTGGTACGCCTGTTCGCCTCCTCCCCATTTAATTCAGTAATCGTCCAAATCGTAGTCATCGCCATTATCCAATTCATCCAGTTGCATGCTCTGGAAATCCACCTTGTAACGAAGTAAACCTAAAAACAAAAATAAATAAATGACTAGTGGGCCCGGGCGAACATTCGCACCAAGAATAAGTTTTAAGGACGGATTTAGGTCAGGTCAGGACATGTAGAGTAGTGGAACGGACTCCCACTTTCACCCGAAAGGTTGTTGGAACGAGTCCCACACTTGTTACATTTTCTGGCCATGCTTCGGAGGGCATGTAAAGCAGGCGGTCCCGGGCTTTCCTAGTTGAGTGTAAGAGAGGGCTTATAGCCCTAACTCCGCTAGGTTGGCTTAGTAATAGAACAAAAAAAAGTCGATAATTATTTATGTTTTATTTAGGCCCCAACACGCTTAAAAATGTTTTTGTGAGGCTTGGTGAAGGCACGCTATGCAAGAAGTCTGACGTCATTGTTACAGAGTATGGCGGCACCCTCATGTTCCAATGTATAACGTGCCTCCACTATTCCTGTTGGGACTGGGCCTAACAGACCGATAACGAGCGTTCTGATTGCACAATAACTTACATACACTGTGACAAAGGCTATTTATAGCCTTGATTATAGCCTCCAACCTTGACGACAATCTTATTATGCCCCGAAGGAAGTTTGTAAGAAGACCACGTCAAGAACTTTAGCCAATTGAATTTACAGGCTGAGTGTGGGGGATTGTGATCTTTCTTTTCCAGATATTGTATCTAGAGGAGGCTGCCCTCTCAACCTACGTCATTTTAGTGCTGTATTATGAAATATTCATATAATACTTAAAATAAAAATTCATAATTAGGCGTCCGTGGAAATGATAAAACAAATTGTAACAGCGGTATAGAAGGCCATTGTCGCAATTCACTTAAATTAAATTCACTTAATGCGTTGTCAACATGGGCGGGGCTTACATTAAGATTCTGCCGCTTTACACAATTCAATGTAAATCATGCATTATACCATGCCATAATGTGTAAGCAACATTGACAACGTGTAACTTCATACTGGGAATAAAGTGTGAAAACAAGAACAGGCAATTTATACTTTCCAATTTTTAGACGTAAGTTTTCGGTTGTCACAGCCAAAATTTTCGATTTCGAGATTTCAACGGATTGAGGCCACAAACCCAAAAATGTTTTAACGAAATGTCCGTGGATTGGTTTAACTTGGGCTAGTAGGTTCATGAAAATCATATGTCGGGACGATTTTTTTTTCTATTTTAAGCTAACTCAATTTCTGATTAAAAGAAAGAGATGACCCACTTAAAATAACATTGGCTGGCATAAAAAAAATGTAACAAAATAAAATAATTTAACCATAGTAAGGAAAATTACAGACTTGCACACGTGCACAAGCTTAGATAAATAAGTAAGTTCACAAGGGAGACCATCTACTAAATGGACAACTTTCCTATAGACATACCTCCTGTGATTGGGGTGAGTTCCCAATTATAGAGCTTATGATTAACTTACGGGAGAGGCACATCTTATCACTTTTTATTTTCATCAGAGGGCATTTTTGCTGCATTGTTTTCTTTTATTTCTATAAGCAAGTTGTCCATTTACGGTACCACTCACTGGTGTGAAACACATAACACATAACGCTTGCATTATACCTTAATTTAACGGCAGAGATTTCAAAATATTTTTAAAAACCAATGACACCCTAATTTTGTTCGACGAAATTAATAGCTTCTTCGTTACAGAGCGGAAAAGATATGAAAATGGTCGGAATCATAAAAAATACAAGCTTTTTAAAAATGCTGAGAATCAACTCGACTGAGTATATTAATACCGTGCAATACAATAATTGTAAAAAATCAGAAGAAAGCACGTTATCGTGTTTTTTTAGCTTATTAATATTTCAGAAGAGATAATGTAAATTTACTGCTACAACTTAATTTTTTTTAATGAATTTTTCATCTGACTAATTTCATATCTTTGCGACTGCAGAACGAGGAGGTAATTAATTTCGCCAAAAGACATGCTCCATGCTCGACATAAGTTTACAAAAATTTTTGAAATCTCAGGCTTAATTTCAATGGAAATATTGAATGTAGATCTATGAAATGACAAAAGAAAAGTTCCTCCATATTTTTGTACCGCGTTTGTGGCCACCACCAAAACCTATTTATTAGCCACTGGTAATATTTAATTTAATAAATAACAAGAAAAAAAAAAATGAAAATGAAATGATTAGTGACGGTCACATTTTCCGTAACAAAATTTAGAGGACGATTACTTCTATCTCACGAGTGATATTATCCCAGCGTCCAATATTTCCTGTGAAATTTGTACAAAATGAAAACACAATTGAGGAGCTAAAAGTTGAAAATAATAATACCAATTAGACGCAATGAGCATGCAGAGTGCGGTTAGTATTCTACCTTGGTCACCTAGCAACGACAATTATTATTTTTTAATAATCGTCGAGGTCTACATCGTCCAATGGCTCATCAGCTTGCAGAGCTTGGAAATCCACTTTGTACCGTAAAATTCCTGCCACGATGGAAGCGTAAGCAGGAAACAAACCACGCACATTCAAGGTTAGTCAGTTACTAATAAACCATAAATCGAAAGGTGTAGTCGTTAAGAGGAAACTGTCAATTCATTTTAACGGACTTAGGATGGGTCCCTAGGGTGTGTTCGAATTAAACGCGTAGGGAACGCTGATTGTTACTTTTCGAGTGTCGCATGTCTAACCAACCGAACAACAGAGCTAATCGCGCTTTATTCAAGCCCAGACTTGATGAGAGGAGAAAATTTCGATAAAGGAGAGGGTACTAAGCTACAGCATGTTGGAAGAAACGGCTATGTTGATCAAATAGCAAGGCGTTTTAGCATACCGACCAATTTTACCTTTTGTAGTAAGGGGCATCTTCCCAAATTTCTTAAACTAGCACGGGCTGAGAGAGCTGATTAATTAATTTCTCGGTCCAGAGGAATGACAAAAATTATCTTTCAACACCTCCTAATACATAAACTGTGATAATGCACAATACTATTTGTCTTGTACACTATTATTAATCCATAAAAATCGAAAAGTTAAGTCCTATTCTTTGAATTTGTCGTCTGCTTCTTCCTTTTAGATGATCTTATTTTATAGATTAACAATAATTCATATAATCAAATGCATTGTGTATTATCAAAGTTTATACATTTCAGGAGGTGTTCACAGAGCGATTTTGAAAATATAGCCACTGCCGGACGAGAATTCAATTAATTAGCTCCCACACCATGTTGTTTTCCAACAATTTGGAAAAATTCCCCTTAAGAGAACCAGAGGGGGGGAAATCTCACCAGTGTAAAACATCAAATTTCATAGGAAATATCGAAGAGCTATAAAAATTTTTTTTTCATAGTTAGTTGCTTTGTTCGATAAACATTATGTGGCCACAGTTTCAGAACTTGACTTGTCGAAAATAACAGAACTTAAGGTTGTCAAGTCGAAGGAATTCCATAACTGTTTACACCAGAATGTAGAGGAACATTTCTTCCTAACAGCCAGACCTTATAGCTCCACGATCGATATTTCCAGTGAAGTTTGCTTTAATATAAAATGAAACTGTTCTCTGTGTCTGTTTGCTTAAAAATAATTACAATATACATACCTCCTATACCACCAAAGCCCCGAACAAACTGCGAACCTTCCTGAGATTTGTCAGTGATGATTTCCAGGGTCGCACCAAAGGTTTTGTAATTATTCGCTAACCATTCCAATAGCGGTTGACATTCAACCAATTCCAATTCTACCCCGCTCTGAAATCAAAACAACCGTACTGTTATAACTGGAGTTGGTAAACGACCAGCAGCCTGATCGAGGCGATTATAATACCGGTATTTATTTAACCCTGGTATTATGATCGCCTCAATCAGGCTGCTGGACTATGTAGCGGTAGGTCGAGGCTTGAGACTCGCTATCTAGAGATATTGGAGGGGGAAAAGAACTATAAGAGTAAAAAACAACGATTTCAAGATCTAAGGTTAGCATGAAAACAAGACTTTATAGTCTTATTGTTCGCCTTTTGTTCGCAATAAAGTCATTTTTTCATTTCATTTCATCTCATGAAATATTAATCGTAAAGGACAAAAATGTCAGGACAAACAGAAGAAATTTTTGATGGCTTAGCCAAGTGGCCACAATGTTGTAATTCAACAGTTTGATATCCTGTATAGTGTGTAGCCGTCAATAATATCCTTTGGCCACAGTTATAGAAGGCGTGGAAATTGAGCAGTTTCAGAATTTTTGTCAAATTACCATTTCATAAGGCGCTTATACCACCTACGTCAATAGTCAATAGTAAATGTGGTATTGACGTGGTAGCAGACATTTTTAGACTGTCTTTAATGTCTGCTACCACGTCAAAACCTTTTACAATTGACTATTGACGTAGGTGGAATATGCGCCTAACTGTTAGTGAAGGCCAGACAGTCAAGACATGTAGCGTAGTGGTACGGACTCTTGACTATCACCCGAAAGGTTGTTGGTTCGAGTCCCACACTGGCTACATTTTCTGGCCATGCTTCGGAGGGCATGTAAAGCAACTCCTAGTTGAGTGTAAGAGAGGGCTTTATAGCCCTAACTCCGCTAGGTTAGCTAAGTAATAGAAATAACAAAAGTCCTTATTTATTTATAGATACTATATTGTGTATATAAATTGAAGGGGATGATTCTTCTACCTATAGAGTCTTCAATAATCAATATTACTGGCCAAGTTTGATTTTAAAGAAAAAAAAAAATGCGGTAACCGATAGTGTTTTTAGGGCGGATTCTAGAATTTGTCCCCTAGAGTACTCTTTACACCTCACTGTACGAGAAACGACCTTGTCCATAAAACCCCCTTAATTTGAAGGACCTGACATTTTCCTTGTAACACTAGGGGTCTTCACAGTGTTCGTGTTATATATAGAGTTACACATAGTTAAGTGTGTTATATCAAGATAAGTTAAACCACCGATAACCCGATAACCAAGCTAACCATCGTGCTATCCTAAACACACTTTCAAGTTGGTTAACGAGCTATTTAGCTTGCGATGCGATCGATAGCTCAGGTTTCACCTCCGCTATCTTTGTTTTTGTTGATTGATTTGAAACACGCGTTTAAAATTTTGTAGTATTTGAATTTATTTGTATAATCTATTATCACAAGCAATTACCGTAAATACTTAAAGTTAGAATAACCACAATGAACAAAAATATAAACAAATGTGGCACTAGAATAGAGTTCTGCCACGAACGTCTGACTACTACCACGTTGTTCACCCTGTTAAATATATCATGATAACTCACCCCCGAGGTACACTCACGATTGTGTGTTAACTTGGATAGCACATCTAAATCGATAATGCATATTATTGGACTTTGTCTGTTTGCAAATAAACGCTTATTTATTTTATTTATTTATTTAACACCAACACTGTGAATTCCCCTACTCACCGGACGCTCTAACCATGAACGAAGACCATTCATGCATTTATTTCAAAAGTGAAAAATAATGAAAAAATACGTTATACTTGTACTCAATAAGAAACATGCCACAAACCCCGTCAAAATAGTAGATTATTGAACAAGAAAATAGCTATTATATAATTTAACATATGACACGTAAAAACAGAAATAAGATATGTGGCACCCTGGGAGTGTACATGGCAGTTTGTCGAATAGGACATGTGTATATTCAAAAATATCGGCTAAAGTTAACTGTAACATTAGAAGGGGCATATTACAATCCGCCCTAAGCAATGCAACGGACTATATTTACCTCCTTGTCCGTAAAGTGTGATTTATCCTTTTCCTGTTCCACAGTAAGATGGAGAATTCTATCTTCGGCTGTTGAGTGGTTTTTCAGAACATATCTCTGAATATCTAAATTTTCCCAGCAAATAAGAATCTCTACAGAGCCTAGTTCAAGCGCGCGAAGAGTATCTTCAACACCGAAGCAGTATTTTCCAGTATCTTGGCTGATTTCATCGAAGTATCGCCCTGCAACACAATTGGTTCTGAACAGTTCGCATTGACATTAGCCGCGTATTCCACCTACGTCAATAGTCAATAGTAAATGTGGTATTGACGTGGTAGCAGACATTAAAGACATACTAAAAATGTCTGCTACCACGTCAATGCCACATTTACCATTGACGTAGGAGGAATAAGCGCCTTCAGCCCCAGAACACACTGAAGATACGAAAGCCAGCGATTTGTTATGGGAACAAATGGGTTGGTAATTGGTTGGTGTAAAAAAAATCCATTTCTTAAAGCATTTCAGGCGATTTTTAACGCTGAGGCATGTCTTAGGCGTGTCGAGGGAAAACCGTGCACAGGTGTGCGGTCGGGCTCAAGCCAATGTCAAAAATCTTCTGAAGTATACTTTCCTTTGCTAACTAATCATTTGTTACAATGACAAATTTCTTCGCCGTTCGAACCGTCCACATGCATCGGAACTAAACCAAAGGAATGATACAATTTCGGCCAAATTTAAAACTGATTGGTCAGAAGCCGTCCACTTACTTTATCCAACGCCCAGTCCAGCCGTCCAGTAAAAGTTGAATTCCACAGCTTTTGCTTTTAAGAGGTCATCAATATAAAAAGCAAGGACACTTACCGATGAGTTTCTTCTCTTGAATGAATTTAACATTCTGCAGGCACTCGGCAGCCAATTCAATAGCCTGGTTAAACCCATTTTCACCACCATAGGCAGCATCTACTACTTTTATAATTTTGCACTGTAACCTCTGAAACAATAAACAACTATGTTGAAACTCTTGAGTCAGAGAACAGTCCTCAACAAGTTGCGCACACAGCTGCTATATACAGTTGAACAATTATTATTATCATTATCATGTGCGTGAGGACAATTTGAATTTCGCGCCCAAATCAGTTGCGTGTGCCGTAGTGATGTGATGTAATGAAGAAAATCAAGTACAGTATAGCAGAAATCACGTAGCGGTATGACCAATTTTTTCTAACTTAAATAATCATATAATTCATTCCCAACAGTGGTCTCGACAACCGTCAGCCTCCCATCCGTGTTGGGATGAATATGAGGCTTTTAGAGCGTGCCAGCATTTGCTCGGTTGTGATGCGCGTCAGAAAGTGAGGGACGGCTGAGTAGCTAAGATTGGGGATGAATTAGCCCACTAATTAATCTATTTTTTCTAGGTCGAAACCGATGAGATTTTGTACTATTCAGTGGTTACTGAAGCTATTTGCTTCAGTTACCCGCCTCCGTCTGTAACCTGAGGTTCCACATTGTGTCCCTCAGGTTACACCTTTCCTTAGCTTAGGTAGCTGTGTCAGCCGGTTTTTGATTCGTTATAGCCCAATGAAAAACCACCTCACTATAATAAATAACCGTGTATTTTTCCTTAAATAATTTTTAACCAAATACAAATACAGTTGAAGGGCCCCCTCATGCCAGCGGCGTGCGAGGGTAGCACTCACTACCTAACTATAGCCTACCTAATACATTAATGTAATTTGTTGAGTTCGTCCCTGGTCCATAGTCTTATAATTGTCCTGTATGTTGCTGTTCTTGTGTTACTGTTAGTGTTGTCTAAGGGGGGAAACTTGTATCTGTTCACGTGTATGTCCTTGGTGAGTGCGTTGTAAAGAGTCGTTGCCTTGTATTGTAGGGATCGTCTACTAACTTGCAAACCATCAGACCTGCAAATATTAGCACACCCACATATTGAGACTGCTAAGCATAGCAGCGGCAGAATGCACGCTGTTCAGATTGTTCACTTTAACATATAGCTGCAATTCAGAGATTCCAGCACAGCACTGTGTTTCAACAAGCTTTGCCTGACTAAATAATTCTAAAACAACAACACCCAATAACTTCCCTATGCTTTCTATCTTTTATGCATCTTTTTTTATTTCGGCTACCTTATGGACCATTTTCGTGCCCTAAAATAAGGGCTCGCTCTCAACATTAATTATTTTACAAATTTTACTTCAAACATAACGCGGGGTTTTCACATACGTCAATGGTCAATGGTAAATATGGTTTTGACGTGGTAGCAGACATTTTTAGTATGTCTTTAATGTGTGCTAAAACGTCAATACCACATTTACCATTGACCATTGACGTATGTGGAAACCCCGCCTAAAGCATCCTCACACATTTAATTAAGGAAATGCAGAGTATTGCGTTGTAAACTAATGTCAGGGCCATTTTATTAAGCACGCAAGGCGACATATCGATTCACTTCCGAGTATTTACGACGCCCCATCACGAATGCTGACAAGTCATAAAAATGAAAGCTCCCCCCCCCCCTACACCTGCGACGAGGCTTTCTAAACAATTAATAACATGTGCACAGGTGTCATGCAACTGTACGGAACGGCCACGCTACCAATAAAGCATTTCCAGTTCACAAATGGAATGTTCAACGACGCAGAGTTTGGAGGCAGATAGGACAGTAAATTAGAATGTGCAGAAATGAAGCTTATGAGACATGCTCGTCAGATAAATGACACGAAGGGATTAGATCAAGAATGAAGTGTTAATTAACATTGAACACTTAGAATACAACACAACTGATGGAGCATTCATTTTTTTCAGACAAGGCAATACACTTGAGATACAGAAGCACATGCACTTACTGATCTTTCCCAGGATGTAGTTTTTTTCATGCTTTTCTGTTTTAACATGACCAATCAAATTTATATTTAGCAAATATTCCATTAACTCCTCATTCTTAGCAGTAAATTGCCGTAATTAAAAATTCCCTAAAATAACCATGAAGAAATGAAACCCCAAAAAAATTCCCAAACCACTCCCCTTCCCTAATTTGGGCATAAACCACTAAGGAGGCCCCCTCCTTTTTCCAGTTACTTACGGGATCAAACAGGTCGGATTGGCAAAGTTCCGTCTTGAAATCGGCACTTCCGGCCAGGATCATGCCCGCGATATTGGGCTTATCATTGGAGATGAACAGCTGCGTCGCGACTTCCGCCACTTTCCGGACGTAGTTGTGGCGTTTCTCCATGCGAAGACGCGCAAAACGGAGGGCTGACTGACCACCACGCCCATGTTTCTTCGGTAGGTCTACTGTGAACTTGTGCAAAACTTCGCGGGTATTACCCTACGACAAATTTAAAGTTAAAATAAAAATGTTGTTCAGGCCACGTTTTTTTTCTTCAAAAAGGCGGGGATTCCACCGACCGGCTAGGGCTAAATACAAAAACTGTGACGTGGTAGCAGACATTCATGACTTAGGCGGGGTTTCCACCGACCTCGCATTGCAGAATGCAAATGACATTGACGAAAATGTTTGTTTTCCTCTATGCCATAGTTAAAATTGATCAATGATCATACAGTAAAATCACAAACAAACTAAAATTAAAAAATGGCGTCATGGGATATGTTAAGTGCAAACATTTTAATAGATTTCTATAAAAAGAAAAATTCTAATTTCCGTCAAAGTCATTTGCATTCTGCAATGCGAGGTCAGTGGAACCTCGCCTAAGTCTTGAATGTCTGCTACCACGTCACCGTTTTTGTATTTAGCCATAGTCGGTCGGTGGAATCGGCGCCTTAAATTATATACCGCAAGGCTTCAGTCAGCCCGTGTGCAGTTTAGCTTTTGGATGCATGTAATTCAATCGCAATACAAATAGTTAAATAATTATTGGTCAGTAGTAGTTAATCAAATCAGGTTAGTTGTATCAGTTTGCTGTAATAGGCAGTTAGTTCGTTAGTAAATAGTTAATTCAGGTTTGTTAGTAACTTCTGTTCGCAGCCATTTGTCTAAATTTCTTTTAAATATTGATAAAAATTTAGCTGTTTTAATCTCAAGGGGAACTTGTAAAAATGTAATCTAGTGAGTTCTGTTTGTCTCTGTATTAAGGCGGGGTTTCCACGTACGTCAATCGTCAATGAAAATTATGAAATTGAAGGACATTTCAATTTTCTATTGATGGCGGCGTTTCCACATGTTCTTTTTCAAAAATTGACAATTTTCTATTGAAACGTATGCGCCAAATTTTTGAAATTTGTTTGCATTTGTTTTTTTGAAATTTTGTTTGTATTTGTTTTCTTCGTACACTTATTATTTTTAATAAAACCTAATAATAGTAGGAGATCCGAAGTAAGATCGACCTTCACCGATCTGTTTAATGGATGAAAACTGTTTTTTTTTTAAATCAATTAAAATAGTTGTACTTGACACACTTGACATATACCGTGACGCCATTTTTTAATTTTAGTTTGTTTGTTTGTGATTTTACTCTATGATCAATTGATCAATTTTAACAATGGCATTGAGTAAAATTGAAATGTCCTTCAATTTCATAATTTTCATTGACGATTGACGTATGTGGAAACCCCGCCTTAGGTGGTTTTGGGTCTGACTCATGGGGACCTGGTCCTGAATAATTATTATTATAATAGAGGGGGGGATTATTATAAGACAAGTTGTGACAAGATTTGGAGGGAAACGGTGTGTCGGTAGGTACTGCCACCTGGCGACAAAATTAAATATTTAATATGCCGATTTGAACCAGGTTATAACCAAGAGACAACCGGGCCATGCCGAAACAAATGAGATTTATTAAAAAATATAATCTAAACGCAACGCCATTTGGGGCTTATGCGTTGTATGTTAGTATGAATAAAAGTGCCATCGGGCATGCTTAGACATGCTTTCCATTGACATCGTAACAGGCCATGGTTCGACATAACCAAATATGAGAACGGGCCAGATTAGCTGTTAGGAGGACATGCTCGTTATAAAGTAAATATTGGTCTATCGTATATGCTCGTCACAACGTAAATATTGGTCTATCGTATTGTAATACATAAGAATCGATAATGAGTGGTTTCATGCTTTCCTATTATACGCTAGTATTAGGAAAACTTGTGATGGTTGAAATGATCGATTTACGGATTCCAACAGATTTACACGTTTTGAGGTCCCAGGAACCAAAAAAGTGCTTTTTGCGAAATGTTTGTCTATCTGTAACTCGATTTGGGGCGATACTACTTGATATAATTTGATGAAATTCGACGTGTAAGTTCACAAATACCATATATATATATATATAATAAACAGAACAGGGGCTTCTCCAAAGCAAGGTTTCGATTTTTAAGATATTTTTAAGATTTTTTTAAAAATATATTAGGGAAAATCCGAGCCTCAACGCATTGCATACCGCACCATTATTATTTGTCTGTCTATTCTATGCTATACAATTGTCCCATCGATCAATCCAGTTCTTTGGGATGGGGAAAATCTATAGGCAGCCGATAATCAACCATGGGACAATTATTTGCCATGGAAATATTACGGTGCCTACATTAATTGACAAATAGGATAGCTTGTACAGGTTAGGTTAGGTACTTCAAAGGATAAACTATAAAAGATTCCTAATTACCTCCATTTCAGTGAGAAGAGCGAAATGGATGGGTCACCTGATCAGACAAGAAGGACTCCTAAGCACCATAATAGAAGGCACAATGCAAGAGGGCGACCAAGGAAGGTGTACGCAGAAGACCTCAAGAAAGATATGAGAACCTACTTGGAACTCAAGAGAACGACCCAAGACAGGGAGGAGTGGAGAAGGAGGTGGAAAGATTTGCTGCAAACCAATCGTTAGATTGAAACTAAAGCAGAAGATACAGGTTACTCAAACCGGTTTTTTAGTTGGTAGTAGGAATGGGTTATCATTAATGGAAAGCCAGTATATGTAGTTTAATTGTGAGTTCAGTACAGTAGCCATTAGGCTAACCACTAAATTCAGTTCCATCTAGAAGTACACTCTAGATAACTTAGCATTTACATCAGTACTATCTCCTAATCCAAAAACTAACCATGCTATTTCGGTAATGTACTTTCCCAACTTAACAATAGTACCTCAACAATTTTGGCCTTTGACGAATTGTCCAACATATACGCACCTGTAGAGTACCAAACAATGCGCCATTTCCGTCCATAACAATAAACCCAAATTTATTATCGTCTGCTAGCAGTGCAGTTAGTGCTTCCGTATGAAACTTGTTGTCGCAGAGATAGAGCGATGTGTTGATTGGTTTAAAAGGCTCGAAATCGATGTTAACCTTTTTCTCTTTTCCCTCATCAGTAACAATGGTCCCACAATAGATGACAAGTCCATTGGGCGGAACTGAAACCAAACAAAGGCTATATAATCAGTAACGAAGTTGTTGAGTTAGGGCTATTATACCCTCTCTTAAACTCAGCAAAGAAAGCCCGGAAGCCTCGTCAATATTGTTCGCATAGATGGTCAGTTTATAGGAAGATCATGTCGTGGAATGGAGCTGAGTACAGATGCGAAAATTTAGAATTAAGAAAAAATAAATAAAATATTGTCTTAAGCAAGTTGCTTCTTCAAAATAAAGGCAATTAATAATGTTAAAAGCTCCCCCTCCCCTCACCACTTGTGCCCCGGAGACTGAACTGAACTGAACTGAATATATTTGCTTTAAATGTAATATCAATTTAAATCTTTTCGTTATAAATATTTTATGCCGCAAATTGAATATTTAACGTGCGTAACTTAATCCACCCTCCGTTTTGGGGGGCATTTGCCCCCATAAAAAGTTTAGTGTACATAGGACTTTATAGCCAAAATACAAAAGTTGAGCTTGTACCTCATTTTTCCGAACTCACCCAATATAAGCTTACTAGGCTATATATATTCTAGCCAAACTTGAGCAGCAATAAGCACTCACACAAAAAATTATAAATCCCATAAACTACATAAGTAAAACATGTATGACCTTGAATCGTTGACATCCAGCGCCTGACAACCGACGTAACGATATTCGTTAGCAATTACCATAAACCCAAGGTCAACTTAATCCGCCTACAGTTCACACCTGATTCGTCAAATTTTACTTTTCAGAGTACGTTCGCAGTCATTCCCATAAGCCGTCTATTAGGTACTAGGTACATTCGATGTTGTCTGTGCCTGAACACGATTTTGCAAGACCTGGAAGCGGAAATAGAGGGAAGAGAAGGAGTCCAAAGAAGTGAAACAAAAACAAAATTGAGGACAAGCTCAGGAGACTAGAGTGAGACTAGAACCGGACTGAGGTTAGAATGATCGGAAGATGGTCAGGATGGAGAGAGGCGAGTATATTACTGGGATGTTTACACTTTCCCCCTCCGAGCGTCTGTTAATGTCATAGAAATATATGAACTGGAACGCCAGGAGATATAATATCCCTTGGGGCCCCCGTTAGTCATAAGCCAACTATCAGAGATATGTACCAATGTAAAAAATATCGAAGTCTTAAACATTGCAGTATAGCAGAACGGATACCTGGACCCGGTCAAAACTCTGTACTTAGCTTGTGCAGGCTATTCACCCAGCGAAATTGCGTACTTATCCAGTGTAGGCCACACTAGCCGCCATATTGATAACGGTCTACAGCCCCGGGATGGTTTACACTTTCCCCATCCGATTGCCAGTTAATGTAAACCTCGGGATTATAAGCTCAATCTTGAATTCCCATTTTTACATATATTTTATTGCATGTATTCTTTGTCTCGGACTTACCTTTCGTATAAAGCTTGAGTCTATGTTGAACGGAGGTAATGGCGCCCAGGACGGAAAGACGATTTACTCGAGATTTGATATTTGATGCAGTGCCAAATTCATCGGCCAACATTTTACTCACTCTAGATATTTGATCCTTAGGAGGAATAATAAGGGAAATCATACTTGTGCCATTCCTGAAAAAAATAAAAAATAAATAAATAATGAATTTCTCTTCCATTACTGTGCCAACCTAGCAGAATTAGGTGACATGGTTTAAAACTACTGAAAACAGTGAAACTGCCAAGAACAGGTATGCACGCTATTTTTATATACTATAGTATAATTTAACAGTATATGAAACGTTGATATTGGTCAGCCCTGGATTACACAAAAACCAGTCAGTTTCTATTTAAATTTAATTCACTATTAAAGCTATAAAGATTTGATCTATGGAAGTTGCGGAGGACAACTTCATGCACATAATTAAAAATACTCAGTGATATTGTGTATGAAGTAGTACAAGTTCCATACACCAAATATATATAATTTACTTAACTTAAATTAAAAATAACAACCGAATAATCCAGGGCTAAGGCGGCAATTCCACCGGCGATTTTACTTCATTTGTGATTTTTTGTTTGTTTTGTTTTAAGGAGACTATTATTATATTATTACTTTACTTATCTATTATAAATTAAGTTATAATAGGGTAGCAGGCATCATTAATAAGTCTCTACCATATTATAACTTAATTTATAATAGATAAGTTAAGTATCTACATAATAGTCTCCTTAAAACAAAACAAAAAATCTCCAATCACAAAAAATTTTTAAACAAATCACGACCGCGTATTTTTGATTTATGTTAATTACTGTATATGCTCATTCAACAATAAAGATAAGAAAGATTCGCACTATATTCACTTTTTCCCACCTGAAATATCATGTTTCTCTACGAAAACACTTAAAGGTTTTTAATGATTTTATACAATAGTAGTAATTCAATCGGATGAATAGTCTGCGTTTGGAGAAAGCTTATAAATAATGACTTTGTTGTTTCTATTACTAAGCCAAGCTAGCGGAGTTAGGGCTATAAAACCCTCTCTTACACTCCACTAGGGGCCACCTGCTTTACATGTCCTCCGAAGCATGGCCAGAAAATGTAGCCAGTGTGGGACTCGAACTAATAACCTAACCTAAAGCTTGTACTGTCTATGTATTTTTCATCTGACAATTTTCTTATCTTTGCGGCTGTGGAATGAATTAATTAATTTCGTCAAAAATACTCAAATATCATTTTTTTTACTATCAAAAAATTAAATCTCTATCTTAAAACCGGTGAGCTAATGTGTGACAATATGACAAAAATTAATTCGCAAAATCGTTCTTCAAAAGAAATGTGATAATTTGTTATATTAATTTTGGTTTAATAAAAAATTATTGCCATTTGTAAATGGCACAATGCTAAACAGCTTTTCTCAATGCTATCTTAAGTCTTCATTACTGATATGACTTTGGCTCGATCAATCCGGCCCAGGCTCAGACACTAATCTAGTGGCATTTTATTTCATCCTCTAAAGGAGCGCTATCACATTGAAGTATAGTACTGTTTTAGCACCATGTCATGCGCCAGAAATAACATCATCCATAAGTTAACTGGAAGTGCGTGGGGGGCGCGACCGACGACATTAAGAACTTCAGCATTGGGTCTTTGCATATCGGCTGCTGAATATGCGGCACCTGTCTGGAACGCGTCTGCACATACAAAAGAGGTGGATGTTGCTGTAAATGCGGCCGCAAGAACCATCTCAGGCTGCCTCAAGCCCACCCAAATTCAAAAGCTATACCCTATAATTGGCATCGCACCTCCAGCCATCCGACGCTCCGTCCTAGAAGACATCGAAAGAACGAAAGCAGAAGATGACCCTAGGCATCCTCTGCACGGCCAGACAGCAGGGCAGAAGATGACCCTAGGCATCCTCTGCACGGCCAGACAGCAGGGCGCAACCGCCTGAGGTCCAGAAACAGCTTTCTCAGACGGACGTCACGGATCGACGGTATTGCTAGCGCGAATCGTCTCGACAGGTGGAAGAACTTACATGTAACTCCAAATAATATCAAGGAAGAAATCTCACCCGGAGGCCAACTACCTTACCCCATCTGGCGGAGCCTGAACAGATTAAGAACGGGGGTCACGCGATGCCGCGTTAACATGTGCAGATGGGGACTGGCAGAGGACCCGACTTGTGAATGTGGACAACTACAGGACGACGACCACCTCCATGTCTGCCCGAGACTTGACGAAGCTGTGTCCCACGCAGATCTATCCGAAGCAAATGACAAGGCCATCCAGGCTGCAACGTTTTGGATCAACGTGTCGTAGGCCCGGACACGTTAAGTAAGTAAGTACCATGTCATCGGGCTCCCTTCGTTCAATTGTTAGCCGTAGCATACATAGCTGTTACTGTCGTCTAATGGGGCTTTTGGCGAAGTAAAATTTCGCCAGAACTACACTATGCGCGTTTCGTTTTGTCTTTGGACATTACATTACATTACTATTTTAATATAAAAAATTAATCATTTACTTCTGAAGGGAGAAAGAAGAAAAGGGGAACCAGGGGTCTCCCCCGGAGAAAAAAACCGATAAATAGGCCCAAATTACTGAGGTTTTTCGCATTTTCCAAGCAGTAAAGTTGAGTTTACCGACTAATAAACCTAGCATGAAGGGGGGCCCGGGTGTCTCCCCCGTAGAAAAATTTTGAGAAAATAAGTCTGAAATATTGGGGTTTTAAGCACTTTGAGTAACATATTTCTTGTGAAAGTACTTGGTCAATATGCAGATTTTTTTATGTCTGTATGTAAAATGATACATGTAAAATAAGCATACAAAGAATTAATTTTCCTTTCGTTATTGTGGATGCTATGCCTTTTGCCTCCATAACGTCTGTCACCAGAAATCCCTATTTACGCCAATGTAGATAATGTGTGTTATTTTAGCAGCCATGCCAAAGACCCCATCGGTTTTCGGACATTAAGCCCAGACATGCTTCCAATTACATTGTAACCGGCAACTCTAAATGATATCGTAGTATCGTGGGAACGTACCACAAACTTTCAACAATAAAATTAGATATTTATTCAGTTGTTGCAAGAGGACGAGCTGATGACGGAAGTGGCGTTGGAACAAAGCGCAAAAAAAAAAAACTCTTATTTGAATCAATGTATTAATATTTTTGTCTTCAGCAGCCTGCAGCCTGATCGAGGCGATTATAATACCGGTATTTATTTAATCCCCTAGTATTAAAAATGTAAACAAGGTAATTTTATAATGGAAAGTGCTTAAGTTATAATCATAGGTTATTATTTAAACCCGGTATTTATTTAATCCCCTGGTAGTAAAAATGTAAACAAGATAATTTTTGGAAATTGCTATTCAAAATTTGTTTGCTTAGTTATAATCCTAAGGTATTTATTTAACCCTGGTATTATAATCGCCTCGATCAGGCTGCAGCTCATCCTCTTGAAACCACTTATTCATGTTTTAAGTTTTTTTGTGAGGGTGTGTGGTTTGATACGTAATAATTGTATATGAAAGCCTTTCTCCACCACACAGAGCTTCTGAAAGCGATATAACTACTAAGACAACTTAGAGTCTTGGCGCATATGCCACAAGCGTGGTCTCACGTCCTTAAATTAATATAAAAAAATATAAAATAAAAAAATTGTATATGAAAAAACTTGTTTGTTTCAGGATTTTCAGCCAATACTGTACCTAGGCGCCACTTAGATATTGCCAGCGTTTCATTCCCATAATTAGTCTACTGGCTGTAAATCCAGTAATCAAGGGCAATATAGTAACTGGATTAGATTATAGTTCTAAAGGACAACCCCCCGCACTTTAATATACTATCCTCAAAATTCAAACCCTAAATTATGGGAAATATTGAATGTAGAGCTATCATATGCTAGAAGAAGTGTGCATCTACATTTTGATATGCATGCAGTATTTGCCTTTACCAACGCGAGGAAAGTAATTGACGGAAAATAGTGAAACCATACGCATTTTCCACAACTTTCTGCTGCCCTTTGGCCTTTGCAGCAATCCCACGCTATTTACATGTTTAAAAAAAAAGAATGTGATGTAAGCATTTTCTTCTATGTTATGATTGTGTTCTCGATAGCTTTTATAAATGTTGACTGCAATCAATGAACTTGCAGACAAGGTCGGCCCGCCTCCAGCTGGTCAAATATTTTGTATATTTGGTTGTTATTTGTCTCTTTGCAAATCAATCATTCCAAATCAGCAATTCAATTCAGATAACAATGGGCTCGAATACAATGAAATACATCTGTCATCAAATAGTAGTTAAACCTTCTCCTCGGCCAATATAATGTAAATAGTTTTAGGAAGGGTCATTCCCTTTGCCTGTCAGTGATTATCAGTTTATACTAGTTCATTGTTCGCAGCGCCATAATAATTAGGCCCGTCTTGTGATACGCTATGATGGCTAACGGTAAAATATGTATGGCTTAAGGATTAGCCCAGTTTTTAAGAAATTGCTCACAATGAACCTAACGCTCTTTACAGCAGGTATAAATTATTTGACCTGATTCTTTCACTTATCTCTACTAACAATCAACAAGGAAATGTCTTATGGTCATTAGGCTTGCTGCCTAACGTCAACTTACCCTCTCGCCAATTCCAAGCTCTTGATGAGTTTCTTGATTTTCCAAATTTCGACATTGCGGTCTGAAGTAGTTTCATCGGTGGAAGACATTTTTTTCGCCAATCAAATCACTAAAGTAGTAGAATAATAAATCGTGGCAATATGGAGGCTAGGAATTCCGTGTCGAAGTAGGCAAGGCAAACTGGTGCAAACCGGCTAAGATTGCCAGAAGTTTTTTTTCACTAGGAAAAATTTCTTGAAATTATAATATTAACCGCGCCAGCGAACTTTGCACATTGCCTACGTTAAGAAATTCAACAAATTTCGCAATTAAAATACTGAATTACCAGTCCATGCCTACAACATGTGTTTGGTTTACAGATACAGAAGAAAAAAGGTCGTCACTGAGTCACTCCGCAAGTCCGCGTGTTCATGTATAAAAAATAGAATGGACCTTTTCTTCAGTAACTTAGCCTTCTTTGGCAGTTATTAAAATAATTTTTATTTAATTTTAACTATTTAATGAGTCTGTTGATATTTAATCAAATGTTTTTGTGGATACATTTTTTCATTTGTTTTTACTTTTTAGTGAGTTTTGGCGCGTTTTTCGAATTTGACCATTTTCAAGAATCGAAAAGTTATCGCACTGAACTTTTTCTCATCATGAGTGTATATATAGTTAAATCTTTAGGTTCTGGGTTCTATAACGATATATATATTAAATTTTCTTTCAATATTTTCTAATATTAATAAGTAACAATTTGGTCAGCAGAAGCCCAGTTGGTAGAGAACTGAACAATGAAAGTTAAAAAACTATGGAGGCTTCGGATCGAGACGCATCATAAAAAAAAGTCATACCATACAAATTTCTTTTGTTTTTTTATAGTCAATGCGAGCATTTAAGCTGGGTACAGACTTGAGCACGAACGCGAATGAGGCAGGCCGAGGCCGCATGAGCATGCAAGTGTGGACGTCGATCCGAGGCGCGGCAAACTGCCTCAAGTCGTTCGGCGCACGGCCTCGGACCGAGCCAAATGTTGTCGGTCGATCAAAAGAAATTCGTGCTCAGTCTGGACGTGTTCGTATTAGGGAAGGGCGATACAGACGAATATATCGATACGGCTGTATCGAAATATTTAAGACATTAATATCGATATCGATATGTATCGGTCCTACCAGTATCGATATCCGATGTATCGGAATTCGATACTTTGTTATTTTACAGCCTGATTCTAGTACATAAAACTACTGGAAACTGACCTACAAAAATGAAGTTAAGTTCTCAGCTGATAGGCTAAAAAAATCATTACAATATAGACCTGAATTCGCCGCCAAGAGACTTCATGAATAAGAGTTTCCGGTATCATTCTGTTCCTCAAATCATTCATAACCAAATTTGCCTTCGAGAAAAGTCTCTCTGATGGCACATACGATACGGGCCAAAATTTCGATACATCGATACTGTATCGGCACTTGTGTATCGATGCAAATATCGATATTTCTTGTGCGATATTATCGATATATCGAATATCGTATCGTATCGCCCTTCCCTAGTTCGTATGCGTTTCACCGCGAACAAAGCATCGGAAAACCAGGGTATGTGCGGTAATTATAATTCCTAATTATTCCATTTTGTGTTTTAATAAAAAATTGTATCTATTCATTCATTTCATAATACGGTTAATTAACGAGAAGGTTGATCATTTTATACATTTTAAGAAACTTCAGTCTAGGGTTCTCAAAGGAGAGACAAGGTTAAAGGATGAAATGCAAAGAGTATGGATTTCATTTAAAGTGAAAAGGAACAAATATGTTGCCCTTTTAAGGAAGTCAAAGCGCGAATTTTTTGAAAAAAAATTATGTGAGTATCGTATGGATGGTAAAAAAATGTGGAATGTTCTGCAACTGGCCTTAAATACTAAACAGCACCGTCCTATCATACAACTCAGGCGTGAGGATGGAAGTTTGGTTCATGGAGATTTACACATGGCTGAAGCACTTAATGAGTTTATTATTCAGAGTGTAGTTAATATAAATGAGTCCATCCGGCCTTCGCCTACTATTAATATTGACGATTGTGGGGAGCCCTATCTATCGGAATTTCGTCCAGCAACGACTGATCAAGTGCATAAAATAGTTAATGGTTTGCATGGAAAAAGTGAAATTCAGCCTTCATGTGATGTAATAAAGAAATGTTGGGATATCCTTGGTGAGCCAGTCACCAAGATAGTTAATACGTCATTGAGTAATAGCTTGGTTCCCGATGAGTTGAAGATAGCTGTCATAACTCCGATTCCGAAGGTTGTGGGGTCCATCCTTATGTCTGACTTGAGGCCAATAAATGTTATGCCTACCATGGATAAGGTATTGGAGAAAGTGGCAATTGAACAGATATTGGACCATGTTAAAAATCGCAATCTACTATCTATTAATCAATCTGGATTTCGTGCCAAACATTCGACTGAATCGGCCATCCAGCTAGTTGTTGAAGACTGGAGGCAGGCGGTTGGCAATGGGAAGAAAGTATTGGCTGTATTTCTGGATCTGAAACGGGCATTCGAAACCATCGATAGGAAACTTTTGCTTGGGAAGCTGTGGAAGTTGGGTCTTAGAGGACGTGTTTATAACTGGTTGAACAACTATTTAAGTAATCGGAAGCAAAGGGTAAAAGTAAACGGGGTCTTATCGTCGGAAATCGGCGTGGAACTAGGTGTTGGGCAAGGAACTTGTTTTGGTCCGTTGCTGTTTGTACTTCATATTAATGACCTTGGGCAAGTTGTAAGTAAAGTCAAGTTCCATAAGTTTGCGGATGATACTATGTACTATGTAGTTGGAGATGATCTTGATGCCATGGTGGTTGATATGAATAATGACCTCATGAATGTTGTCAATTGGATGAAAGCGAACAAATTATGTCTTAATGTGAAGAAGACCAAAGCTATGCTTCTGTCAAAGGATGATGTGATGCTAAATTCTAGTGTTATTGTTGAAGGTGAGAGGATTGAGTTGGTAAAGAAATTCAAATACCTGGGTGTAACCCTTGACTGTCGTCTGAATTTTAAAGATCACTTTGACAATGTCTTACTCATGATTACGAAAAAGATGTCTCTACTTAAGCGACTACGTTTTGTGTTGAATAGGAATAGTAAAAGAATGGTGTTTGATGCCTTGGTGAAACCCCATGTTAACTATTGCAGTACTTTGTTCAATTATGCCTCCTCTGAGTCAATAAGAAATATTCAAGTGGCAATTAATGTGGGGCTTAGAAATATATTAAATGTTCCATTGTATCGGACGTCTGTTGATTGGATGCTTCGAGAACTTGCAATGTTTACCGTACGTGAACAAGTTTTTATTGATACGATGGTTTTCATTTTTAAAATTATGAACGGGTTACTACCCGAGTACCTACGCTCAAGAATAACTACATTTGGTGAAATTCACACTTATTCCACTAGAAATGTTGGCGACGGTGTGTTGGTGCTGCAGACGTCGGAATTTTTAAGGAAGAGCATATTCCAAGACGGTCTATCCAAATATAATTCTCTTCGAAGGGATATCAAATTGGCTTCATCCTTGTTGAAATTTAAAAAATATTTACAAGAGGATGTGCGAAGTGGTTTACTCGATAAGTGGATGACTTAATAGTGAAAGTGGTTGTTTTTTATTAGCATTCTTGCTATTTCTCCAAACACTACTACTACTACTACTACTAATAATTAATCAATTTTTAGTTAATTTACTCTTTTTTTTGTTTGATTCGTAATGTTTAAAATCGAATAATAATTAAGTCGCAGTTAACATGAAGGAATTACTACACTACTATGTATCGCAATGTAACGTATCTATTTTTTTTAGTAACTTTTTTCTTCGACATGGAATGGGATGAAGAAACTTGCATAAAGCTGATTGGCGAGTACAGAAACAGAGAAATTTTGTGGAATCCTCGAAATGCTTCGTATTATAATAAAGTACAAAAAGAAGATGCTTGGAGAGAAGTTTCTGAAAAAATTGGAAATGATATTGATGACGTAAAAAAAAAGATGGAGAGCCTGAAAGGTTCCTACCATCCCGGGGCTGTCCCGTAAGGTCTATTATGGAGAGGGCCGTTACCCATATGTAACTTATAGGCGACACCAAGATGTAAAAAAAAAATCAAAATCAACAATATGGCAGCTGCAACGTTTGTTGTGTCGGTGGCTATCTAAAGTATTTTCATGTTTGAATTATTCTGTCTTAACTTTGAAGTTTCTTTATTAAATAACCACCATGTGGAAGGAGTGCAAGATGTGGGATGTAAAAATACGAAATGCCCGAGCCATGCTTATTTTTTCCGGTAAGTAAAATGCAATTTGCCATTTTTGCGCCAACCTGTTAGGGTTAGGCCAAGCATGTTCGCAAAGGTTTTATTTTTAATGTATCCAGTTAAACTATATCTTATGTTATTAATACCGATTTAATGAAACCTCTTATAAAAATACAATTATGAAGATTCTTGACCATCCAGAGTCGAATCGACAGTTGCACAAGTTGCAGTGAGATTCAAAGTAATACAAATAGCCACCCAAGAAGATTGCAGGGGTGCTGCTACAATAACGCGATTTGTAAACTCTCTCTACCCTAACTCCTGAAGGTAAACTTAATCAGCCTGTACAAAGGTGTGTCAGTAAGACCGCCCTTACAAATGCATGACTCATTGTATCACGGTTAAGGCCAAGCCCAGCTTATAAATGGAAAACTGGTCAAAAAGGAACGGAAAGGATTGACTAGACGTAGGATATTTATTAAGTACAGTATATGCAAGTTAACTCGTTATAAATTCCTTTCCTTGACGTCAATAACATTACTGCTGATTAAAGACTATTAAAAACTGCATTGGTACATACCGGAACCTAAGCCTTATGTCCCTGGGAATTGGTAACAAGTCGGCTTGTAGTTTATGAATTTGTTATAATGTTTACACATTTACTTTGCTTTCTACAGGATTCCAAATATGGGAACAAAACGGAGAGTTAGCTATGTATGCTCCCGCCACGTAGAGCCAAATTAGTTAATGTAGTTAGGAAATCGACGATATTTAGTGGTACGTACCTACTACATTGTGGACTGTTATGATATTGGTATTACAGCTATTTTGGGCTGTTAATGCCAGTATATTAAATTAAATAAGTGCATAATATCAGGCTAAACTAATTGTCTTCGATTATAGTTACACCTATCATGTCCTACAGTAACCCACCATGTTTCGTTCACCATTTCCATGAGAGTCCATATTCTAAATTAAAATTAAAGAAACAAAACAATAACTAATTCATGCAGATACCTGTAGGTACAAAGTAAAAGTAAAATATTAATAAATGCGTGGCCTTTTCAAAACCGAACCAGCACTTAGTAGTTTAAGTAGAAGCTTACTCCTAAACGCTCTCAAAACTATTTTCTTGTAGGACTATCAACAAATTACTGCACTTTGTACCTTTACCAGCATAACGTGCTTCAACTCTTATTTCAGAAGCAAGGAGTCAAGAGGTTTTTCTGTGTATAGTATGTTATGCAGAACTTATTGCTCCTAAGTGTATAACTACTAAAAATGGCGAGGAGAAATCGTTCAAGGCGCAAAGCAGAAGCATCCAAATCTCTGCTGGACTGCATAGAACTCCGAAAGGAGCAAGCCTGCCAGAGCCATCAAATCGAACAAAAGAGACGCATTCAAAGACTTCTTGGGAAAACTTTATTTTAGAAAAGACGTAAGTAAAGCAACCCGTTTTGTATCGAGTCTGAATAATAATAATAAGCAACAACAGCTACCACTCCGAGGAAGAAACAAAGATTAACGTCTCACAAGCAAATCGCAGAAGCCTTATGCAAGCAATTTCAAAATTGACAGAAGGGCAAAAGCCAAACTAGTTAAGAGCCCCCTGCCTCAGTGCCTCGACAGAAAAATGACGTGCATCTGTCTAGAAAATTTTACATTTTTGGAGGTAGAAGCAGCCTTTGCTCAAACCAAGAAAAATAAGGCTGCAGGCATCTACGGCATTTTCCCTGAAATGGTTATTAATCTGGGCTATAGTGCTAAGGCAACATTACTAGAGTTTATAAACCTGACGTGGAATTCCAGAATTCTCAGCCAATAGAGAAAGAGTGAAGTGATCCTACCTCTCTGAAGAAGGGAAAGGACCCATGGAGGCTAGACAGCCATCTACCCATTTCGCTCACCAGCTCCTTATGCAAGGTCGCAGAGAGAATGGTATTAAGCAGGCTGCTCCTTCCATTCATTTACCTCGGTGGCCTAGACAATGCACAAGCTGGATTCAGAAAACACAGGAACACTATGGACCAGGTAGTGGACTTCACGTAACACGTTAAGGACGCTTTTCACCGAAAAATGTCCACTGTCTCAGTCTTGGTGGACCTAAAAGCAGCTTGTGACACCGTATGGAGAGTATCCTGCTCAAGATGGCCATAAATGGATTCTTCTTCTTCTTCCCCCTTAGTGCCGCGTGCGCACCGTGGGGGGTCGCCTCGAACCCATTTCCTGAAATCGCCCTGGTCGGACGTTAACACCTTGAGCTCGGCCATCGCTTTCCCTCTTGCTCAAGCGAGTTGTTCAATCCTTTCCTCGAGAGTTGTCCTCGGTCTACCGATGGGTCTTCTTCCTTGCGGCCTTGCTTCCGCCAACCTCCGGGTGGTCCTGTTTTCGTCCATCCTTTGGACGTGGCCGAACCATTGCATCTGCTTGTTCTTGTCCATAAATGGCATCTCTAGTAAAATCTTCTACTGGATAAATTCTTTCTTGATAATGGCACTGAACTTTTCCTTAGCAAAACATCAAAGCTCCGCTTGCAGCGGCAAGGACTAGCCAAGGGGCTGTCGTCAGTTGTCAACTCTTCAACTTGATGGTAAATGACGTTCTGAACACCATCCGAGCTATGCTAGGAGTTGAAGCTTTGGTATATGCTGATGACTTACTCATCTGGGCATCCAGCAGCGACCTGAAAAGCCAGGAATCTGTCCTAAATTAAACATTGAGAACCTCGCGAAAGGGGCTACAAGCAACTCTGTCTCACCGTTAGCTCCGATAAAACGGTCAGCCAGGTACTCAGCCTGTCAACGAAACAGTCTGAAGTCAAACTTACCCTCTAAGACGCGGAACTGGAGCAGCAGGATGCAACGAAATATCTGTCGATTGACAAGAAAATGACGTGGAAATCCATAGCTGACAAAGCCTGATAGAGGTGCTGTCTATTTAAACGTCCAACAGCTACAAAATAGGGTGCCACTCAAGACGTGCTGACATCCACGTACAAAACCTATATTCGCCCCATACTCGAGCACGGTAGTGAAGCCACTGTAACAGCGAGTGCCAATACTACGCTAAAACTGCATGTTGCCCAAAATGCGTCAATGCGAATTATCACTGGTGCCCCAAAATCTACACCTAAGCTGCCACGGAAGTCCAGACCGGAATAGAACCCATGCAATGCCACAGAGAAAAAGCCGCACTTAACTTTTGAGAAATACAAAAACGCTTGCTGCCCCTAAAAAGGACCCAATATACAAAAGCTGCTTCCCGGCTGAAAAGAAACTCAAGTTACTGATCATGGCAGACTCCATCAGAAAAAAAATACGACATACTACTGGGTGAAGCAGCGCCTTCCCCCTGCCAACAACAAGCCTTTCTCTCGCTTCCAGCTGCTGAGCTGCACCTAGTCAATCACGATCTGCTAAAACACGTATCCACTGATGTTGCTCTGCTTTAGAGACCATTCATACTAGATACGCAGCAAAAGAATGGCTCCACATATACTGCAATGGCCCCTCCATCCTTTATCTGGAAAAAAAGAGCAGGTTTTTTGTCCGAAGCTTTCCAAGACGCAGTGCCTGTAGGTGCACCTCTGGGCTCTGACCAACTACGACGGAGATATTGCAGCAGCATGAGCCCGCTAAAAAATTGTAAGAAACAAGAGACAATAAAAATAAAGTAGTGTTCCTGATTGATTCTTGCTCTGAGTAGCAACCGTGCCACGGTTGCGAAATAGCAATAAACTGCCGCACGCTGCTATCAAATTTGCTAGAGGGTGGATGGCACATCGTTCTGCAGAGGATTCTCAGCCATGTAGGAATCGGCGGCAACGAAAAGGCAGACGAGCTGGCCAAAATTGGAGTAGCCGGCCAGTACACTGTCATACACCTCCGCTAAATCCATCATAGCCAGAGCTGTAAGGGCATGGGTCAGAAACCGCCACAGACATACAAGCGCAGGAAAAAACTGGGCCACCCTTATAGACTTGCCAATACTCCGGTTCCTGCCTAGGGCATTGAGCGTTGCTGTTTTCAGGACCACCACCGGCCACGACTACCTTCCTTCCCCCTGCATCGCATCGGGGTCTTTGCTTCGGACGTCTGTCCCCTGTGTAAAGGTGAAATGAACGCAAAACATCGACCCGAGTGCCCAGCCCTGTCCTAATGCTGTGTCGTCGTATATTCTATATAGCATAAATATAGTACTTCTTTTTTCATATCGGTATTCTCTGAAACTAGAGGTGGGGAATTTTTGCTTACTTTGCTTTTTGTTTCAGTCAGAGGTTACAAAATAATCTACTACGGCCAAGCCGGCAACAGTTCAAGCTGAGTTGGAGTCATTGTTGAAGGAAGCCTGTAAAATTCAGTAGTTGAGGTGACCAGGAAGAGCGACCGGGTGATGCATTGTAAGTTTCTATTTACTGACGAAGCAGTAGTGCTGAACGTGATATGTGGATACGTGTAGCAACGAGAAGAAAATCCTAGTCAACCTGAACTTCGATGAGCTTATGATGACTCTACCGGATATTGAAATGGTTTTTTAAGAGCCGACTTAAATAGGCATGTTGGTCACGAGAGAACTGGCTACTCCACAGTACATGGTGGGGAAGGTTTCGGAGCGAGAAACACGGAAGGCGAGAGGATCCTGGAATGGGCTGAGACGCAGTAACTAAATATATGTAACACCATATTCAAAGAGAGACAAGAGCACTTAATCACCTATAAGAGCGGAACGCACCAGGCGCAGATGCTGAGGCCCAGAGATAGACCTGCATGCATGAACTGTAAAGTGATTCCAGGGAACTGCGTCTTTCCGCAGCAGTGGACAGAAGAATCCGGGCTTATAAATAGGCAGTGGTCGATTTGAAAGTATGCTTCCCAACGTTTCGTCAACAACTGTAGTCAACATCTTCAGTGACACTGCGTACACTTATACTACTAAGATTGTATCGCGGAGTTACCGTAGCAAATGATTGAGTTGGTGCAGGTATGGTTTGTTGCGCATACGTTCTCGTTTCTGATTGCTGTGATTGGCCCATTGGCGTCATTCTCGTTGTTGTTGTTTTGTTGAGGGCTGGATACCATATTCTATTTACTTTTAATCCTTCTTCCTTTCTGTTAAAGTTTTGCGGATGTTTGTAAATTTCTATGGCCTCCCTGTATAGTCGGGGGTAGTACGAAGCCGTGGTAGAGAGTATTGTAGCCTGCCCAAAACGTACAGTATAGGCTGTATGGTCTGTTTGTGTTAACGCATGCTCTGCAATTGCAGACCTCTCTGGCTGAAGAAGGCGACAGTTACGTTTGGGTTCATCTATCCTTGTTTTCAAGCTTCTTTTTGTGGTCCCTGGCATCTTTGGCCGATCTGAGTAAGCTGTTTAGTTGTTGTATAGGTTTGAATAGTTTTCACATTGTGACGTCGAAAGAGTTTACCTATGCGATCCGTCACATTTTAATGAAAGGAAGTTGGACCAATCCCATCGTGGCTGCTGGTTCCTGCCGGTCGGTTGTATTACATGGTGGCCGTATTGCGTGTTTTATTTCTCGCTCTGAGTACCCATTCGATTGTTGTCGATCCAATCAAGGAAACATTGGAATTGATAAAAGAAAAATTCACTGACGATATCACCCAATGGTTCCACCATGTGCTGACGAAGACGTATTTCCAATGGAATTTGGCCTTATATGAACAATTGGACGGAATGGCAATGGGTAGTAATATAAGTCCGGTAGTGGCTAATTTCTATATGGAATTCTTCGAAAAAACGGCATTGAACTCAGCTCTTCTGCAACCGAAATGCTGGTTTCGATATGTGGATGATACTTTTGTGATATGGAGTCATGGCCAAGAAAACTTAATCAATTTCCTGAATCATATGAACCTGATTCACCCGAAAATACAATTCATGATGGAAAAGAGATTAATTGTGATTTGTCGTTTCTTGACGTGTTGGTAATAAAGAAGGCGGAACTCTAGGGCATACAGTATACCGTAAACCAGAACATACTGATAGGTACCTAAATAAGAACTCCAACGACCATCCCAGCCAAAAGCGCCATGATAAAGACGATTATTCACCGCGCCAATAGAATCTGTGAACACCGGGCACTAAAAGAAGAACTAAACCACTTAGACATTGCACTACAATCGAATGGGTACTCAGAGGGAGAAATAAAAAGCACGATACGGCCACCGCGTAATGCAACCGATCGGCAGGAACCAGCAGCCACGATGGGATTGGTCCAACTTCCTTTCAATAAAAATGTGACGGATCGCATAGGTAAACTTTTTCGACGTCACAATTTGAAAACAATATTCAAACCTACACAACAACTAAACAGCTTACTCAGATAGGCCAAAGATGCCAGGGACCCACTGACATCAGCAGGCGTATACAGAATTCTACATAGGTAGGTACCACAAAAAGAAGCTTGAAAACAAGGATAGATGAACAGAAACGTAACTGTGGCCTTCTTCAGCCAGAGAGGTCAGCAATTACAGAGGATGTGCTAACACAAACAGGCCATAGGTACTGTACGTTTTGAGCAGGCTACAATACTCTACCACGGCTTCGTACTAGCCCCGACTACACAGGGAGGTCATAGAAATTTACAAACATCCGAAAACCTATAAAAGAAAGGAAAAAGGATTAAAAGTAAATAGAATATGGTATCCAGCCCTCAACAAAACAACTACATTTTCTGGCCATGCTTGTAAAGCAGGCGGTCCCGGGCCTTCCTAGTTGAGTGTAAGAGAGGGCTAACTCCGCTAGTTTGGCTTCGTAATAGAACAAAAAGTCCTTATTATTTATTTACAAAGAGAATACGTCAGTGGGCCAATCACAGCAATCAGAAACGAGAACTCCTGCTCAACAAACCATACCTACACCAACTCAATCAGTTGCTATGGTACCTCCACGATACGATTTTACCAGTATAAGTGTACGTAGTGTCACTGAAGATGTCGACCGCAGTTGTTGACGAAACGTTTGGAAGCCTACTTTCAAATCGACCACGGCCTATTAGCCCGGATCCTTCTGTTCATTTAAAAGCCCTTGAGCCTAAGATAAGGTGGTTTGACCTGTCCAGAGATGGTATACGTGACTCCTTCAGCCAGGAAGGCACGAGGAAACTGCCAACTTTGAACGACCAATAGGAGGCGTTAGCTATCAAGAAGCTATGGCAAAACATTGAGGCAGCTCTACTGTCTTCACGGTCGGATGTGCTGGGAAAGACTAAAGGTGGCCAGCTAGTTCAGAAATATACGTGGTGGTGGAACGAAGATGTGCAAAGCAAACTGACAGATAAAAAGAAGTCATACAAGGAATGGCAAAAGTCGAAATCAAGGGCCGACCATGAGTGCTACACGGTCACTAGACGAAGAGCGAAAAGAGCAGGAGCAGAAGCCAGAGACACAGCCACTGAGGAGTGACTGAATACCCGAGACGGAGATCAGAAAATATTCAAGAGCTAAGAAAAGGCTGAGCGATAAACAGGACATTGCCCAGACAGTTATATGTATTAATGACAAGCAAGGAAGAGCCCTTACCCAAAGGGAGGCCATTAACTAGTAATGGATGGAGTACTTTAGTGGAATTATGAATGTTGGAAACCCAAGAACCCAGGTCCTAAATGCTGAGGAACGTAATAATGAAACAATACCACAGAGGCAGAAGTGAAAGAAGCACTAAAGAGCATGGCAAATGGCAAAACCACGGGCCTGACAGCTACCCCATTGAAGCTTTCAAGGCACTTGGGGCAACAGGAGTAACTATAATGACCAAATTCATCAACAAAATCCTCTACGACCCGCAAATTCCAAATCAATGAAGAAAAGAAAGGGGGACGTGCAATCCTGCGGAAAATATCGACCCATAAAACTGATTAGCCATGCGATGAAGTGGACTGCGCGAGTAAGATCCAAACTGGAGAAGGACATAACAGAAAACCAACTTGGCTTCATTGCAGGGCAAGGGACCACCGATCACCTCAGGACCATGCAGGATAAAAAGGAACCACTCCACCTAGCCTTCATTGACCATGAAAAAAAAAATTGACCGCAAAAAAACTAAGTACATGGAAAGTGGAGGGATACTTGATGAGCACACTGTTGAAATAGAAGGCGCTCAGCTCGAAAAAATGAACAATTTTAAATACTTATGGTCCACCCTAAAAATGGGAGGTGGGTGTGAAAAGGACGCTTGCAGTCGAATCTCGATAGGCTGGCTGAAGTGGCGAGATATGCGTGGTATCCTAACAGACAGGAAAATGCCCAAAAACTAAAAGGGCTACTCTACAAGCAAGTGGTTAGAACTACCTTGATTTATGGCTCAGAGTGCTGGGCCTTGAGAAAGGCCGAAGAACAAAGACTGCATGTGGCCGAGATGCGGATGCTGCGACGGTCCGTGGGCTTCACACTAGCTGATAGACGCCAAAACGAAGAAATAAGAGCTGAAATGAAGACCGCAAACATAGTCGCATAAAGCGCGGGAACGGCGACTATCATGGTGGGCCCACGTTGAAAGAAGGCGGCCAGATAAGCTTATCAGACGGATAAAACGTATCGAAGCCGAGGGAAAGAGAAGACGAGGACGGCCCAGGCTGACGGTAAAAGCGAAAGCCCGCCAAGACCTCAGAACTGTAGGAGCAATCGCAGTCGAAGCCCAGAATCGCAGAGTGGAAAAGAACATGCCGTTTCGCTGACCCCTCCTAGGGATAAAAGCGAGGAAAAAATAAAAAAAAAGTCTGAGGTCGCTCAGCCGCGCCGCTGTCAGATATTCTCACCACTGTCCCGTTATCACAAGTGATAAAAGTTCAAGTTCAGGTACTGGCAATATTTTAACTTTTAAAACAGGAATCAATAGCAACCACACACAAGATCACAAGATGCATGTACTGTATATCTTATGAAATATATTACTCTAAATTTTTGTGTACAATATGATTAGCCACAGTTATTGAACTAGAAAATTGTAAAAAGAAAAATTCTGTCGGTGAGAATGTCTGGTCGAAAGAGCTCAAAAATTGTGCAAATCGGAGCTGGTTACGGCATATAATACAGCTTAAAATTGTAGATAGAATTAGGCGGAACTGATCCACAATAACATATGTTAACAGTGACCGGTTTCGGTAAGATACCATCATCAGACATAAACAAACAAATGAAACACGCCATTATGTACATACCAAGGGGGTGGGGGATACAATATTAATTGGTAGGAGGTGGGCGGGGTTGGGAACATGACCTTACGAGTGGGGAGCAATTTTCCAACATTTTCCCAAATTGCTCCCCACATGTTATGTTCCCAACCCCGCCCACCTCTTGGTATGTAATATAATGGCGTGTTTAATTTGTTTGTTTATGCCTGATGATAGTATCTTACCGAAACCGGCCACTGTTAATATATTTTATTGTGGGTCAGTTGCGTCTCATTCTTTCTACAATTTTAAGTTTGATGAAGTTCCACGAAATCACTTTGGAGAATCTCACTATGATATAATACGGCTTTGAATGTATAAAACTGTTTTTCTGGGGGTGTCCGAACGACTCTTAAGTTTTCATCTATTGTTTCAGCAAGAGATCGCGCAGCTGTCGGACGGCGCCATTAATGCCACTTTGACCTACTCAAACGAAGGGAGCCGATGAACCAATGGAGGAGCAACGTAAATTATATTTTTATGAAGCGCCAGTAGAATCCGGGCTGATGGGCCGTGGTCGAAATGAAAGTGAACTTACAAACGTTTCGTCAACATCTGCGGTCGACATCTTCGAAGGTTGTAGCTCGGTGCCTCCGTAGCGAGTGACTGGGTAGGGGGCTGCGCACTGACCTTTATACCTGGACGTTGTTGTTGTGTTGAGAGCGGGATTTGCTCGCTCTCAAGACATGTAGAGTAGTGGAACGGACTCCAACCTTCACCCGAAAGGTGTTAGTTCGAGTCCCACACTTCCTACATTTTCTGGCCATGCTTCGGAGGGCATGTAAAGCAGGCGGTCCCGGGCTTTCCTAGGTGGGTGTATGAGAGGGCTTATAGCCCTAACTCCCCTATGTTAGCTTAGTAATAGAACAAAAAAAGTCGATATTTATTTTATTTAACATGTTCCTCTGGGGAATTTCCATTACCTTGTTTTTCACAATTGACCGACGTCATCCTTTTTGTTGTGGTTTTGTTCAGCCCGGATACCAGAGTTTGCTCACCTTAAGCCGTCAACCGCAGATGTTGACGAAACGTTTGTAAGTTCACTTTCATTTCAACCACGGCCAATCAGCCCAGATTCTACTGGGTCTTCATTCGACTCCGGCATTGAAAGCCTCTGTAGTTACATCAATTTTCATGAGATTTCTCTATAACTTGCACTGTCGGGGTTTAAGTTCTAAAAATTATAAGTATGTCGCCACTGTTTCTGTATTACGCATTTACATGTCGATATTTTTGCTTCAACGAGAAGTGTTAATTATTCTTATTAGCCTACATATTACCATGAAAATTAAGCGGACAGAAGAATCCGGGCTAACAGGCCGTAGTCGATTTGAAAGTAGGCTTCCAAACGTTTCGGTTGTATCGCGGAGGTGCCGTAGTGACTGACGGACAGGGATGCAGGAATGGTTGGTTCGGTGCGCAGGTGCTCTCGTTTCTGATCGTACTACCCCCGACTACACAGGGAGGTCATAGAAATTTATAAACATCCGCAAAACATTTAACAGAAAGGAAGAAGGATTAAAAGTAAATATGGTATCCAGCCCTCAACAAAACAGCAATAAAGAGAATGACGCCAACCAGAAACGAAAGCGCCTACCCACCACACCTGCACCGGTCTTTCTGTCAGTTGCTACGGTACCCCCGCGATACATCCTTAGAAGTGTACGTGCACGTAGTGCCACTGAAGATGTCGACCGCAGTTGTTGATGGAACGTTTGGAAGCCTACTTTCAAATCGACCACGGCCTATTAGCCCGGATTCTTCAGTCCCCTTGTTAGACTCCGGCCGTGAAAGCCTTCGTTAATACACCATGAGAATTGTTTTCGTTACTTACCTACTGTTTTTTTCTTACATTGACATAACATTGCCGAAACCGGTTGGGTTTTTTCTATGATATAACGTAAAACTTAACAAAGTAATTTATTTATAATGAGAAAGGGTAGAGTATTATAATAGAGTCAAAAGTTTAGAGATTAATCATATAATAAATTATTTTACCTTACTCAGTGGCGCTACAGCCTGGTTAGGGTCTTGACTTGTTCTCTATTGGTAAAGGTTGATGGCAATGGTGTAATACTATTTAACAAAGGGCTAGTTGGACTTACATTGCCTGTCTGTTAATAGTCATTAGAGGATAGTCGTCGAATAGTTAGAGCGGAGCCCATTGTCAGGGGAAGGGGGTGAAGATTTGAAAGTGGGTGCTACTCCCATCATCATCCTTAGTAGGACTGGTTGGGTTTCTGACCAACGGACTCCTTGCTCTTGTATTCTACTCTGAATTATTGAGTACATCCCATCCCCTCGAGAATTCAAACTACCGTTCTCCCGATCGAAATGCAAGTTCTCTAACCACTCGACCACGGCGCTCGGCGAGGAAAATCCTCAAGGGGGTCGGATTTACTTAATAATTCATAGTAGAATACAAGAGCAATTGAAACCATCAGGACTTAGCCTGATGCTGGGAGTAGCACCCACTCCCGAAATGTCACCCCCTCCCGCTAACAATGGCCTCTACCCTAATTATTCCATGACTATGAGAGCCATGTCTCATACTCATGACTATTAACACTACAGACAACGTAAGGCTACCTGCCTTTGTTAAATTGACTTGTTTTAAAAGGTTGAAACGGGTCTTATTCTTATGCTGCCTTCGTTTGAAATGTGGTAATCCCAATGTTAGGCTGGCTGGAAAATGCCGAGAAAGACTTCATCCACCTCGTCGCACGTAATTGCGTGACTGGCATCCAGAATGGGCTTGGCGGGACATCGCGCGCCTAAAACAATAACCAAACATTCTATTGGAACTACCAAATGAATAGTTCTCATCGGCAAACCGAAATTCTATTATCAGTATGCTATAGTAAATATTTCTATGATTGTCTCAAATAACTGTTGTTAAATGTTTGATATGTGAGATTATTACTTAGTTCCCTGAACTCGTCCAAGCTGTGGAGTGGACATTCCTTCCTTCTCCTTGAAAACTCAATTAGTAAGGCTGGGCAGGGCATTGTAGTACCTAATTGCCCAGTTTGCTTAAGATGCGACAACCGACTCAGCCTGCATTTGGGGTAGGCGTTTCATAGCCTGAACTTTATATACATTCGCGTGTCCATGAAAACGAGTATTTAAGTGGGTTGTCCAAAATCGAGCAGCTTGGACGGCTTTGACGTTTGCTTCATACAGATCGTCTGTTTCGACCTCTCTATAGCAGCAAATTACAGCTATTGGGTACATCTTGCTCATCGGTGTAGGTTTGAGACATCCCGTTATGATTCGCACCGTTTCGTTTACATCCACCTCTTTCGGCATGAACCGAGTTGTGCGCGCAGGAACTGCGTATTATCCCTCTGAGAAGCAAAGCCCAAGTGCAGAGGTTCTCAGTGTTCTTGTCTCTGTCAGACTGCTTATTGCGGAGATGAAAATAGATGGATTTGATTTCAGTAAGTTGTTCTTATAATACTTACAAGGGTACCAAGGGCCAGTCCCAACTCGTGCTGAACCACCTCGAACGTTTTGTCTTGTGCTGCAACAGCTGCGTCATCGGCATGTACAAAGTGTTTAGTGAACCCTGTCGTGGGATGATCGTTAGTGTCGATAAGAGCTAATATCCCATCCTGGGGAGGCTGTTCTTTTGGGTTCTCCACCGACTCTTTCTGAACAAGATAGTTTTCTCAAATAAAAAACTGAAACAAATTTGAAACATTAATTAATGTTGCGTTCAATAAATGGAAATGATGTTAACTTGTACATACCCTACCTACACGAGAATTATAAAATATAGGTTATGATAACAATGAATTCAAGTAGAGTATAGGTACTTTATGTCCGAGGTTGGCAGACAGCAACCCATTATGGATTCAGCGTTAGACCTAATTAAATGCATTGGTAGAGTTGCCATTGATATAATTATTGAAACAGTAAAATATGTTAAACCCCATTTCATAATATTATAGGCTAGTTTCAAGTTAAACAATGTTTAACTGCATAATTATATAAGTACTTCAGGTGGCGGGTAGAAGTGAAATGAAATTAGCATAAGTTAGCTATGATTTCCCTCATTCATGTTTGCCTTCGCATCAGGCTGATTATGATTATTAAGTTATTGTACTGTAATGCATGTTTGCATTAAACAAAACAGTAAGGTATACAGGTTGTGCAATGCGTAGGCTGATTGCTGAAGATATTTCACGCCAATAGATATTTGCACTATGTTCACAAATCACTACAACAATAAAAACAATAATAAATTGGTGAAGTGGTTAGGTTAGGTTTAGAAACTACAGACGATGACGCATTATAGGGCCAATACTAGTAAAATAAGGTACTTACAAGTATTATCTGACAACTGAGTTACATTCAATACCATTTTTATTTGCTTCAGCAGCAAATTACTTAAAAGAAACATCGTTAAAAAAAAGCCCGCATTGGCAGTACAGCGGGCATTTTATTTTTATGTTTTGTTTACACGTCAAGGTCTCCAGGAATGCTTGAAAACTAGGATTCTATGCTTAGCTTTTAAAGTGCGCAATAGTCTCCACAAGCTGAACACTAAATTTTAATGTTTCTCTTGTGGAGACTATTTCGTCTGCTAGAGCTCCGCCCCTTCCGCCATTTGATAACGGTTGATTTCCAATCTAGGGAATATAGATCGTTTGTTCCTACAGACGAGAGAAAACGCGAATGAAAAAAAGTGTTGGAACGGGAAAAGGTAAGATATAAAGAATGAGAGATTCAAAAACAATGAATATATATTTGTAAAATAATAAAAAAAGAAAAAATATATATATATTTGTAAAATATACGTACAATTGCAGGACGAAATGAGGTTTACACATCTAAATGGTTTGCGTTTGAATATTTAAACTTTTTGGATGATAAGAACGAGATTCGGAAGACTTCAAGTGTAAGTATTTTTATTTGAAACTATTGTGAACCTTACAAACACTTATCAAGTGTAATAATTTTGCCACGGTACACTACCACAAGTATAAAAATATTCCGTGAACTCTTCTCGTATTTCTTGCGCGATTAGTTTTGTTCTTCGAGGTATATTTTGTAATGGTAAAAGAGATGCCATTTCTTGCTGATCATTTCGCCAGTATCCAGATATTATTTCTCCATTCTGAACATAATCTACAGATCCAGTAGGTGTATAGAGATTTCTTGAAGTGTTACTTCTGCGTAAAAAATTATGTAAAGTTACCACTGCCATTACAACCAGTTCCGCTTTTTCTGGTTGTAACAACATTAGTTTTCGCAAAACTCTGAGCACACTAGCTGCAATGCCAAAGACATTTTCTACTACGCGACGTGCCCTTGATAAACGGTAATTGAAGATTCGTTTTGGAGATCCTACTGGATGAATGCCTGAGTAGGGTTTCATTATATGCTCATTAAGAGGAAAGGCTGCATCTCCCAATAAGACGTAGAGAACTTCCATTTTTCTCCCAATTAAAGCTGAAGGCTTGGGTAACTTCAAATTTTCTTTCTCGAGTTCTTTAAAAAATTCACAATTTTTGAAGACACCTCCATCTGAAATCCGTCCTTGAGCGCCAATATTAACGAATATAAAATTGTAATCAGCATCTGCTACCGCCATTAAAACAATGCTGAATTGGGATTTATAGTTGAAGAATTCGCTTCCACTATTTATTGGAGCTTGTAAAATGACGTGCTTTCCGTCAACGGCTCCAATACAATTTGGGAAATTCCATGTCTCATTAAATGCATCAGCAATGCTTTTCCATTCATTACAAGTTGACGGCATCTGCAATAAAAATATCTCAGTAGTAATAAAATAACAACAAATAAAATAATTAAAAAAAAACAATGAAATTATAATACATTTAGTCCTACTCTACTCTAGTCTGGTCTACTCAAATGTTCAATCATTCCAAAAAAACTATAACAATATGCATTTACTTACACAGTCGTTTATTATTTGCATAGAATGTACGAACACCAACCGACGAAGAAGAAGAAGAGGATTCCAGCAATGAAATACAATACGAGACTCGGAGAAAAAGAAGAAATTGGAAAAAAAGAAACCGCGAAGGACGTAATTGATGAAAAAATACCAGGCAAAGAGCTATCGGATAAAGCAGATACTAAAGAGTTTAAGTCACCAAAAAAACGTACAATAAAACGAAAACGGGATGACGAGGACCCGAGAATCGCAAAAGCATTTGGGTACCTCGAAGAAGCAACAGCAGCCACGAAGCAGAAAAAAGACCAATGTAGTCTTTTTGGAGAGTACATTGCAGATAAACTGCGTACATTTGACGCTCGTACTCGTGCCGTCGCGCAACATCGAATTAACAACGCTCTATTCGAATTAGAAATGAGTGCATATCAGCATCCGGAAACTCCACTCACACAATCTTCTTTTCCCATTCATTCTTCCGAAAGAATCAATCACTCGCTCCGTATAACCAGAATGAAACACGATTTGCTTACAACGATCAATTTCATCGAACACAAATTTTTCCAAGTTCAACCTCCCCCGCATTCGTCTAATTTCCAACAACAGATATTACGTCCACCTACTCCACAAACACTCGTCACTGACAGTTCTCGCTCTTCCACTTCAATAAGTCAGATAAATTCGCCTTCGCCTTCTCCTCAAGAAAACGATTCGCCCTCTTTATGCAATTATTTCCACCAATTTTCCGATTCATCTAATGATGTTTAATAATGAGTCTCCATAACTCATTATCACTACAGAGTCACTTTAATCACTATAATAATCATATATTTACTACTAATAAAAATGTTTGTGACAACTATATTAATATTGGTTATATTTTTACATACCTTTACGTGATCTTTAAGACAATCGATTATTGCTCGGCACACGTCTGGGATTATTTCCGATATCAATTGTTTCGATATTTTGAATAGATATTGCAAACTAGTGAAGGAATCACCTGTTGCAAGAAATCTTAAAGTTACAGCCAATCTTTCTTCAGGGGAGACTGCTTTTCGGAAAACTGTATCTTTTTTGGATATTTTGTCTTTGATAGAATTGAGAATGAAATTGAAATCATTGCGAGACATTCTTGTAAAATTTTGAAAATGACCGCTATCTTCAGTTACAAGATCATTTAATATTGAGGTATTAATTTCTGTTCTCCTCCGATACAGGTGGCGTGACCACCAACGTCTTTTCTTTTTTATTTTTTTTCAATAATAAACAAATAGTTATAAAACTTGCACAAGCAACTGCGACATTTGCGTCAGCCATGTTGTTGTTGGTAAATACGGTCCGAACAGACTGGAGCACTTCCGAACAATGGTCTCAGTTTGCCGCGTACGTCCTCAGGAAAAGTTATTATTTTCCAGCGCAGAACGTTCGGTGCGGCCTCGGCCTGCCTCATTCGCGTTCGTGCTCAAGTCTGTACCCAACTTTAGAACTGCTGCTTGGTAATGGTAAAACGAAAATCTATACAGGCAGTACCAATGTACACATGTTGCTCAACAGCTGTACAATAAGACTTGCCATTAACATTCAGTCAATCACACACGACTCATTTCAGGGCATAACATATATAAAGGCCCAAAATTCACCCATATGGAAAATAAAGACAATTTTCTTTCATTCTTTCTAATTTATCGACACCCTTTTTTATTGCAACCTGGGCAAGTTCGAATCCAGGAACGGGCTGTCGTAACTGCACCCACCTCCATAATACACAGAAATCCTATCGGGTGCCTATTTTAGTGCAGCTATTAATCTCAATCGCTTTGCCGGTTGTGATTCTCTCGATCCGGTTCTGGCTGATCAGGGACCTCCATAGAATAAATATTAACTTTGTAGTGCTATATTTGTATTTGTAAACAGCTTCACGCACTGTATAGCAGACAGGCCTATTATTAAGCAAAACATTAAAATCATACTTTGGTTTTAATTTTCACATCGCAACAAAAGTCAAAACAATACAAAAACAATCAAAAGACAATAATTAGTTAAATAAATTAGGTACAGTAGCTTAGCCTTATAGTCTACCCTGCCGAAACTAGGATTTCGAAGTATTTTGTAAACAAAGAATGACCCAATTTGAAGAAATTAATTAATTCCCCTTTCCACAGCCATAGAAAAGGCCTCGAAACCCGGAAAGCCCTTCTCCAGTCCCTTGTGTGGAGTACAATGCTGTATGGATGCGAAACTTGGACTATAGCGGAAACTATGCGGAGCCGAATCGAAGCCTTCGAAATGTGGTGCTACCGGAAAATATTAAAAATAACGTGGACTGACCGGATAACCAATGAGGAAGTGCTGCAACGCATAGGGGAAGAAAGAAAACTGAGGGCATCCATCGCCAAGAGGAGAGCCAACTGGATTGGACACACACTACGCTATGATGGGCTACTTCACACGATCCTGGAAGGGCACATGTATGGAGGTGCCGCGGTAGGCCGCCCCCGTAATGAGTACCTGGACCAGCTGCTCAGGGACTTCAACTGTATTACGTATGGACAACTGAAGAGGCTGGCAGAGGAAAGATCGGAGTGGAAGAGCCGGAGCAAAATGCTGCAAGCCAACCCATGAGGGTTGTTCACCAGAAGAAGAAGAAGAAGAAGAAAAGGCCAGATGAAAATTTCATGAAAAAAAGTTTTCTTAAAAAACAGAATGTTTAGGCGGCAATTCCACAGGCGATTTTACTTTATTTGTGATTTGAGATTTTTTTGTTTGTTTTGTTTTAAGGAAACTATTATGTAGATACTTATTAGGCGGGTATTCCACATACGTACATCGTCAATGAAAATTATGAAATTGAAAGACATTTCAATTTTACTCTGCCATTGTTAAAATTGATCAATGATCCATTAAACAGATCGGTGAAGGTCGATCTTACTTCGGATCTCCTACTATTATTAGGTTTTTTTAAAAATAATAAGTGAACGAAGAAAACAAATACAAACAAAATTTCAAAAAACAAATGCAAACAAATTTCAAAAATTTGGCGCATACGTTTCAATAGAAAATTGTCAATTTTGGAAAAAACATGTGGAATGGCAGCCATCAATGAAAAATTGAAATGTCCTTCAATTTTATAATTTTTATTGACGATTGACGTATGTGGAAACCCCGCCTTAATACAGAGACAAACAGAACTCACTAGATTACATTTTTACAACAAACTTCCCCCTGAGATTAAAACAGCTAAAAATTTAACAATATTTAAAAGAAATTTGTTTAGGCGGGGTTTCCACATACGTCAATGGTCAATGAGAAATATGGTTTTGACGTGGTAGCAGACATTTTTAGTATGTCTTTAATGTCTGCTAAAACGTCAATTTCATATTTCTCATTGACCATTGACGTATGTGGAAACCCCGCCTAAAACAAAACTTACACAAAATCTCAAATCACAAATGAAGTAAAATCGCCGGTGGAATTATCGCCTTACCCGGCTGATTTATAACTATTCTTATTCTATAAAATCGATTCAGGTAATGAATGGTAATTTTTTTTTTTGTAAGTTATTAACACACCATCTTGATGCCTTTGCAGATGTGGATGCAAGAATTAATTAGTTTTGTCAAATTCAATCGTCCGTTCTTAGTTTGCAAATTATTTTTAAGTCCCTGCCTTCACAGCTATGTTTTGAATACTGACGTGAGGGTACACTTGCATTCAATAGTCTAACTAAACAACAATACAGCAATATCCGCAAAATACATGAATAAATAGTTGTAAAGTGAGATCAATAATTTATTTAGTAGGTACTTGCCGACCTGCCCCCATGCGGGAGCTACACAGACCAACCTTCTCTTACAATATTTGAAATGAAACAGTCAAATATCGGAACAAAGCAGCGGGTTACTTATAAAAATGAGTGGGTACTAGGGTTGGATTTTACAAGTTACCCCAGCAAACATATGGCTATGCAACCCTTTACTTTGGTCAACGCCGTACAGCCCAGTAGATGGTGGAAAGACGCTCTTGGGAGTCGGCTCTAATAGGGACGTTAGTTGGCTCTGACGTCGGCATTGAGAGAGTGAATAAGTGGATGATGCGGCTAGGTGTAGTCAATTGCGGATCAGACTGAAATTAGTCGTGCCCGGTCAAAGTTCTGGAAGCCGCCACTGAACTCCTCGGGAGATGTCTCTGGGGAGTGGTCGGTTTCCGCAAGTCACTCCTAGCTCTTGCCAGTGACAAGTGTCAGACCCGTATCTATTTGTACAACATGGCTACTGTTAGTATAATTAAGGTTTGGAACAACAGACAAGACAGTAAAATACAAAAGGCTAATATTAAAATTCATCAGAACAGTCCGTCAGAGGGCAAGGGATAGGATTAGAAATGAAGTGATGAGAAGAGTGGCTGGAAGAATCAATGGTGAAGAAGATGTGAGGAAATGGCTAAAGGAAAAATAGAGGACAGTTAGAAGAAGTATTTCAAGGAGGAGATGCAGAGACCAGATTGAGTCACAGAAGAGTGGGACTGACACTACAGGAAGTGTCGAATATTCATAAGTGGAGGGACGGGAGGAAGTGGAAGAGGCTCACCTATCACACCCGGGCAAATGGAGATGGTGGTGATGTTACTTTAACGGCGTCTTATCCCTCTCACGGGGTCGGCAGCACGGATCTTCATCTTCCAGGTAGCTCGGTCTAGGTTATCATCCGGCGAGGGACCGAGGGTCCTGAGGTCCTCCCTCACTTTCGTTTCAAGGAACATCCTCGGCCGTCCTATAGGTCTTGGGCCCTCCACCGTGTAGCCCCTCACACGTTGTAGCAGATGTCCATCTTCTCTCTTTATCGTATGGCCCCAACACGCCAGTCTTCGTTCCCTGACTGTGGTGATGACTAAGGAAAATGGCAGTAGATGTCTAGAGTGATCAGAGAGAGTTAGCCGTCCGTGACTGGTACGGAAGGGCATTGCTTGACGCCATGTTGTGGAGCTCAATGCGGGTTATAGCGCCACGGAGTAAGGTAAGGCAAGGAAACAAAATGGGCTCTGCAATGTCCCACCTCATTGAAACATGAGAAAGTTGTTAAAGGAACACTCTGCCGTCTACAAAGTTGCATAACCATATTTATCTTACATTTAGGTACATGTAGGCATAGTGTCGACTCTTAAAACTTATCTAGTTACGGTACCTACGTTATAGTTGGACACACTTTAGGATACTAGTACATTTTACTAAAAAACCTGCATTAATTAAAACTTCAATCAAGTTCTCCGTCATCATATTATTGGCTTATAATACAGTTTGTTTGGCAGTTTGATTAACCCTGTAGATACTGCCCAACCAGCAATCGTAGCACGAGGCACCCAGTCAACTTAAAAATGTAAACAAAATCATTTCAGAATACCACTTTGCGCTCTAAAAATATTTTTCTTACATTATTATCCGTGGCAATCATCGGGGTAACCTAGGAAGTTACAATATGGCAGTGCTAGCTAGTTGGCCTATAAAAGCTAAGTAAGGAGTTTAACACACGTCAAAGTAGCCGTTCTGCTGTGCTGCAATGTTGTTGATTCTGTTGATATTTCGCTTGTGACTAGCGGGTGCCTTTTAAGGAATATAATGGTTGCGCGACGTATTCAATATTGTCTTTGGTGGTAATATAAGTTTCCTTAGCACCTCGTACTACGGCTGCAGAAATAAATACTAATGTAATAAATTACGTAAGAAGTCCGATAAATCATCATGTAGGCCAACAGATTCCATGTTGGCGCTACATGAAATTGAGTGTAACAACTAAGAAGTTTCCATGGAGCCTACGTGAGTGACGGCTTATAGAACTTTATTATAATGAGATCAATTTACGATGGGATGAGTCCATTTTCATTGGCGGGGAAATTCGAATATTAATAGTCGTCCAGATCAAATTCCTCCCCATATTCCATTGAGTCTAAATGCAAACTTTCAAAGTCTACCTTGTACCTTAACAAACCTGCAACAGAAGCAAATTTAAGTAATTAAATAAATAATGACTCTTGTCCTGTTACTAAGCCAACCTAGCAGGGCCCTCTTGCACTAAACTAGGAAGGACCGATACCGCCTGCTTTACATGGCCAGAAAATATACAAGCAAGTGTGGCACTCGAACCAACCAAGTCCGTACCAGTACATTACATGCCCTGACATAATTAATCAACGGATATTTAAAATTCTTTTGTAAATGATCCCAATAAAAATGGGTATGTGCTCATACGATAGAAGTGCAACATCACCAATTAATTAACCCCCCCCCCCCCCCCCCAATAGAATTACCCCTAAACAGAAAAAGGTCCCGAGATTTACTTTACTTTTTCATGTCCGGGGTAGATATATATATAAATCTCCGAGACATATAATTTTTATGCACCTGAATTTCATTTAAATCCATGCGTTGATCCAGTAGTTTGCCCACAAAATAAATAAAAACAAGGATGTTTTATTGTTAAGTGTTAGTGATAAGGTTAACTATAGAGTTAAAGAATCCAACGCCCCTTCTTCCTAACAAATGTCATTGGCCACTATACCACTGTTCATTTGGGCTAATCGTTTCCTATAGCCCAGGGGTTCTCAAAGCGTGGGTCGCGGCGTGGTCTCGTCTGCCAGTTATACACTAGATAGAAGTGATTTGAATATTGTATTTCTTATAAAATATAATGTACCTACCCTTGAGTTATAGTAATTTACTTGCAACTTCAATTTTTGGAATTAGTCATTAATAATATAGGACTGCGCCCCCTCTCCCCGGCTCGGCCAAAAACGACACAAAAACGCGAAAAATCCACCATTTTCTGCCTACAATTTCAAAAAATTTCCTCCGGGGGAGACACCAGGGCCCCCTTTTTAGAGTCGTGAAAATAATGCGTGGGAACCAGTTTTCTTTGGCCAATCTTTTGAAAAATTTGTCTCAAGGGAGGGGGGGGGGGGGGTAGTACAGCTGGATCGCTGGATCCACACCCTATTCCAGCGTACGCCCATGGACTGTAAATGTTTTTAGGAAGGATACGAAGTAAAATTGCAATGTAAAATTTAGTGGGTCGCGATGCAATTTTATATCATTTAGGGGTCCGCGACGAAAAAAGTTTGAGAATCTCTGCTATAGCCTGTCGCTTTATGTATTAAATTATTTTTATTAGCTTGTTAGGCAAAACTAGTTCCAAATTTCGTGGTTGGCAGCTCTGCCACAAAAGCCAGTTTTCAGTTAATTTACTATAGTAATACTACGCTGAATTGACCCAAACGTCACAGTAGAAAAATCACGGAAAGTTGACTGAGGCATAATGTTCACGTGTTACGCGAACAAATGAGATATGCGAAAGCTCTATCGCATACATCCTTTGTAAGATGATTATTGTTCGCATAACACATGCAAAGTATGCCTCAGTCAACTTACCGTGATTTTTCTGCTGTGATGAATGGGTCACCTCAGCGTAATAATTGTACTAAATACAGGTATTTAGTATTGTGCTCAATTTTGAGCAATCGCCAGCGCATGAACTACGAAAGCAAAATAAAATACTACAGATAAAATTAAATTAGGGTAATCCGCAAGCGTAGGCTACTACTGGCCCGTACCCAGGATTGAATTTTTTTTTTTGGGGGGGGGCAAGAACAAAATGGCCCATTAGCCCCCTTGGCCCACCCCTTAGGTATGGGCCTGGTAGGCTAGTATACGCTTACTAATTAGGTTGCGGTTCGATTATTTCAAGGAACCTTTAGCCACGGAAAAATTCCCTATGATATTGCACACAAAGTAGAGCATACGTCTTTTGTACCTGATATATATGACCATCTAATAGTCATCAAGGTTTACATCGTCAAGAGGCTCATCCGCCTGCAGTGACTGGAAATCCACCTTGTACCGAAGAATGCCTGCCGAGGCATTAGGAAAGCAGGAAAAAAATGAGTCTTTGATTAGGCGCCCATTCCATCGACCGGCTAGGGCTATTTACAAAAACGGTGACGTGGTAGCAGACATTCAAGACTTAGGTGGCGTTTCCACCGACCTCGCATTGCAGAATGCAAATGACATTGACGGAAATTAGAATTTTTCTTTTTATAGAAATCTATTAAAATGTTTGTACTTAACATATCCCGTGACGCCATTTTTTAATTTTAGTTTGTTTGTGATTTTACTGTATGATCATTGATCAATTTTAACTATGGCATAGAGGAAAATAAACATTTCCGTCAATTCTGTAATGCGAGGTCGGTGGAAACCCCGCCTAAGTCTTGAATGTCTGCTACCACGTCACTGTTTTTGTAAATAGCCCTAGCCGGTCGGTGGAATGGGCGCCTTAGGAACAAGAGTCCACTACAAGAGAATGGTAAATAAATACTTTTTGTTCTATTGCCAAACTAGCGGAGTTAAGGCCACTGGAAAATGCAGCAAGTGTGGGGCTGCAACCAACAACCTTTCGGCTGAGTCGGAATCCATACCACTAACCTACAGGTGAATGCTTCTCGGTTGTGCCCTTCTTGCACGCATTTGACCAACAAAATTACCACCAGCCTTTCCAGTCGCATGCGGGCAAGAAGGGCCCAACAGGTAAGGATTTTTTTTTTTTTTACAAAATGATGTTTCAGAAAATATCGTTCGTAGAGCTATCATGAAGGATTCAGTAGAAAGAAATGTCCCTCCACATCTTAAACGATAGCCGTCATTAACACCAATGGGCCCCAGTTATGGAAGGTGTGGATAATTTTATTTAATTTAAATTAAGCCTTGAAGCCAAATACGGAAAGAAGAAAGAAAATTGTCTTTATTTTCACAAATTGCGAATTTTGGGACTTTGAGCCCACAGAGTTCTATGTAGGAGAGATGGAACATTCGCTCACGCTAAAGATATTTTTTTTAATTTCCGGTGCTACCTGCAACGTCTTCTTTTTGCAGCAACAAGAGAATTTGTTACTGTTTGGAAGAGCGAGCTCTGATTTGTCGAAGTGGGCGGTGGCATCAGAAATTAAAAAAAAATGTCCTTGCCCGAAGCGAATGTCCCATCACTCTGATACAAAACTCTAGGTCCACTTTTACAATTAATCTAGTGCAGTGTGAGCAACTTGCATGTCTACTCTATCGGTGTTAGTGATGACTACATACTATGTATCTTAACGTAGAGGAACATTTTTTGCTATCTAGGTACTGTGTCCACATTTCATGTGAATTTTTATTTTTGTACTAATAGCTTATTTTTCCCGACTATTGTACTAGTAAAACTAGAGTTCTATACATGAGAGATGGGACATTCACTTCCCGCCAAAAAAATACATTTATTGGAATTTCTAAGGTAACTCGGGACGCCTCCTATGACCAGCCATTGAAAAAACGTACCTCGAATGTCCCATGTCTCCTACATAGAACTATGTGTAAAATAAAAAAATGACTGTCATTGGCTGCAGGAGAAAGAAATTGTTCACATGGGAGGGACACTTTGATGCCTTTAAATTAGGATTATATGAAATTAATCACCAAGGAATCTATTCGTAATTAGCGTAATTAGAAAAACAATCCTAGAATGCTTTACCTCCGATGCCTCCGAATCCTCGAACAAACTGAGATCCTTCCTGAGACTTGTCAGTGATAATTTCTAAGGTTGCCCCGAAATTTTTGTAGTTGTTCGCGAGCCACTCCAGAAGAGGCTGGCATTCGACTAATTCTAACTCGACTCCACTCTGAAAGAATGTCAATGGCAATGTAAACACTTTAAGGAAATTAATTTTAAATGGAACAATTTTGCACACTGCTCAGTTTGGGATATTCCAATGATAATAAATTAGAATAGATATGGCACCAAACCATTATCTAAGTATTGCCGAAAGTAGTGAAACGTAGGGGGAAATGGCAAAGGAAGCGTCTCCAGGTTGTAGGGTTCCATCATAAAAAACAAGCCAAATAAAAATCAAATTAACAATCCAACAGGCAGGGATGGTAAAATAACGCCAGCGCAGTAAGTTCTGCGCACTTAACTCGCAATCTGAATAGCTTGATTTTGATGTGTTGGACAAATGGCTGGAACCACCCGCGTATACTAGGAAACTACAGTTTACTGCTTCGCTCCATGCACTGCGAATATCCGTCCAGCTAGCTAGCATGTTCTGGTCAACAGTCCGATAGCCGGCATTTTTCCCTACCCGTAAAGGCAAGATGTTTTCCACGAAACCGCAGGAAGGACGAATTAGAAGCCAAGATGACTGGAGGTGTGTTGCCGAGCAGGCCAAAGGCAATCACGGGCTTTACGGCCAGAAGAAGAAGAATAAGAGGCTACCCGGTAGTGGCCAAGCCCTGACGAAAATTTCGCCTTATATTTCAAGTCAGAAACCTCACCCTGTCAGTTCATTGTCCACTTCTCTAGCAACTGCTACCCACAGACGATAGTTTGCCATGTCAATTTACCTCTTTGTCAGTGAAATGCGACTTGTCCTTCTCCTGCTCGGGTGTGAGATGCAGAACCTTTTCCTCACTAGTTGCATGGTTCTTGAGAACGTATCGCTGAATATCCAAATTCTCCCAGCAGATTAAAGTCTCCACGGAACCGAGTTCGAGAGCACGGAGGGTGTCTTCTACCCCGAAGCAATATTTCCCAGTGTCCTGACTGATTTCATCAAAATATCTTCCTGAAAAAATAATAGGGAATATGTCAATGGCCTTAGTTTGTGGAGACACAGTGCTTCTTATCGGTAATCATGGCTTGAATTAATTTTCAAAGTCTATTGACCTAATAAATAGAATAAATAAACAAATATTGACTTTTTTTGTTCTATTACCAAGCCAAACTAGCGGAGTTAGGGCTAAAAAGCCCTCTCTTACACTCAACTAGGAAGGCCCGGGACCGCCTGCTTTCCATGCCCTCCGAAGCATGGCCAGAAAATGTAGGAAGTGTAGGAGTCGACATATAGACATTCTTATTAATGAACCAACCTGATTTGAGCTGCTTCCACTCAACTAGAGTACTGCAATACAAAATACATATGACGCGTTCGCGATACGCCCGATAGTGTTGTCTTAATGATAGCCCTACCCAACAGCTGGTGATATCTGGCAGGTACTTAAATTTGTGCTGCGATTCTGCTGTTCTTACTGTTGTGAGGTTACACCATTTAATAACTTTAGATCCGTGTTTTGAAATATTACTTCTTGCTAATGTGACTATTTTAGACCAAAACACAAACAAACCTAAATTCATGTATCTTGAAACAACTAGTTTTCAGGTAAAACTCGACATATTGTGCTTGTAATTATCTAGTATCGAGCAAACGTTATCAGGTTGTCAGATAACCTCCGCCTTTTTGCCACGGTTATTCTTTAAGGAATTGTCAGATGTACAGTATATTCTATAAAATAAAAAAAAACAAGTTTGGAACATTTTTTTGGGTGACAACCTGAGTCTTTACACTATATGTGTTGAAAGATACAATATTTTGATAATTACCAATGAGTTTCTTCTCTTGAATAAATTTGACATTTTGCAGACACTCAGCAGCCAGTTCAATAGCCTGATTGAATCCGTTTTCTCCACCATAAGCCGCGTCCACAAGTTTGATAATTTTGCACTGTAATCGCTGTAATAAAATAAATATTAAAAAACATTAATAAGGTTAAAGAAAGCTTGTGGCAGACAGCATTACTGGGAGTTTTTTATTTATTTGTTTATTTAGGGCGCATGTGCGCCACTGGGAGCTTATTGTATGATTTGAGATATGGAAAGTACTTCATCCCTTTTTAGCAATCATTTTGCATTATTCTCTTGCTTAGGGTATCACTTTTAAGTATTTTACATTTTTACTGGGCCACTGGTCAAGCAGTGTTTGGGTTGCTTATATAGGCCTATCGCCACTGGTTCTTACTGGTATCGGACTGGTACAGTGTCACAGAGTAGACCAAGGCTGTAGCACCACGGGGTAAGCCGGAGATTGCCAATTCCTTTCTTAGCGCACGAGAACTTGCCGTTTTTGGAGTTTGAAACAACCACTATGTAGATTCAATGCGGAACTCATCCTCATTGTCGTCAAGCAAAAAATTGCTGCCAGTGGACTCATAGCGCAACTAGGAATTGAGGAATTGAAAAAGAGAAGCACTGTTTCTTCGATTTCATAAATAAATAAATAATAAATAAATCTATTTATGTTAAATTATACAATCAAGTAATCAACAAGAAAATATAAAGTTAAATCGTTAAAATCAGGTAGTTGTATGAAACTGGAACAAAGTTTCAATGTACCTCTTTCGCATAGGAATAAAAAACGCCGGCAATGCATGCACTGCACATCCAATTTTATTAATTCTATACGAAAAAGAGTCTTTCAATTAAAAGTCAGGCCAATGATATTGAAAAACACCGAACATTAAAAAAACAGGGGTTATAAAAAGAAGGTTTTTTTTTCAAGATTAAAAATTAAGTAGCCGATAAATAATTACCGGATCAAAGAGATCAGATTGGCAGAGCTCAGTCTTGAAGTCAGCGCTGCCTGCGAGGATGAGTCCGGCAATATTGGCCTTGTCGTTGGAGATGAACAGCTGTGTCGCCACCTCAGCCACTTTGCGTACGTAGTTGTGTCGCTTCTCCATTCGCAGCCGCGCGAAGCGCAGCGCTGACTGCCCACCCCGCCCGTGCTTCTTCGGTAAATCCACTGTGAATTTGTGCAGAACCTCTCGTGTGTTTCCCTGCAATATTACATTTACATAAGTTTGATTTTTTTTTTTTTTTATAAAAGGTTAATCGCATACAAACAATTCAATGAATATATCCGATTGACCTCTTCAGTCGCCTCACTAAGTTACCTAATAGGTACTTGTGTCAAGTTACGACACGTCTCCGATCGCATGGCGTGAAGAGAATCACACAAGTACAAGCACGCTACCTCCTGGTCATCGAAGTAGATTTCTGGAGTCTTGCAATGAAACTAACAATGGACTGGAGGATCTGGTGAAGCTCAAAATAGAGACGAATAGCGGACCGTGGTTGTTACGGCGGCCAAGGGATTGCAGTGACATAAAGATTGTTAAGGCCCACTTCCAGTAGGAATTAGCCTAACATACAAGCATATTTATTCATTATATTCATACATACAGTATTATACAGGTTGCTCATATAACATGATTAAATTAGTAAATACAGTGGGCCTTAATCCGACGCTGCAAATGTGCCATAGATCATAGCTAAGAGCTAAACATGAAACTTTAAGTTGTGATTGATTTCAGCTAGAACCAGATTCGAAAGAAATTAGTTACCTGAAGTGTGCCAAATAAGGCACCATTGCCATCCATGACAATGAACCCAAATTTATTATCGTCTGCTAAGAGAGCAGTGAGCGCTTCCGTATGAAACTTGTTGTCGCAGAGATAGAGTGATGTGTTGATAGGCTTAAAGGGCTCGAAGTCGATATTCACTTTTTTCTCCTTACCCTCCTCGGTAACTATTGTGCCGCAGTATATAACTAGCCCATTTGGAGGAACTGTAAAAATATATATATAGACTTATATGTATACATAGACCTTGGAGAATGGTCAGTTCAAAACCACAGAGTCTAATTCAGAAGATTTCTATGATCTGACGTGTTTAGGGGGAAAGCCGTGCACTTGCACGTGAAACTACGGTTGGCTTCACGCCAGCTTCCAATATCGTCAAGAAATCCACAACAAATCATCTGCTAGCAGTATGGCTACATTGAAAAAAACGTTGGCAAATCGCAACAGGGAGAATCGTCCGTGTGAACCGGGCTTTAGAATAGAATAGAAAATATCTGAACTGTTCATCGTCCAAGCTAGTAGCAGTAAACAGAGATGCATACCTTCTGGAGACTAGCAAACGCCCGACCGGGCGGAAATCACGTTATCGGACTGCATGTTGGTTAACAACAAAATAGAAGACATTTTTCGCATAATCCAATTATAGTATTATATATTATATTATATTATATATATATAGTATTATAGTCTCGAGACAACTGTTGTTGAGTGGTCCTGAGACTGCAGCTATGAGCTTTTAATAATGGATTATAGACTGCTATTACCTTTGGTATAGAGTTTTAATCTGTGTTGCACTGACGTAATAGCCCCAAGTACGGATAAGCGGTTAACCCTTGATTTAATATTAGACGCTGTGCCGAATTCATCAGCCAGCATTTTACTAACTCGCGCTATTTGATCTTTGGGTGGAATTATTAGCGAAATCATGCTGGTGCCATTCCTGTAAAACAAAAGTTAGCAACTATAGATTAAAAAAATATAGATGGCTGAAACATAGAGCAGTCAACTGGGAAAAAATGGGAAGGTCTTGTCACACAGGGCCCATTAGCCACACTCTCCCCGAGTCGTAAGCGTAGCTGATTTCCGAATGAAAATTGGTCTTGACTACCTGGCCACCCATCAACATGGGATTGGAGTCTTTGCATCACCGAAGTACCCCTATGTGGAACACTCACGAGACTGCACGGCACTCGACCACTCCCATGATTTTGAATGACGACCAAATACTTACAGATGTTTACTAGTCAGCGCACCACCAAATGGCTCAACCGCCAACAGTGGACGTTGACGTAAATATAAGCATTATAAGCATAAAATGATGTGCATTTTACAGGTCAGGATTTTAATACAATTTCAATACAGCCAGGATTTGGTCCGTAGGCCTACTTAACAAGATGGGCTACAAAAATAGTTGCTGAGTACTAGATTCTGACCGCACAAAATTGAGATGCGCTAATTGTGTCTATAACTCTATATACTCTCTTATCACCATCTAGTGGTTAGTAAAGTAAAGTAAATTCGTGTCGGGGTGGTACTACCCGTGGTACAGGAGTTTTCAGGTTGCATCAACAGCCTCCTGTTTAACCTATCGACAGTCAGGGAAGACTGCCGGGACCGCCGGCTTTACATGCCCTCCGAAGCATGGTAGTCAGAAGATAAATAATTGTACCACTAGAAAATTTCTAGTGGTTGCCTATGTACCCTATCATCAAGATAAAATAGAAGAAATTATTATAATTCGAGGTGCCATTGACTATAATGTTCTCGTGCATTCCTTAGAAAGTAACATAAATGCACTGGAAAGTAGCACTGAAGACTACCCTAAATATTGCAATGTGATTTCGAATGCAGTTGAAGCTTCACGGAAAGAAGATACCGTGCTGCGAAAAGAAAGATATTGTAAATACTTCACAAGAAGTGTTACCCTGGCAAGGAGAGAAAAATTAAATGCGTATGGGGTGTTTAAAAATCTTAAAAGAAAAGTTGCTGGTGGTGAAATTGAATTAAATGAGAGATTGACTGAAAAATGGAATACATTGAAAGCCAAAAGAAACAAATATGTTGCGGAACTAAGAAGGGCAAAACGAGAATATTTTGAAAGGAAGTTGAACAACTCGTTCAAGGATGGAAAGAAATTATGGTGGGCACTTAAAGAAGCTTTGAATATAAATACATTCACCATAAACAGTGTTAAAACAGATAGGGGTGTGGTAAAGAATAAAGAAGAGATGGCCAATGAACTGAATAACTATTTTGTCAAAAGTGTTATTGAAATTAATGATATGATCCCCAATGTACCACAGAAAATCATTCCTGAGACAGGGCATCAGAGTCTTGGAACATTCCAACTGCCAAATAAAGATGATGTCTTTGCTATTGTCAAGGAACTCAGTGGATCTGATCCCACCCAGCCCACAGCTTAAGTGTTAAAGAAGTGGTGGAAACAACTGGGAAGTAGCATTACAAAAATTGTGAGAAACTTGTTAATTGGAGGTTGTATACCCGATGAACTCAAAATAGCATCTGTGACCCCGATACCGAAAGTACCCAGTTCCAATGACGTAAAGCATATGAGACCGATTAATGTTTTACCCACTGTCGATAAGATATTGGAAAAAATTGTGCACAAGCAACTCATAAAATATATCGACGAGAAGAACATACTGAACAATTTGTAATTGAAGAGTGGAGGAGAACTATTGACGCTAATGAACATGTCCTTGCTGTATTTGTAATCTCATGAGGGCCTTTGAAACAATTGACAGACGAGTACTCCTCAATAAGTTGGGGAAAATGGGCATCAGGGGTGATGTTTACCGATGGCTGAAGAATTATCTACAAAATAGGAAACAGTTTGTCAAAATAGGTGATACGAAGTCAACTCTTGTCCCAGTTGACATCGGGGTACCACAAGGGAGTTGCCTCGGACCGTTACTTTTCGTCTTATTTATTAATGGCTTGCCAACCATCCTACGTTTCTGCAGTATACACATGTTTGCTGATGATGCGTTGCTGTACTGCCGTGGAAACGACATGCGAAAACTAAGTGATGATATGAATGAAGAATTGTGTGCTGTTGTCAACTTGCTAGAAGCCAATAAGCTGAAAATTAACCCAAATAAGTCTAAATTTATGTTAATTTCAAAGTCAAACTATGCTCAGAACATTGAAGTGAAATTGGATGGAGAAACATTGGAGGTAGTTGAGGAGTTTAGGTACCTAGGGATTGTGATTGACAAGAAACTTTCGTTTGTGCAACAGTTCAGAAAACTAATCAATAAGTTAAAGCAAAAAATGGGCCTACATAGAAGAGTTCGTTATTCACTCCCAAGGAAATTGAAATAATTGATTTTTAAAGCATTGGTAAAACCCCATATTAACTATTGCAGTACCCTACTAAACTACGCATCAGCTGAAACTATGACCGAAATACAGGTGGTAATCAACACAGGACTTCGAGTGATACTAAACACTCCAAATGATAGGCGTGTCTCCGATATGTTGCTGGACACTAAAGTTTTATCAGTTAAGGATCAGGTGTATTGTGACACTATGGTCTTCATACATAAAGTTATGGAGGGATTGCTACCAAGTTACTTAAGATCTATGATAAGGACATTTGGTGAAACTCACGGGCATAATACGAGACATCAAAATGATATAAACCTTGACCACGTGACATCGACATTTCGTAAGAAGAGCATCTTCCATGAGGGGCTATCCAAATATAACGCGCTAAGTAGGGAAATCAAAAACCAAGACTCCGTCGAGAAATTCAAGAAGATGGTACTAGTGTCACTGAATCCAGATTAATATTGATGAACTAAACAGTAATAAGTGAACTCAGTTAATTTATTAGCACATAGTGCTACTTATAAATACAACAACAACAAATGCATACTATGGTGGTCTCATCCTTCTCATGACGCCAATATAAGCTACGTCACAGAGAAAATTCTGGCTGGCCAAGATAAGCACGCATCATTGAGTCTAGGTACCGTATGTATAACTTAGCAAATTAAGCTACAATGTATCTTCTACATGAGTAAAATTTAAAAGCAGTTTCAGGGGAGCTTAATGAATGTTTCCCCTCAATATATCTAATCCCAATGTACTCACCCTCTTGCCATTTCAAGGCTTTTGATAAGTTTTTTTATTTTCCATATTTCCACATTTCTATCTGAAGAGCTTTCTTCATTAGTATAATTAGAGGAAGACATTGCCTTGTAGATCTAATAATTAATATTTTAAAATATTAAAATACTAGATGGAGTAGAGCTGTGGCACCGACAAAATATGATTGAACAGCAGTGGGCAGTATAGTTTTCACCAATAACTTAATTTAACTTTAGGGAGAGAAGGATGGCGTACTTTTTGCCGCAAGTTTTAAAAGATTTTAAGTTAATTTTAACAATTTAACCGCATTCTCATACAAATGTTTTCTAATGCTTTTTAAAAAGTGGCGGCCATTTTAGTGTCAAACATTGAAACATAGACAAATGGACGACAAGACTGACGAGAGGAAAACTTTTAAACACTAACAATCAAAATGTAAATATTTAAGATTAATATTTAAAAATTAACATTATGATTAAATATTTATTTAAGAAATATAAGCTGATTGCAGTATTTAGCCTAAATAGTTAGGTGCCCTTTCCACATACGTACAACGTCAATGAAAATTATGAAATTGAAGGTGGTAGCAGAATTTTTAGTATGTCTTTAATGTCTGCTACCACCTTCAATTTCATAATTTTCATTGACGTTGTACGTATGTGGAATGGGCACCTATGTGGAATGAAGCGGCACCTAAAAATTAATCAATTTTTTTAGAAACAAATTCTTAGCCTCAGCCTTCTAGAAAAAATAAACTTTGTTTTGAACGTGCGCTGTGCGAAGCTTTCAAAAAATAATAATGTATTATTATTAAAATATTTGAAAGTTAAATGATTCTTTTTGTGATATAGCTTTAATTTCGTTTAATTCTGTGTAACTTTCTTATTATTTGCAGGTTCTAAGTGCTAAAATGAGGTCAGGTGAGTTCTCTCGCTATTTCTATTGTCTATTTGAGTTTTTAGTGGAGACTGGCGTTTTGCCAATCCGCAAGTTTATAAAAAGGGAAATGTCGTGGAATCATAATAATCTCATTGATTGAAATAAACATGAAGCTTTTAATGGAGTAAGTAATAATGAGTCTATAAATCTATTGATGCACTATGTAATATTCGCAGATCGCTAGAATGCAATAATTGCTAATTGCCCTCATTGGCGTCCCGATCTTTTTGTGTCCACCGGTTCTTACATTGATTACTCGTCTCTGCCATTTCTGACCATAGTGTAGATAGTCCTAATTCATGGAATAAAAGCCAAGGGGTCCCAGTAGTGTTCCTGCAATTTGTTTAGGCGGGGTTTCCACATACGTCAATGGTCAGTGGTAAATATGGTTTTGACGTGGTAGCAGACATTTTAATATGTCTTTAATGTCTGCTAAAACGTAAATACCATATTTACCATTGACCATTGACGTATGTGGAAACCCCGCCTTAGTACACAACTGTGAACAAAATGAAAATTAGTCCTGTCGTTGATTGATTCAAATCATGTTCCCAGGCAGATTCTCGAGTTTCAAAGTGAAAGTGGACTTATGACTTAGAGAATAAACATAAAAATTGCTATTATGTGCTATTATACACGTGGAATGTGAAGCTTAGTGAGACGGGTGCAATGGGTCCATGCAGACTGGAGAGTCTCCAGTCAAAAATGCAGCCTATCCACTGCCAACAGATAATACACCATCTCCAAATTTAGTTTGGTGGCCGAGATACTACAATACTATGCAGACACTCAGATATTCAACGCGACAACCCAATCAGTTGCCAGTTTTCTATCACTGAACTACCTTCCAACCGACACTAAGATGACTTGATACCTAAGAGAATCATTCGAAACTAAGAAGGATAAGTCCAGCTGTAAGAGACTTTCAGAAAATTTCATGAGTGTTATATTATTGGGGCAGCGAGAAAAGAAAAAAGGTTCCGATTTCTCCCTCGCAAGATGGCCTTTTTCCTGGCAGTATACACCGTAATGGTCAGATATTGAATGCTTTAATACTTCCCCTTTTGGGATTTCACTCGCTACTTTTACAAAAATGTTGTCGATACAACTTTCGCCCCTAGTTGGGCTGTTTATAATATGTTTGTAGCCAAACTCTGCAAACAATTCTGCCAATGTTGTGAAGTCCCTTTCTTTAGGCAACTTATATTAAAATACCCTAGCACGTACGCACGCCTTTGTTTATGGGCGAGCTCAAGTGCCCTGCCCATAATCTGAAGGAAAACGGGCATGGAGCCATCAGGGGTACGATATGCGCCAATGACTACTGAATTTTCAACTTTGACTGCGGACAACTCGCGGTGCTTTTCAATCGACAGGTCTGCAATTTCCCTTATCTCTGTACACGCCATGCCCAGTTTACAGCAGATGAGTACACCCCCGTGAGGTTGGGCAGAGTCCCTACAAAAGGCGGATTTAAGTTGGTAGCCCTCGGGGATAAAGTACTGCACGGTGTCTGTTGACAGCCAGTGCTCTGAAAGAACAATTACATCGAGTTTCTTATTAATTGCCTGTATAAAAACCTCCAGTTCATTAACCTTATTTCTTAGTGAGCAAATATTTATGTGTGCAATACCCAAATTGTCCTGGCTTTCATTAATTTTTAGGTTATTAAAGGAGATAGGCCTATGGCGCTCAAGTAGTTTTTTAAGTGACTAGCAAGGTCTCTGCTTCCCTGTTTGCTTAGATGTATCCCATCCCGGACAAAGCTTGTTGCATGGATCTTAGCTGGAGCCGCATAGCCTACTTTAAATGTCTTACTTAACCATATGAAGTTTTTGTTCGTAGCATCTATAGCCTTGGCTTTACAGTCTTTACGGTACAGAAGGCCATTCAATAAGATGTAGGCATTTGGGTATTTAACCTTTAGAGAGTGCACTAAATTAAGTATATCGCCTACTACTGTGTCCGGACAGCCTGTTTGAGAGAGATCGTTTCCACCTACATACAAGGAAATAAGCTTTACTACTTTATTCACTCCCAGTTTCTCCACTTCTAGTTGGAGTGACCCCGCAGTGGCCCCAGGGCGACATGCAACGTAGGCTTTCTTTTTCTCAATATGCTGTTTGACACCTTGTAGTATTGATGAGCCCAAAATGAGACACGTAGCTTTTCCTATTCCCCTGAACTGCGTCGAATTTTGGGGTTCCATCGATGCACCATCCCCCGAGGACTTCTGATTGGACTGACGAGGCCCCTCTCTTTGCTCAGATGTACGTTTCCTTTTCTTCGGTTTAGCTGAAACACTGATCTGCTGTTTCTCCGTTGACGGTGATGCCGGTAATGGGATTTGTTCAACCATCGTACTCGGTGGATTTTTTTTTCATCTCTAAGATGCTGGAATTTATCTATCAGGTCCTGGAGATTGAACGAATTCAAGTAGGGCCATATTATTATACACGATTTTTGTATAATCTCAACATAATGAGTGGAAACATAGTGCCTAAGGCGGGTTAAACGATGATGTAGCAGGCAGAAAACTACTGAAGAGAGGGGACGAGAGTAAATTATATCAAAAATTACTCCATTTATAATAATCCTACAGAAAAGTTGCAAAGTGCAAAGCAAATATAATTATAATTGGTGTGACATAACCCAACTTTGAAATTATTTTACGTTAGCCTGGCCCTTAGCGTCTGGATTGAAATTGTTCAACTCGGTTGTATGTCGTAGTAGCAGCGTAAAGTTAGCCAGATTATTATTATTACATTTATTTTAGATTCATTTGCCCGTAGGCTTATGTACTATTTTTTTTCCTTCAATATATTAGCACCTTATCCGGGGTTACTGGGCAATGACAAAAGTGAAGTGAAGCGATTATTTAGTGTGTTTTTGAACTTTTGAAACTTGACCATTGGCAAGCTTGTGCACGTCAGTGATACTTACTCTACACCGGTAGCAAGCTATAATGGATGAGTCTGACTTAACCAAGTTCGGGTCTAGTTATTGAAATACAACACTCGTCCTAAAACAGTCTTGAAATATTTCATAGCTCAATGAACATTAACGTGGCATGTCTGCAGGCTGGCATTCTGGTGTACACTTGTTCAAACAGTGTAATCCAGATTTTTCACCATCTTCCGACCCATGTTTTCCAATTAGGGAACATGTGTATGTGTAGGACTACAGGTCGGAGCTGAGAAGTAGGAGTAGAGAACTAGTCCCATTCCGTTCTGTACTCGGCCAGCCTCTTCGGGACTTATTAAATTCAACTCAATGACCGACAGCCAAAGTGGAAGGAAAAAAAAAAATCAGGAGTTCAAGGGTTCGATCTAAAGGCAGCCATCGCGGCAATGCCCATAGGGCGTTCATATCAACCACTTGAGCGGAACACTTTAAACACGTTGCAAATGGTAGTCTAGTCAGACAACTGGAAGTCTAAGGCTTGAGACGCAACACGAAAGGAAATATTTTCCACTAGACCTTTTTCATCCAGCTGTTGCTTACAGCAACATGTCGAATGCAGTCGAGAAGATCCTCTACCAGTCCTCATGGTTGTTCCCTCGTTGGGTTGACGCTTTTCTATAGTTACTTGGTGTCGCTCTTGATTGAACTATAAGTACATTCTTTCAGCTAGCCCGGTCACGATGATGATTGATGACAGTTTCGTATAGTAACCTACTGCCCTAAATTAAAGAAATCTGCGATAGAGAGGATAGAGCTAAAGTCATTGTGATGTGCTTGCGGCGTCTGCTTCAGCTCTAGTTAGTGGCAAGTGTACAATATTGTAGTGCGCAGGCGCCTGTCAAATCATTTGCTTCTTCTAAGGTGTTTACACAAACCGCGCTCTATTCGATCAACCTTCTTTACTGTCGCGTATTATCGTGGATCGACTGTGGTGTAGTGTGCTCCCTGTAGGCTGTGGGTTGTGCTCGAGTCTGTCTTATTAAAAGGTAGGCTTTGATGGTGCTCTTTATTATCTAGATAGTTATGGGCACAGTGTCCGCCAGCTGTGGCTTTACGGGAGGCGGAGGGCAAAGCAGGCAAAGGGTTGATCCCCCCTCCCAAAGTCTGGGTTTTGTGAATTTTTAACCACATTCCAGCTTTCTTTGAGCTTGTGGTAAGGTACATTTAAAAGGTTCAGTTTCGATACCTGGGTGTCACTTAAAAACAGCTTACCTACTTCGGTAGACAGTAATGTTTATTACCAATGGTGGTCAAAATCGGTCACTAGGATCATTCAACTCCCGGACAGTACGAAAATGAGAAATTAAACTGGACGCGTTTGATGTAGGGGGCAGGACAGTATATCGCCCCGGCAAGGTGGAAACTCGGGTTCGCATCACGCTCTCCTCTAATTTTTTTATTATTTCGTTTTGTTAACAATTTCACGCCTGGGGCCTTTCCCATAAGTTTGGCTTCTACTATCACTCATAGAGCTATGACTTAGGACATGTAGAGTAGTGGTACGGAGAACGGCTTTCACCCGAGAGGTTGTTGGTTCGAGTCCCATACTGGCTAACGTTTCTGGTCATGCTTCGAAGGGCAGGTGGTTCCGGGCCTTCCCAGTTGAGTGTATGTATATACAGGCTCTATAGCCCTAGTCACAATTCATTAGATTGGTGGAAGACATGACGGTTTCATTCGATTTCCAGATTATATAGCTATTCAAACAGATAGTGGGAGCTACAATTGGAGTAGCAGTTCGCTATGATCATTCTCAGGGAAACCTGTCGTCAAAGGACAATTAGGCCATAACTATACGTACATTTGTTTTATTCCCCTGTTTACTTGCATTTATTTCTTTCCAATTTATAGGTAGTATAAGGAAAGTTTTGTGATGGTCAACATTTTTGGTTCCGAGATTTCAACGGATTTACACGTTTTGAGGTCCCAGGAACAAAAAAAAAAAAAGTGGTTTTTACGATATGTCTGTCTGTCGCTCTGTCTGTCTCTCTGTCTGTCTGTCTGTCTGTTCATCGATTTCTGCGCAAACTACTCGGTGGATTTGGATGAAATTTGGCATGCAGGATTACAAAAAATTTTGTATTTTGGGCTTACTCAAATTTTATTTTTTATTCTCAGAAAACTCCAAAAAAACGCCGAAAAAAATTATTTCCCAAAAACGGCTCCAATGATTTCTTTTAAATTCACATATATAGTAATCGTTATTAATGTAAACAAAATGCGGTGAGCCGCTTGCCTCTTGATAGTTTGCTTCTGGGGGTAAAAAATAAAGATAAGTCAATTTTCATGAAAAATGACTAAAAAATATTTTTTCTGCGGAACCTTTCTATCGATGAATTCTACCTTCAGGCATGTGTTAGGTGTTAAATAGAGTAACAAAACCAAACAAGTTGATTTCCCAAAAAAGTATTTGGCTATGTGTAAAAAAAATATTTTTTGAAGAAATTATAGAGAATTCACGCTCCAATACAATGCGTGCTGTACACTAGATAGAATGGAGTTTTAAGGATTTTTATATATGGAGAGGGATTACGCCCCTCCCTCCCCGCCCCCCGCGGGATCCAAAATTTAACCATAGGGAAATTATTTACTATGAAGTAACTCATTATCTCGATCTACTAATTGATAAATTGGAAAGCATGTTCGAGTAAACTCGGACCGGTTCTTTCGAATGTGCACGATGTCCACTAATGTGCCCCAATATTATATTACAATGTGCAATTCATAGCTATTGACTTAATATACTGTAATATATAATATTATAATAAATATTCTTGATTATTCACTAGTAAACTATGTTTTCGGTGGTAATAGGCAAGCTGTGATGGCGGTATTATTAAAATGTTATCTAATAGCCCTTGATGTAATTCTAGTTCAATGACTCGTGTGCGTTTTAGGGGTCAGACACGTATGAACTCATTCAATGATTGGCTGCTTCTTGGTCACCTAGCCATAGATTTCTTGTGTATGTAACATTTGAAACTTCATTATAGTTCTCTTCAACAATTGAAGAGTCCGATGGAAGAACGCGTTAAGTCGCATTAAAAGCAGATTTTATCGTAACATCCCGCCCCTTCACATAAAAATTGTTCTGTTTGCGTGCGTATTGTAACCGCCTTCTTCTGCCAAATCTCCCACCTTTCACGCATACACAGTATGATGGTGATAGCACCTTTCATGATAAATCTGTTTTTAAAAAATACGACTTAATGCTTTCTTCCACCAGGCCCTTCAATTATTTAAAATAACACTAATGGCTAGTAAGGTGGTTAAGGGTATAGCTCAACCTTAAATCGTCACAAAATATGGACGCTGGTGTATTACTTACTAGTCTTGGTGAGATTATTGTTTTGAGTTTAGACTCTACCCGATACAAAGCCGTAGCCAGGATTTTTGTCAGGGGGGGGGGGGTTCAGAAATGTCATTGGATATTTTACTTTTATTTTTCCTCTCAAAATCCGATTCTATCATCTAGTATCAAGCCATTTCATATCGGGGGGGGGGGGGGGGATTGAACCCCCCCCCCTTCCATGGGATTGGTGTAGGTTGATTTTTACTAGGGTATGAGCGAAGTATGTTTTTGGCTTCAGTATTTTACGGGAACATCTGTGTGGCATAGAAGCAAACTGGGTAAAGTTCTTATTTCCTGAACTTGAGATTTTGTCGCCGGTGAATTCGTGTGGTTGACATCTATCAATTGAATTTATTATTAGAAGCTAATTTTGGCTTAGTCCAGCGTAATGCTTGTTCAAATAGTGGCTTTAGAAGCAGTCACAGGGCACTTAGCTACAGGTTTTTGGCTCTCCTGAAAAATTAACTGAAATGTGCTTTGCCCACTTTGCATCTATACCACTCATCTATAGGTGGCCGATATTCCGATATTTAGCCAAGGAACAAATTATGTACTATGGAACAATTGCGGTACATATACTAATTGATACTTTTTTTTTAATTGATAAGTTTACTCGAACATGCTTTCCAATTTATCAATTAGTAGATAGATAATATGAGTTATTGCATTGTGAATAATTTTCCAATGGCAATGTATTGGAGGGTGAATTTTCCAAATTTTTTCAAAATATAATTTTTTGCCCAAAATCAAATCTTTTTTTTTGGAAATGCAACCTGTTTGGTTTTTTTTACTCTATTTAACATCTACAACATACCTGAATGTAGAAATCATCGATAGAATGGTTCCGCAGAAAAAATATTTTTTAGTCATTTTCCATGAAAATTGTTAAAATTGTTAACATTAATAACGACTACAAAATATGTTGATCGTTGGAACCGTTTTGGAGAAATAATTTTTTTAGAAGTTTTTTTTTAGTTTTTTGAGAATAAAACCCCCCAAAATTAAGTTAGCCCAAAATAAAAAATAAATTGTCCTTGACTTTTGCATACTTTCATACCAAATTTTATCAAAATCGACCGGGTAGTTTGACCGGAAATCGATGAACTGACGAGAGCGACAGACAGACATTTCGTAAAAACCACTTTTTTGGGTTCCTGGTACCTCAAAACGTGTAAATCCGTTGAAATCTCGGAATCGAAAATTTTGAACATCACAAGCTTTCCCTATACTACGTTTAAATTGAAAAGCAATAGTACGGGTTCACTCGTATCTGTTCTTTACTAGACACTTCCGTTACTTACACAATTTGTATTTACAGTATTAAGAGCGGCTACTTAGCCTGAATGGGAAATGGCTCATTACTACAGAAATTATACCTGGGTGACCTTCCCTACAAATTAATCTCTTCCGACAACATGACTCAAAGTCCATCTCATACTTTACCGGATTAGGGAAAAGCTGCCGTCTGGCAATGTTCACCAGTGGGCCTACTATGCTGTTTAGTATCAACTTATCCTTGGGGTTAACAATGTAAACAAAACTATTTTTAATGTCACTTTCTATTCTAAAATTATCTTGTTTACATCCTTATGGTTTAGTTAATACTATACAGCATAGTAGGCCCGCTGTCCGTCCATTTGTGGACAAACTCGATGGATTTCTATTAAATTCGACATGCAGGTTCATAATAGTCATATCTCGTCACAATGTTTTCTATTTTGGACTAACTCAATTTTGGAGGTTATTGCTCTCAAAAAAATAAAAAATAAATAAAAAAAACTTTTCCTTAAAAAAATGGCTTCAACGATTTCTTTTAAATATAATATATTGTATTCCTAATTAGTGTCAACAAAACCCCCTTGAAGGTTTGCTTCAGGGGACAAAAAATATCAAAATGCTAAATTTTCATGAAAAATAATTATAAAAGATCGGGGGGACAGTTTTATCGATGATTCTTAACTTCAGGCATGTTTTAGGTGATAAACTAAAGCAAACCGGCTGCTTTCCCAAACAAAAGGTTGTTTTCGTAGAAAACGTTTTTTTTTTTATGTAGAAATTATTGAAAATCCGTGTCCAAATGCATTACATACTGCATATAGCATGCCATACCTTGCTATTATGTGTAGCAAGTACTACATATTATGATGGCCTATCCAATCTAATTTTCTTATCGATCAACCCATATGTATACTGTATATATCATTGTTTTGAATGTATGGCCTGGGGTTGCCCATTTATGGAGATATGTAGTTCTATAACGGTGTGACGTAAGGGAACATAATATCTGCGGTCGTCGCAAGTTGACCAAGAAGAGGTCATGTGATGGTGGAGGAAGTGCTGTGACGTACACAGGAAGTACTACACTAAGTAGTACTTGCCTCAATATGTATGCACGAAGACCCTTGTTGCACTCGATTTGTGTTATATTCTGTGTGTATTTATCCTTGAGCTGAAAATTCATTTTTCTGAGGGTCACTACTACTACTGTCTACTACAGACTCGTACATGATATGCATGGTCAAGTCTGGCTTCTACCCCTGAATAGTAAGCATTTAAACAGGGCTGTAGATTTTTTTCAACGAGAGGCAATTAAAATTAGCTTTTCCCTAGACTTCGGTGACAAAGTGGTAGCCTGCTTGTACTTGTGCGAGTCTCAACGCACCTTGCGATCGGAGACGTGCCGTAAATTGACCCAAGTACCTATTAGGTTACTTAGTGATGTGATTAGAGAGGTTAATCGGATACATTCATTAAATTAACCTTTTAAAAAAGCAACAAAAATACCAGATGCCGCTTTCTTTTCAGTTGCACATATTGATCTTCGCGAGATTTTTCAAGATATCGTCTTCACATGGTTTTTTCGGGGGCCCCAGTGATCATCTACCCTCAGGTCTTGCGTTGGCAACCTTCTTGGGCTCTCCAACCTAGCGTCATTCACATCATGCACCAATGACCTAACCTTTCCTGCCCTCTCACCTCACTATGGATGAAGTCTCTCGAATTTGTCATTAGTCCACATTATATAATTCCAGCCACTGAGCTCTCTATAGTTAAGACTTCAGTTCTATGTAGGAGAAATGGGCGGAAAATTAGGGGATTTAGAAAAATCTAGACTTGACGGGATTCGAACTCACTATCAATGCCGCTGGACCACAAGGCGCACATGTACAGAGACTGCTAAATCGTCTGCTAAATAGTGCACTAAGGCGATGCCCCGTATCGGCATAATATCCCACGATATCGTGGGTTCGAATCTCGCCAATTCCGGATTTTTCTAAATCCTCCAGACATTTGACAGACAGACAGACATTTCGTAAAAACAAATTTTTTTGGTTCCTAGAACCTCAAAATGTGTAAATCTACTGAAATCTCGAAACCGAAAATTTCGACCATCACAAAGCTTTCCTTATACTACGAGTAAATAGGAAATCAACAAAATAAATGTCCCATGGCTCTACTATAGAACTCTTGTTACGATTTATTCTATGGTTCAGTGGGTATTGTGTGAGAGACTGTGTCTCGTAATACGGCATGTGTTAATACTGATATTTACAGTACCATTGACACACCTGGTCAACGTACATCATCCTTATAAAATACACATATACGTCACTAAATTTTCCCATTTCCTAGGCATAAACATGTAACACATTGCCTAATAAACATAGGCCTATGGATTTTCCTTGAAATTAGAGTTTGCCTTTGGCATTAGCGTATTATTACTGATGTTGACATAATTATTTATCTTTGTTTGGGTAAATAATGGCGTCTAGGGGGTGTACAAAGTCAGTACAGTATCAGGTTACTTAATACCGGTATAAGGCTCCACCCAGGCGCGGATCTAGAATGAGACCAAGGAGGGGGCTAAGATTAAATATTATTTTTGTTGTTTTTTAAATAGGGCTGAAATATTGGGGTTTTACGCATTTTCAGAGCAATAAAGGTTCTATATTGTAGGAAATTAATACAATCGAGCACAAGAGGGGCCCGGGGGTCTCCCCCGGGAGAAAATTTGTGAAAAATAGGACTGAAATAGTGGGGTTTTACGCATTTTGAGGAACCTAATGGGGGGGGGGGGGCTATAGCCCCGCTATCCGCGCCTGGCTCCACCATAGTGTGTCGCTGTGCCTCCATTGTATACATACAGAATACAGAATTTAGCTCAGCTACACACTTGAGCTAAATATGGTGTACCCCCAAATCCCCCCCGGATCCAGTCCCAGCCCATTGGGAGGGGGGGGGGGGGTAGTTGTGAGTTTAGGCACTTCTACTGTACCTGGAAACCTGAAATTTTGCGTGTAGTTCGGTAATGTATTCAAACCAACAGAAAAATTATGAAATCCAAAATGTGCTGTCGTTTCTGAACTGCAGCGAAAATTTCTAATCTCAAATCTCAATTAATCTCAAAATGCTCAGGTTAACAAACAGACATTGACGGAAATGTTTGTTTTACTCTATGCTATAGTTAAAATTGATCAGTGATCATAGAGTAAAATCACAAACAAACTAAAATTAAAAAATGGCGTCATGGGATATGTACAAACATTTTAATAGATTTTTATAAGAAGAAAAATTCAAATTTCCGTCAATGTCATTTGCATTCTGCAATGTGAGGTCGGTGGAAACCCCGCCTAAGTCTTAAATGTCTGTTACCACGTCACCGAATTTGTATCTAGCACTAGCAGGTCGGTGGAAACCGCGCCTTAGAAACAACAACCATTGTAGAAGAGATGTCTCCATGAAGCCGTTGTCCTCCGTCGGTGAGTCGATTGTCAGGGCTGGACAGTTAGGCAGGTAAGGTGTCCCGTGGTCCCTCACCGTAGCCTGGGACTTTGCCAAATTTACTACTACTTGGTAGGTGAGCAGTATCCATCCTTTATTCGTCGCATATAACGGCGGACACGCTTCTAATTGGAAGACCCAATTGGTGGCAAGGTAATTGCGACGAGCGTTGGCCCTGAATGCCGCAACACCTAGAAAAGACAAAGCTCACTGGAGCTGCAGTGCCGAAAATAGAAGAATGATGATAGATGATGTTGATTTTTTTTCTAACACCTGCTTTCACCTTTTCTGCTTTAAGCAACCCTGTCAGCCTGGTGGGGGGTGAGGCTGTGTATTGACTTGAGACGCCCAAAGGGCAGACTCTTTCACTTCGGGGGAAAGGGGAGTTGACTCACAGGGTGGACCTCCTCATTATAGTGGATTCCGAACCACTTGGGGAACATAGTTAAGTCACACGATTAATTCGGAGGTGACCAGTACTCGCCACGCACGTGGACTGACTCCTATAGTCTGATCGCGTTGTCACGTCCCACCATGTTCCCCTGCCAACGCTGTGCACACTACCAAGTTTGCCGCAGTTTGAAACACGCTCTGCTCTCGTGGATTCAACTTGGTAAGGCCGTTGGCCCTCCTTCAGTTGATCCATGAATTCTTTCTTCTTCCATTGGTTTCTTCCACTCTGCCCTCAATGATGGTGTGTACCAGATACCCATTTCGAACAGATACTATGTCCTATGGCTCCTTTCATCCTCGACGGTAGGGAAAAATCGCGGCTTCCGGCCATGTCACTGGCCTGATTACAGATTAATTCGGAGGTGACTAGGACTCGTCACGCATGTGTATAGTTTCAGGTATAGTCTCAGCGGGTTAACATGTCCCACCACGTTCCCCTGCCAACGCTGTGTACACTACCAAGTTTGCCGAAGTTTGAAATACACTCTGATCTCTTGGATTCAATTTGATATGGCCATTGGCAGAAAGATAATTGATGATGATGATGATTTTGATGTTTTTGTTTCAGTGAAGCATCGGATAAAGGACCATGGCTCCATTGGACTATAGGAAGCGCGCCCGCGATGTAATGACAGAAGAAAAAGATACGTTCCCCCCAATAAGAAACGGATATAGTCATTTCCACAACTGTTTGGCCAACCGACCGGCCAAAGTTCCACACATGCACAAGGGAAAATCTGGTAAGTTAGTGCTGAAAAATATTAATGTTTATCGTCAGTGATTGCCTAGATTAGGCGTAGATTTCCAAATATTTTGAAAACAGAGGATGCTACAATATCTTTGACATCTTCCTCTTCCCTCTTACTCTTGCAGCGTGAGGGGGGTCACCAGGTGCCCATTTCTTCTACTCGCTCCGGCCGGACGCTAACGCCTTGAGATCGGCTATTTTTTCCCTTTTTGCTCCGGCGAGTTGTTCAATTCTTTCCTCGAGGGTTGTCCTCGGTGTGCCGATGGGTCTTCTACCTTGTGGCATTGCTTCCACCAACCTCCGGGTGTCCATCTCTCTATGGAATCCACTTGCAGGTCTTGCCTGATGCGGTCATTTCGTATTCGGTCCCACCTTGTTCGGCGAGCAATCCGTCTCAGGCACTTCATCTGAGTCGCGTTTATTTTACTCAGGTCGCTTGTTGTAGGCGTCCAGCTTTCGCTTCCATAGAAGAGAATCGGCTCCAAGGTGACTTGTTGCACTCGGGTCTTAGTAGTATTTTTCACGAAATCAATTAATGCTTCGTTCTATTGCCGCAAATGGTTTTATGGGAAATTCGCAAAAAAATTAAAGCTTTCTAAGACCCGGTGCACGCAGGCGATCGTGATGTCAGTAACGCGCTGTAAAATGTGTTATTGAATCAAATAAGCTTTTGAATGGTTGATACAAAACCACAGAGTCTACTACAGAAGATTTATGTGAACTGGCGTGTCAAGGGGAAAACCGTGCACCATTGTGCGGTCAACTGTCTATGAAATCTTCTGAAGTTTACTCTGGTTTTCCAATTACGATTTCCTACAATGATAAGTGCGCTATAAATTTACTACGAAGGTAAGGCATTTTTCATGAGTTTTACCTACAACCAGTTTCAAATCTTTGTGGCTGTGGCACGAGGGTTTAATTAATTTAGTCGGAAATACTCAGGCACCTTTGTTTACAAAACATTTTAATAACTCTGACTTAAAGCGTACCACTGACAGTATCAGTATCAAACCCCTCGTGTTTATTATGAAGCAGCATGCTGTCTCTTTTTTTCTGTTTATTTTTATTATTCAATACCTCTCTTCCTCCAAAGGTATTTTCACTATCTACGGTTTTGCTGTGACATGTAATTGTTTGCTTTGGTGTAACATTATTAAAGAAGATAAGCTAAGCCCAATATTAAGTACGGCAGAAGTTCTTTAAGCTTCAAACATTTTTTATCTCGCATTTAAAGGTAACATTTCAAATATTTTAGCCTCTGTGGTTAGGATCGGTGAGATAGCTATATTACTCTGTGGGTTTCATGTGTTCTTCATTGGATAATTAGTCGGCTTGCTAGGCAAAATTATACGGCGTTTAATGAACAAAAGGTTTCCTTTGACACACATGTTCCTTGGACCCTAAAGAAGTATTTAAGATGGAGACCCACCTCAAATTTCGATGTAGGTTCAATATGGCGGCCATTTTACCAAAATGACAGTCTAAATTTTGAAAGATTTTAAAAAATGAGATATTTGAGTTATGGGTGACCGTCGTCATGGGTGTCTAATGAATCGTTGTGTCGAGAGCTATGTAGCAGTGGCGTTACTCATAGTACTAACATGGATGGGGTGGGAGTTGAGAGGTAAAGCAGGAAGAGGGATGGAAGGGTAAGGAAAAAAAGGTTTTTCTACTGGTTTGAAACTCCCATTCATACTGCTCTCAAGGACATATTAACCATAGCCTACAGTATATGGTAAAATATTGTGTGCTAAAAACCGCTAACAAACCAAACATGAACCACAGAGTAAATAAATACTAAAATTAATGAGATATTTCCCCGACTTTTTGGTATAATGTTTTGTTTTGACCGAATTTTCAGGGGGAAGAGGGTTGATGACTGTTACCTCTGTGTTTATACTCGTTTCAAACCGGTGTTTGTGCCGCTCAAAATCTCATTAATTTTAGTATTTATTTACTCCGTGGTTTATGTTGGGTTTGATAGCGGTTTTTAGCACACAATATTTTACCATATACTGTAGGCTATGGTTAATATGTCCTTGAGAGCAGTATGAATGGGAGTTTCAAACCATTAGAGAAACATTTTTTTCCTTAATCTCCCCATCTCCCCTCCCCCTTTCAATTCGGGTCAAACACCATGTATCACAAATTAGGGATACAATCCCGTTTTACGTAATTTTGAAAATTTTGGTTTCAATGGGGTAAAATTCTTATAGGAAATAATGCAACTATGCACACTGTTAGATATAACAATTCCAGTGCGTTTAGTCCGTGTTTCCTAACGATCTTACCTTTGTATTTAAGTAAACTTTACTGCGTTCCTTCCAAACCCCCATGTCATTTCTTAGTGAAAATTGAGAACTATAACCTCATAGCCAATTCTCTAACTCGCCTTTTTTCCATCCCTCTTCCTGATTACCTCTCAACTCCCACCCCATTCATGTTGGTACTATTTGTAGCGCCACTGCTACATGGCTCTCAACACGACGATTCATTAGACACCCATGACAACGGTCACCCATAACTCAAAAATAACTCATTGTTTAAAATCTTTCAAAATTAAGACTGCCATTTTGGTAAAATGGCCGCCATATTGAACCTACATCGAAATTTGTGGTGGGTCTCCATCTTAAATACTTCCTTAGGGTCCAAGGAACATGTGTGCCAAAGGAAACCTTTTGTTCATTAAACGCCGTATAATTTTGCCTAGCGCGCCGACTAAATAGTGCTCTAGGTAAAGGTTCACTTTTTTAGCTGCTCCTAATGGAACTATTGTTACTGCATTTGGTTGTATATTTTGTTTATTTAGGGTTAGTCTAAAAGAAACCCACTTCTGAAAGGTCAGCGAAGAAGGGTTATTTTCTTGTAGCCCATTTTTTTCGAACTTGTGCTTTGGTAGATATGGTATTATACATTGCTTGTGAGAACATGAAATATTAGGAGGCAATGGAGGACATGATTGTGTATGTAAGCGTGGTGAATGAACAAATTTGCCTTACACAATCTCAACATTGCCCCAACAATTATTAGGAAGACATACGATTAGGATGTCAACTCATATTTCAGTTTTGACTCAATAATGAAGATGGCGAGAAGAGAGAGACATCTAGCGGACCGTCGCGTTACTCTTAGTTAGTTTTATGGCAGTCCACCTCTAGATGTCTCTTCTCGCCATCGGCGTTGCGTTGACCTTTGAACTCCAGGTATAGCCTAGTAATGGTGGGGGGACACGGCAGCGCCGCTTTCCAGGAGTTAGTGCTGCTGAGCTTCACTTGGTTGTTGAAGTTTCACTTCTATCGTTCGGTCATAAGCACACACCCTTTAACAATCGTTTATTATTTTATTCTATTTACTACGCACATTATTAAAGATTTAGCCTCCAATTTTTCATATGACTTTCGGTCCACTCTTACAATCAACCCATAATAAATAGTATTACTGTACAATGAAATAGTTGTACAATATGGACTATGGTGGGCCTATTGGTAAATTACGAATTAAAAAAACGGGAAAAAAAGCAGAAGAATTATAAAATATACAAGCGGTTCCCGGCGCAGCCTACGGCTGCTGCCTCCACCTCTTGCGCCTGCCTTCGGCCTCGCGCCCACTGCTCATGTAAATCAGGCGGCAGCTCGGCCTACGGCCTCGCAGTCACTGCTCATGTGAATTAATTGTGGTCACTAATAATATATGAAACAACAAAGAAAACAATTAAGAAAACATTTAATAAAACTATTAAATTTTAATTTCGCGCCAAAATGCCCCTATAAGTAGGCGTGGTCATGGGTTCAGTCTTGAAGCACAGGCGAAATACAACACGGTGACTCCATAGTTTTTTTAGCCCCATGGGTCACACACAACACACACGCAGCACCAACTGTCGGGATAAACAAAAATTAATGTAGCGCAGTCTGCCGCTAGATGTCGGTTGATGTCGGCAGTACCAGCAGCCATGTACACGCACCAATGTAAAATATTCCAAAATCAAATTATAAAAACATTCTCCAGTCGACGAAAGTGTTAATATAAACCATCCTCGAATCTCCTTGAACACACACAACAATATTCATCATAATCGGTCCAGTCGTTTGAGAGGAGGCCCGGAACATACACACGGACAGTCGAAATATTTATATTATTAAGATATAAACTGACTGAAAACTAACATGTCATTTGCATACCATTCACTCATCATTCATCTAGTGTAGGCACGTAGGCAGGTAGGCTACGAAATTCTGGACCACCCCTCCGACATATTACATTTTTTCCCTGATAACATTGCAATCCCGTGTGAAGCTGTTGTCAATACCGCAATCATATTGCACGCGTTATCGAAAAAAAGCAAACCCCCAATCAAAACGGTGGGCCTAGCTTAAATTAATAATCTGGGCAGAGTCCTTTATACGAATCCATATCTTTATGCTGCGATACTTGTGATATCGAAGTGACCTTGCCGATTTTTATATGTACCGTAGGCTGTAGTGTAAATGTCAGTATTGTGCGATATTTCGTGGTGTTGTACTTAATTGTCCGAACGGCTGTGATTTTCTAACAGACTTCGCGATGTGGGAACGTGAGAAATCTATGATGATTAATTTCTTGGTTGCATAGGTAGTTAACTGTAGGGGTTGTCGAGTTATTTATTTCTCTGAGTACTTTCGCTAACTCTGCATGTATTACTGGCTTATTTATGTATGTATGTAGTATATAAAGATTGTGCTTTATTTTGTGTTGTTGTGCCTAATTTTTGGAAGGTTTAAAGTAAGCTCACAGACCAGTCCGGTTAGATAGTTTTGTAGCTGTGCAAACCTGTCTAGCAATACGAGTCTTGTCAAAGAGCATATAAATAGACTGGACATGTCGGGCTTGTGGTCCAGCGGTTAAGACGACGCCCCGGATAGGCGTAGATTGTGGGTTCGAATCCCGTCAAAGCCAGTTGCTTCTAAATCCTGTAATTTCGGTTAGACTGCTCGATGTGAAGTGTGAGAAATTTATGATGATTAATTTCTTGCTTGCACAGTTATGTAATTGTAGGGGTTGCCGATTTATCGATTCTACGATTCTACAACACGGCCGATACTACATTCTACGAATATTTGGTGTGCATACAGCATATTGACCTCACCTTCAGCTTCCCTTAAACTTTGCCCCCTCCCCGTCTCAGAGATTATACTAGATTCGCCTATATCTCCTGTTGATAGTTTGCTACTGTCCCACTCCTATTAATATTACAATATACTGTATAACGCATGCTATGATTTCTCACTCATATTTACGTATAGTATATTGACCTCACAATCACCTTCCCCTAAACCTGCCCGACCTTAGAGATTAACCCCCGACCAATTTGGTTTCCGGAATGGCAGAGGAACACGCGAAGCAATTATATCTCTAAGAGTACTGCTGGAGAAAATACTAAGGGGAAAGCGTAGATCTTATAGCGTTCATTGACCTGGAGAAGGCTTTTGACAAAGTTACGCTGTGCAAAGTTTTGCAAAGTTATCAGCTTCCCTTAAACTTGCCCTAAGACAATCGTAGATCTGGCTATGCCCCTTGTTGACAGTTTGCTACCGCCCCATGCCTGTAATTTATTTTCACTATAACGCATGTTATGATTTCTCACCCATATTTACATGTAGTATAATGACCTCACAATTGCCGGACCCTAAACATGCACCCTGCCCGACCTTGTAAGATTATCCTGGATACGCTAATATTCCTAGTTGACAGTTTGCTACTGCCCCATTCTTATCATTATTATTTTACTATCGTTATCATTTGGCATGCTAAACAGTGTAGGTCAGTGCCGGCACGGCGTGGCAACCTCGGAATTGGTATCTACTACTAGTAGGTTTGTTGTTGTTGGTAGTACGGCAGTCTGGAACCGACCTCGCGAGTGTCAAGTGTATAAATGCGGACGACTTATCCTTGTGCTCTAAGACAATGCCTATCTTGGTGGCTCCCATAAGTAAGTTACTATTATATTGTATCAGTGGCGAAATGGGGAAGTGTAAGACGAAATTAATGCGTAATTTTCCAGATCTATTGTAATAGGTGTTCGGGTCAAAAGTGAGTGGAATGCGGCCTGGTTGGTAGAATTCAACGTCGCCTCGGTCTTCTGTCCGCGGTAAGAAGTTGATTGGGGCGATCTGACCTTGGAGCCCTCCCCCTACACCGAACACTGTATTGTACTGTTTTAAACAAACTTGCTCCAAACTTGCTAAAAAAAAACACAATTATCGAACTGAATCGCCACAATCGTCAGAACAGTTGTGTACAAAAATGGCGTCTGCACGCCTAATTACCAACCGTTTTTTTATACAAGTCAATTCTGCCGATTATGGCCGATCGGTGCTATAGTGACGGGCCACATGTCATACATCAAAATGCCGATAAATATTACTTCTAATGCCTGGAATATTTGTTCCTAGTTCTACAATTAGTATTTATTATGAAATATTAAAAATTATATTATATAATATATATATTATATTAAAAAAACGAGTGGCCTCACTGTCCCACGAATTGGGAGAGGGGGGGGGGTCTTCGAGAGTACGAATGGGACTTAACGGAATAATAATGTAGGTGGAATATGAATTTTCATGTCGAGAAGTTAAAAAAAAAACATGTATCATCTTCTTGTTTTGCAATACCTTGTATATGATGTTCTGGATTAGTTATTGTCCCCTTTTTCTGTTGTCATGTCATTGGTTTTTCTCCGCCGTAATGGGTCCGTTGACTTTAACAGGTGGGAATTCCGGGCATAGCTCTCATTCGTAGCATTTCTTATTGTCCAAATGTCTAAGAAGGGGTTTCCACATATGTCAATGGTCAGTGGTAAATATGGTTTTGACGTGGTAGCAGACATTTTTAGTATGTCTTTAATGTCTGCTAAAACGTCAATACCACATTTACCATTTGACGTATGTGGAAACCCCGCCTAAGGCCCATGGACTATGTGTCTGTTCCAAACAACTACCTGGCAAAATACAAATTTAGTTGAGACTATTTTTACCCCGTGGAATTACTGTTATTCTATAAAATCTTATCTTTAACCTTTTTTTTTTTTGGAAGTAGGCCTATCATATTTATTTTGAATGACGTCTTCAAAAACTAGTAATTATTCTAATATGTTTGTGCATGTGGGACGAGATATTAATTCATTTTGTCAAGAAAAAAACTCAGGCCCGCATTTGTTGACAAAATATTTAAAAAGTCCGGCTTTATAACTACGTGACTTAATGTATATTCTCGTATATTAGGTAGGCCTCACCTTGGTGACATAATATCACTGTTATGCGTGCAACTTTCCACGCATTGCTGCATTAGTGGCTTATTTTTAAGATTTATTGGAAAATATACCTATCTATTGGGTAATATTTTGTTGTTAGATTCCTACCACGGACATCAGGTGCATTGCTAATAATTTGCCATTCAGTCTAGTTATTAACAGTGTTATTGCATAATTCAGGAACTCATTTTCACATCAAGTAAATATAATAACACTAAAAATGAGAACAGAATTGTCGAAACGCACATGTTATTGAAACAATGCTGGGATTAGTAATTATAAGGGTGCGTTCAAAGTCGGTGCGATAAGGTGTCTGTTTACCAAGATACCAGGATAACTAGGGTTGCCAGATTTACAAAACACGAGCCCCTACACCTCCATATGATTTGCTTGCGGAAGCAGGGGACCAATAGAAGATCTTTTTGGCCTCACAATTTCGCGGCAAATGAAACTCAATAGTTATCTTATGGTACCTAACCCAATATTTTTAAAACTAAAAAAATGTGTCTTTATTAAATATTTAGGCTGTCTAACTTCACTATTATGATAAATATGCTTTCCCAAAATAGCTGAAAATTATGTGGATTAAAAATAAACAATAGCATCAAATAAGTTCAATCATCCAAAATAGCAACTGTACTGTATCCTATGAAATTTCAAATGTAGCAAATGCAAAATTAAATTATAGGCAATAATAACAGGGCAACAAAAAGGCATTTTCTCTTAGTTTTTAAATAAAATACAGAATACCCCCTACTGTGAGCCCAAAAATGGCGGAAGTCAAATGACCATGCGACACTAGCGCCAATGGTTCTTCTAGTGTGTTATATAAGTTCTTTGACAAAACATAAAAACCGGACAAGGAGTCAATGGGCCATTCTATCTAGTGTAAATTTTTCTAATAAAAGGTCATTTTATCTAGTCTAGAATTTAGTTGGTATCCGTCGTCTAAAAAATCTAATAAAAAATTAATGGCAACTGAACTTTCCAGTGGGCCTACTGTGCCGTTTAGTATTAACTAATTCTTGGGGGGTTAAAAATTAAAACAAAACAATTTTGAATAGCACTTTCCATGCTCAAATTATCTTGTTTATATTTTTAATCCCAGCGGGCCTATTATGGTAATTATTTTTAATCTTAATCTGCAGCCTGATCGAGGCGATTATAATACCGGGGTTAAATAAATACCCTAGGATTATAACTGTAAACAAACAAATATTGAATAGCACTTTCCATTAAAAATTTTCTTGTTTACATTTTTATTACCAGGGGATTAAATAAATCCCGGTATTATAATCGCCTCGATCAGGCTGCAGGGATTGAAAATGTAAACAAGATAATTTTAGGATGGAAAGTGCTATTCAAACTTGTTTTGTTTAAATTTTTACCCCAATAAAAATTTAATACTAAAACGGCATAGTACGCCCAATTGAGGTTAAAAATAATCGCCATAGTAGGCCCAATGAAGCAAAGGAATCGGTAGGAAAGGATATGATTGGCGAAATACGTGAAGTGTATTGAAAGAAGTATTATTAGGCTCCCATCGTAATTAATTACATACCGCAGGGCAACATCCAAAGGCCGTTCGGCGGTTCGGCCTGTTCTCAGTTTTTCATAATTATTGTCAGACAAGATGATGAAGGCTATGGCAATGTGAAGAGATGACTTTTAGCCTAGAGCTGAGTCGGCCTATGGCTTAGCTTGTGGCAACAGAGTGGTTCTTGTTGGTAATCTTGACTTGGATTTTTCTATGTTTTGATAGTTATTCGGGGAAACCAATCCAATAAATCAAGGATCGTAATTAAGAGTCTGCAGCCTGTTGGAAATTTAGTACTTTTTACTTTTTATTTAATTAACTAAGCAAGTTATTAATGATTTGGCTTATTTAAGTTGTTGAAGACTACGTCATGCATCATATAATGAGGTATTTTTAATTTTCGAAGTTGTAGTTTTTTCATAAACACGATAATAATTTATAAACAATAACTTTTCGTGTAAAATGGTGTTAATGGCAAAAATACAATTTGGAAAATTAAATGATGATGCATGAAGTAGTCTTCTACAACTTCAATGAGCCAAATCTTTAATAACTTGCTTAGTTAATTAAATAAAAAATAAAAAGGTACTAAATTTCGGGTTGACCATTTCCTACGGGCTGTACACTCTTTAAGTCCAACGTGAATGTGTATGGCGTGGTAGCAGAGATCATTAATAAGTCTCTACCATATTATAACTTAATTTATAATAGATAAGTTAAGTATCTACATTATAGTCTCCTTAAAATATGGCAGAGACTTATTAATGATGCCTGCTACCACGTTATGCACATTGAAAAACGACGTCGGTGGAATAGCCGCCTTATAACAATACTAGCTTATTCTTCATCAACCACCCAACCACCGACTTTCTCTTCTGTAATATAGATTAATAATTGATTGTGCCAGTTTCCGTTGTACATCATGGCGTGGCTGGCAACGTTTAAACAAACGATCGTCTCGCGGAAATAGTGATTTGTGATTGTGTTTAAATTAGTACGGGAGTGACCCTGAATATGCTGGTGAAGTTCAGATGTCAGTCAGACATCGTCATCGTTTCGACTCGTAGGGAAATTCTCTCACAGTTGTGTATACATCTAGACGCTGCACCATGGTACTACTTGGCGTCTTGCATGGGCCTCCTATGGGTAATTTATATGTTACCATGCGTGTATTACCTTTATCTTTATAGTCTATGGTACGACTTCTTTTCTCGTCTTCTCTCTTCTTGTACCATCCTGGGACAGTATTGCTTCAGGGTGGGCGTGTCTTTTGTCCTGAAGTTCTTCCATACCATCGGCTGTACTAGGGATCACGATCTGTAGGAGCCCTCTGCAACAAGTCTGATCTCGAACTATAGTCGATCTGTAATTCATCACTCATCTTCACCCGTAGGACATTGTTTGCTGTTTCTTTGATGAAAGCCCGTGAGGTTTCAATTCTGTCCAGCATTTTCTGCACTATCTTATAGCATCTAAAGAGCCCTTGATGTTTTCACACACCGCTTTCTTTCCACTTCGCATCGTCCACTAACGAAAAAGCTATGAGGGGCGGTATCCTTTCCTCCGCAGTATATAGATACAGTCCTCCGTCGAGCTTCTTTTAATGCCGTTAAGATACTCGCGGGAACTGGCCTGTCAGGACTGTTCTTCTTCTTTAGGCTCTACAGCCCTTGATGGCTTTTGACCTGTTCGACAATACTCCTCCAGAGATCTGTGTTTTGTACAACGCTCCATCATCTATGGACTCCCAACTCGCGAACGTCAGTTTCTAACTCATCCTTCCAGCGTTTTCGAGGACGTCCGGCCAGTCATCTTCCTGTTTTTACATCTTTTTCGGCACAAACGAAAAATCTATGAGGGGCGGTATCCTTTCCTCCGCAGTATATAGATACAGTCAGTCCTCCGTTGAGCTTCTTTTAATGCCGTTAAGATACGCGCGGGAACTGACCTGTCAGGAACTGGGTCAAGATAATGTCCACGTTTCCGTGCTTCCTTGTTAGCCGTGGGCGTGGTTTGACCTGAGGGATGAGCTGGTGTACCTAGGTCCCATCGCCTCAGCCGCTCATCGATAGAGAGTCCTCTAGCACTCTCCTAAACACGCCCTGCATATATTTCCATTTTTTCTTTCGCTAAATGCTCTATTGGTATTAAAGCTGCGATGATGCTTGCAGTTGCAGTATTACAAGACACGGTTTGATATCCTCTACAAATTCGCAATGAAAGCGTTCGCTGCACTCTTTCCAGCCTTTTTAGTGATTTCAAAAGTGTGTTCAAAACTGTAATCCATGGGTGGTAAAGCGTGTAGTGCAATTGACGATGCTAGAAACTTTTTTTTTTTTTTTTCTTCTGAAGGGCCATTATTTGGGAAAGTGACGTTGCATAGCAGCCCAAGTATTTTATATGTGCTACTGGTTTAATTTCCGAACCTTTGGTCTATGCTATTACTTAATTTTTTCATTTACTGTGAAGGCACAGTGGGGTCCAATTACCGCGATTGGAAAAAAATACAACATTCACCCTGACCAGTATCTCCTTGCTGTATCCAAAAATTGGGACTCTGCATTGACGGTTTTCTCACTTGTTGCAGCTATGCCTTGGTTCGGAATGGACATTGGCGGGACACTGGCAAAGCTCGTCTATTTCGAACCCAAAGACATCACACCAGATGAACTGGACAAGGAAGTGGAGTCGCTCAAAAACATTCGGCGGTACCTGACCAAAAACTCGGCGTATGGCAAAACTGGTAGGCATTTTTAATCTATCTTCATTGGCCGGTATAGACACGAAAATAAAGCTCAATATGTTGATATTAATCCTACTATTGACCCTTGCTTTCGTATAGAAGAAAACGTGGCAGCAGAACGCCGCCCATCAGCGTCCAATGGTTAAAACTCAAAATCATGAAAGGTTTTTATTTGCAGAACCATGGGAACCTTTTCACAGAATATAATTTGCATATTATTGGACTTTGTCGGTTTGCAAATAAACGTTTATTTATTTACATATTTTATTTATTTAGAAGCAGTCTAAATTTCCATAATGATCGCCAATCTTCGCTAGAAGAGGCCTCTACTCATGAAACAAAGTAGAAGTATTATTAATATATATTGCTTCTGTTCCTCCAGGCCATCGAGACACACATCTACAAATGGACAATGTGCGGATCAGAGGTCGGCGCGGGACGCTGCACTTCATCCGTTTCCCCACCTCCGAAATGACCAACTTCCTCGCCCTCGCCAAGTCGAAAGGGATGGCCAACCTTGTTACTACGGTCAGCGCGACTGGCGGGGGTGCGTACAAGTTCGAGGAGGCGTTCCGAAAGGTGAGCAACCCTATACAGTATGTGATTGGTTTAGTTTAAATGCATTAAACGTAATAATAAGAACAGAAATGACGACAGACAGCATAGCCAATAATGCCCGAGAACGACAATGCTGTGGTGGGGCCACGTTGAAAGAAGGCAGCTAAATGACTTAATAAAGCTAGTAAAACAGATTGATCCTGAGGGAAGAAGACAGTAGAAGTGAAAATCTGTCAAGACCTTAGAATTGTTGGAGCAACTGTTGCCGAAGCACAAAACAGCAAGGAATGAAAAAGAACCTGTCGTATAGCAGCTCCCACCTAGGGACAAAAGCGAGGAAAAAGAAAGAAGAAAACGTAATACATTATTAAATACGTTTATTTATTGTAAGGCCCCATTTTATTTCTCCAAAGCATAACATAATGCCAATGGCAACCAGAATAGTAACAGAAGTCAAGATAAGAACCTTCCTGGTGACGACTGCTCAAACTAATTGAGGAGGCTGTTTACAAATATGGCCAACTCCAAGTTTTAGAATTTTTCAGGAGAGCGGATTTTCTGTTGAAAATTGCATTAAGTTTATAGCTAACCCCAGACTTCTCAGCGCTTCTGTGCGCAATCTGGCTGCTTTTGTCACTTTATTTTACAACGTGCAGGTGGACATTAAAATTTTCTGCAAGGTCGGATCAAAACCCAATTTTGTTTGTTTGTAACTAAGCTCCTCAATTATTCAAATTAATTCACGCCGGAAATCTAATCTTTACCTGGGATTAAAAATGTAAACAAGATAATTACTGTATGTACCCAATATACTTGTAGATAGGTATTAAGATTATATTGCTGTATTATTTGGTATATATCAGACCGGCATTAAATTAACTTTGGTTGAAGAGGTAACCACCTCGTTATAACCGAAGGGACGTAGATCGCGGGTTCAAATTCCACCAAGTTTTTTTTTATATCCTCTAACTTCGTTTATAGATAGGTATTGTGCATTGCCTTCACCGGTGTCTGTTAGGGGAATGTATCTGACCACAACATCCCAAGGAAAGAAGAAGTCATGAGATAGAAAATATCCTCTTCCTGTCCTCAGGCCATGACCCTCATTGTGTTTTCGTGCCATGACTTTTTCAACTTGATTTTCATTTCCTCCGTGCTCTTAATATAAGCTAACAGACCCTGTTTATCTTATGCTGCAAACGTCCAGGGAAGGTGGATTTAATGAATTTTCTTTTTTATTGTTTCAGGAGGTGAACATGGAACTGGCCAAGTTTGACGAATTGGATTCATTGATCAGAGGAATTTTATATATAGAGCAGACAAATCCACATGAGTGCTACTACTGGGCCCATCCGACCATTCCTGAACGCTGCGAAAAAACTAAATTTGATTTTAGCCAACCTTACCCTTTCCTGGTGAGTAATTATTATTTTTAGCTTGAGTAACATGTGATAAAATGGTCGAAGTATGACACTTGGTCGACCTGGACCAATGGCCTTCATCCTAAGATGGCCAGAGAGCATCCCAGCTCTTATTCTGACTAACGTTACAGTTGTGGTACTTTCCTAGGCCTCTGCTGTCTTCTTATGCAACACTTGAGAAGACGCCATTAAAGTTTCTTTAACCGCCAGTTTTGTTGACAGCTTGTTAACGTTGGCTCGGGTGTTAGTATGCTAGCCGTGTACAGGCCTGATGACTACAAGCGTGTGTCGGGTGGTACCTTCCTGGGCCTCTGCTGTCTTCTTATGCAACACTTGAGAAGACGCCATTAAAGTTTCTTTAACCGCCAGTTTTGTTGACAGCTTGTTAACGTTGGCTCGGGTGTTAGTATGCTAGCCGTGTACAGGCCTGATGACTACAAGCGTGTGTCGGGTGGTACCTTCCTGGGCCTCTGCTGTCTTCTTATGCAACACTTGAGAAGACGCCATTAAAGTTTCTTTAACCGCAAGTTTTGTTGACAGCTTGTTAACGTTGGCTCGGGTGTGAGTATGCTAGCCGTGTACGGGCCTGATGACTACAAGCGTGTGTCCGGCACCAGTCTTGGTGGTGGTACCTTCCTGGGCCTCTGCTGTCTTCTTACCGGCTGTAATACCTTCGAAGAAGCCATCGAACTGGCGAGTCTGGGTGACAATACGAGGGTTGACAAATTGGTCAAAGACATTTATGGCGGGGACTATGCGAGGTTTGGTCTGCCCGGGGACCTTGTTGCAAGTAGGTGAGTACCATGTAGAAGCTCAACTACGACATTGTGTCAAAGTCGTATCCTGATATTTCTGGAGGAAAACTTTTTTGTTCTGGCCATTACTGGGGAACACTTTTAGACAGTAATCGGAGTAGCCCTAAAACTGAGCCCGAATGTCCTCGTTTCTCCTCCGGTCTTTTAGTTTGTAACCAAGACAATAACGCAACAATTGCATCTCAGCCACATGCAGCAGCTGCTCTTCCTTCGTCCACTCCGCTCCGTAGGTCATATGGTTAAGTTAATTAGTTTTACAAAAAAATCCCAGACCGCCCTTTATCATTTTTTGTCTTTTGTTTTCATTTTGTTTCCGTTACTCGTGAACGATTTACCTTCAGTCACATTTTAATATTAAAAATCTGTATGAATCATTTTTGTTTAGTTTTGGACAAATGAGTTCGGGTGACAAGAGGGAGGCGATATCCAAAGAGGACCTGGCGCGGGCGACTCTGGTCACCATCACAAACAATATCGGTTCAATTGCCAGGATGTGCGCAGTCAACGAACACCTAGAAAGGGTGAGTTTTCCTTGCTGGGCTGTTGACTTCATGCGTTACATAAGGTATATCCATCTTGATAGTTTGGTTCAGGGCGGAAAAATAGAAATGGTTCAATTTTCATGAAAAATAACATTTCTGAGGAACCTTACTATCATTGCTTTCTAACTTCATCAGGTATATTCTAGACTTCTAGGTGCTTAATAGAATAGCAACACCGAATAAGTTACTTTCCCAAGCAAGGTTATGGTTTTGTATAGTATGAATATATATATGTATTAAAATATTGAAAATCCATTTAAACACAATAATTGTTAGGTCACACAAGAAGACCTATGACAATTTTCCCTAACCTAAAACTAAATAAAAAATACAATTAGACATACAAACTATTAAGCTAAAGTTTCATGTTGTACAATAGATAATCCCAGCCCCAATGTATTGCATGGAATATCATTATTATTGTGTTGTATTTTATTATTGGTCTGCCCATTCTATTATATGAAATTGTCCCATCTATCAATCAAATGCTTTAGGATAGGGAAAAGCTATAAGCTGCCGATATTTGAATGAATGAATATTTATTGGAAAAAAAAACTACAATTAAGAAACACTATTATTTATCCCGGCCCTAAGTTCCTCAAGAGGACTTGTGTTGCCGGGATACAATTAAAATATACAATTACAAACTTAAATTATTCAGTCGTACCTAATGTGTACTTAAAATGTGGAAAGTTTCACTTATAAAACAAAAATACAAAATTGAAAGGTTACTTACAAAAAAGTGCGTTAATTAAAAAGCTAAAACGAAACAAACTTAAAAAGCTAAAACAATATGGCCACCAGGTGTTGATCGGGAAGGTTAGTTACGTGCTCTTTCACTGCTGTCTTAAATAATTTTTCATTGCCTTTTAATAGTTTGATTTCTACTTGCATGGCATTAAACATCTTACATGCAAAATAGTTGGGTGCATGCTGATATATTACTTTTTGTGCCGGCTGAGTGTAAATGTTATTTGCTAGTCGGTGTCTTGTGTTAATGTAATATCGCTGCAATGATGTCTTTATTGCGTGATCAGTTGAAAGGCTATTAGCATGCATAAGCAGCGAGTAAGAATATAACTGTATAAAAGTATAAACTTCAAACTCTTTGTATTTTAATTTGGTAGGATACCGTCTGGGATGGACAAGTACTATTTTAATTATTGAATTCAAAGTGTTTCTCAATTGTTTTAAATATGTAGCAAAGGCACCCCCCCCCCCCAAGCAACAACAGCATAGCTAGCAATAGATTGAACTAAGCCAAAGTACACATTGCGTAGTAAAGATTTGTTTAAAATAGTTCGTAGCTCATGAAATTTGTACATGGTTCTTCTTAATCTAGCCATTGTTAACTGTACGTGACTCCGCCAAAGCATATTCTGGTCAATGATGACACCTAGGTACTTGGTTGAATCAACTGTGTTCAATTTAAAGCAGCTACAATGAGGTTTACAATTAGCACAATTAACATTTATCACAACTGTTATCACAGATTACGTTGCCAAAAGAGCACTGATGTAGAGTTAAAAATTTCTGACTAAGAAGACTAGAATTGCTTATCGTAAAAAATATAATACAGGTTTTACATAAATTGAAAGTTAACTTATTAAAATCAAGCCATTGCTTGATCAAAATTAATGCTTTTTGAGCTTTAAATAACACTTCGCGCCAAGATGTACCATAAAATGAAGCGACAGTATCATCAGCAGAGCAGATAATAGACTCTCCTGATAATGCAGAGCATAACTGATTAGTGTAGATTAAGAAAAGTAAAGGGCCTAGAACAGTTCCTTGAGGAACTCCATTAATAATAAACTTATTATTTCTTTGAATTTCAATTCCATCCTGGTAAATAATTTTACGCGCTGAGTCCTCTGACAAAGATAGGATTTATGTAACTCCAAAGCTAGATTAGATTAGATTAGTAATGGGGCGATGCTGCTACTTGAGCTTGGCTCACTTTGACCTTAAAGATCTATTGTGAATCCCCGTACTTTTAGTCCTGGTCAGTCAGCAGGTCCCGTAAAAACCTGCACAACTGCCCAGGGGCCAACTGGCAAGCCTCCCTTGGTGATAGAAACCAAGAGGACGTTGCTAGCAGCCGTCTGTTCTTTACTGCCGGACACGAGCAGATGATATGCTCAGCAGTCTCAGCCTTTTCTTTGCAGAATCGGCAGGTGTCATTCAAGACTTTACCCATGTTCTTTAAATGGTAGTTCACGTGGCAGTGTCCTGTGAGTGCACCTGTAAGTACCTTAAGTTCAGGCTTGCTGAGGTTCAGTGCTTTGGCGGTATAGCTCTTAGAGTGAGTGAGGAATATTTTGGATTGTCTGTGGCCTGTGACAGACTTCCAGTATGCTTCCTTTCTCTTTTCTTCCCATAGGCCAATCTCTAGGGTTTGGCGGTTTCTCGGGAAGGCGCAGAAGGGTTCAGGCCCAATGAAGGGTAGCGCGCTCCCTTCTCTCGCCAAGGCGTCGGCATTTTCATTGCCTTCGATCCCGGCGTGTCCTGGAACCCACATGAGGGTGACTTTATTCGTCACTCCCAATGCGTTGAGTGCAAGCATACATTCCCACACCTGCTTGGACTCGTAGCTACTCGAGTCCAGCGCAAGTAGGGAAGCCATGCTGTCGGAGATAATGAATATCTTGCTGTGGCGGTAAGCACGTTTAATGCAGTGCGCCGCACATGCGCGTATGGCATGTATTTCGGCTTGGAAGACTCCAAAGCTAACCCCCGAATACCTGCTTTTTTAAGCTTCTCTAAAAGTTTAAAATTCACTACTGTATCAAACGCCGTTTTCATATCAATAACAATGGATAGTTTATATTTGGAATTATTTAGATACAATACAATACAATATATATTTCCTTTAAATTATACAATACATGTAAAGTATAAGATAAAATCGTCAGATTGTCGTACACTTGACTACATAATTTAATAATAGCATGCTGTGTGCTCATTTTTTGTCTGAACCCAAATTATTATCTCAGAACTGTGTAATACGAACCTTAAGACATTTTTCAATGATTTTTGATTTTATTCATGGGGCAATTATTTACCATGGAACTATTACAGTATCTATGCTAATTTCGATAAATAGAAAAGCATAAACGGGTTTACTTGTTCTTTTAATTACTGATGGACGGCCCGGGTCAGAGTACCGAGGGCCGCTGATATTTTTGGTGTGTTCCGGTTAGGTCTGACAGATTTTTAGTATTTTCGGGACGGTTCTCGGTTCGGTCCGACTAAAAATCCGTACCGGGCTCTTTAAACATTATTATATTGTCCCTTTACTAAGCTGTCGCCTTTATTTTCAGATTTTAACGGCATTGTAGATTAAAACCGTGATAAGATTGTAATACAGTAGTTTATTGATACATGCATTGTAATCTTTTCAGGAGAGACTTTATTAAGTCTAACTTCATTTCATAACAATGAAATAAGTATTAGAGGCTTTGCGCGGCATTAAACTTCTCTAATCGCAAAGACAATTGAATAAGAGAGTAGACATCGCGCATACATTTTTTTCTGAAGTCCCTAAGCGAAATATGAGTGACAAGGACCAACGTAAAAGGTATCAATGTAACTGCAAAGGCTTTCACGGCCGGAGTCAAATGAAGAACCAGTAGAATCCGGGCTGATGGGCCGTGGTCGAATTGAAAGTGAACTTCCAAACGTTTCGTCAACATCTGCGGTCGACATCTTCAGTTCTGTTTTGTTCAGCGCCGGATACCTGAGTTTGTTCACCTTTAAGCCTTCTTCCTTTCTGTTGAAATTGTGTTGGTGCTTGTATATTTCAATAGCTTCTCTGTGTAGTCTGGGGAAATATTGAGTAGCCCGTGACAAGACAGTCGCCTGTGTGTAGTGCACCGTGTGTCCAGATTGTGTTGGTGCGTGCTCGGCAATCGCGGACTTCTCCGGTTGTAGACGGCGGCAGCTTCGTTTATGTTCTTCTATCCTCGTATTTATGCTACGGGCTACTCAATATTTCCCCAGACTACACAGAGAAGCTATTGAAATATACAAGCACCAACACAATTCCAACAGAAAGGAAGAAGGCTTAAAGGTGAACAAACTCTGGTATTCGGCGCTGAACAAAACAACAACAAAAAGGATGACGTCAACCAATTGGGAAAAACAAGGTAATGGAAATTCCCCAGAGGAACATGTTGTGTGTTTGAGGCAAATCCTCGCTCCCAACACAACAAGAACAACAACGTCCAGGTATAAAGGTCAGTGTGCAGCCCCCTACCCAGTCACTCGCTATGGAGCCACCGAGGTACAACCTTCGAAGTCTACGCAGCGCCACTGAAGATGTCGACCGCAGATGTTGACGAAACGTTTGGAAGTTCACTTTCAATTCGACCACGGCCCATCAGCTCGTAAAAGGTATCAGCTTCAACAGTATTGCAGCATAGTAAAACGGATACCTGGACCCGTGTGCGAAACTCATTAACTCACTAAGTAATGCACTCTTTTGTTCGAAGGCGGAGGAACTCAATGAAGAGGCAACGACATAAGGTTGCAGAAGGCAACGGGAAACCACTGCATTTCAATTCCCTAGTACAGTCATCATGACCAAGTACATTCGATACTCTAAATATTTGACATCCTTTTGGGGGATACTGAAGTACGGTATCTGCATTGCTACGATTGCCATGATGGTTGCCAATCTTCGATAGAAGCGGCATTCGAAGAAAAAGAAGAAGAAGAATCACAGCTACATGAACTTGCCGATTTTCCTTTATACTATATACTGTATGTTGATTGCAAATTGTAAAAATATTTGTTATGTTTGGTTGCAGGTAGTATTTGTGGGCAATTTCCTAAGGGTGAATCCTATTGCTATGCAGCTTCTTGCCTATGCCATGGACTACTGGTCCAATGCCACTCTCAAAGCTTTGTTCCTTGAGCACGAGGTAAGTTTACTGTAGGTAAGGCACTATATACCCGGGTATTGTCATCCTCCATTTTGTATCCTTTAATTCCTATATGGTAATTATTGTAAGAAAGTAAAAGACTGAAAATAACTAAAACACCGCATAGTATTTTTTTATTAAACACTTCCCTAATGGGTAGAACGTTTTTTTTTTAAATAATAACAAATAAATAACGTTAAATTTCTAAAAATAAATCGGTAAACACCCAATGCTTTGCTTATAGACCAGACTTATAATGGATACAACATGGCGGATGACAATACCTGTCTAATATAGAGCCCTACTGTAGGTTATTTATTTGTGCTAGTTCACTCTATGATGACATAGGCCTAGGGTTTCTACATACGTCAATGGTCAATGAGAAATATGAAATTGACGAAAATTGACGTGGTAGCAGACATTTTTAGTATGTCTTTAATGTCTGCTAAAACGTCAATTTCATATTTCTCATTGACCGTTGAGGTGTTTAGAAACCCCGCCTATAACTGCGGTCAAACTTATTTTGAGATTACCGCACTTCATGTTAAGAACCTTCAACTTCTTTCATTGATGTACTGACTCTCAATAATGCATTTTATTCAGGAACTGAGGATGCTACCCAGCCTACCCTGATATTGATTGACCTCTTAAACAGAAAGGCCGTAGTGCAGTTATCTGAAAATCTTGAAAAATGGCAATTATACACTTTAGCTTCTATACGCTTCACTTGATCTTATCATATCGTAGTTTACTTTATAATGAGCCAATGAGGTCGAAGTAAATTGGCATCAAATACATTTTTTATGTGATAACGATACTCAAATTGACTAATGTCTATCCTAATCGAAAGTAAGGCAAGCACATGAAGTCTTTTTTTTAAGGTGTGGGACACTACTCTCGAGTGTTCGCGCCGGTTGGTGGATGATTTTCTTATTTGGTTTTTGTTGGTAGTTACTGTTTGGAACAGTTAGCCTTTATCTGTCTATAGGGTTATATATGATGGCATAGTGATAGCTTGTTCGTACTTGTACGAGTCTCTACGCGCCATGCGATCGGAAACCTGTCGTAACACAACACAGGTATTACCAACAGAGGCGGCTGAGGAGGTTATTCAGATACATTCATTGAATTGTTTGTATGCGAATAAAAATGTTTTTTCTCAAAAGAACAGAAAAGAACAGACAAGTATTAAATGACTCCAGTCTTAATGAAAATGTTTAATATTGCTGGGACCGGTCTGTCCCCAATTAAGTTTGGTAGGATGTATGGTTTCGGTGAGGACAGTCTGGCTGTTGCGTATGCAAATCATTCGATAATTATATGATTTACTGCTAGAGGCACTCCACACCTGCCGCATATAGGGGGTTGGTCACCAGACATCAAATACCCAAGGGTAAGGCGGGTGTGCCCTGTGCGCAGCTTTTAAGAGCAGTCTCTCCCGCTCGATTTAGGCGATATGAGGTTTTAAGTTTGTATTGTAAACTGGGTTCCTTTGCGACACGGAATTGAAGGAAATGGATCAGCGGCTATTCCACCGATCTCGTTTTTCATAATGCAAGTGTATGACGTGATAGCAGACATCATTAATAAGTCTCTGCCATATTTTAAGGAGACTATAATGTAGATACTTTACTTATCTGTTATAAATTAAGTTATAATATGGTAGAGACTTATTAATGATGTCTGCTACCACGTCTTGCACTTGCATTATGAAAAACGAGGTCGGTGGAAAAGCCGCCATCACAACAAAT